>JACEVL010000206.1:460000-690000 GCA_020284085.1 Aporrectodea caliginosa
ACAATTGTTTGACAGTTGTCCTTCAAATGCAGCGTCGATCTGTTTATTGGTGACTGATTTGCCATTAGGCATGCTAAGGCCGCTATATAAATTGATTTTCGTTCATGAGGAAATATGGATTTCATAGCCAGAAGTCTGCTGATTCAGAAAATATATACTTTATTATGCTTAAGTGTAGCCCTTGTTGCAGTGTTGTTATGATAACATAGGTACCATCAATTTCCTACTTTTCCGAAAAAACAATTCAGGCGGGAAAGGGTTAAAGGTGTCTAAGGAGAGCGCGCCAACTAATCAGCTACTCCAGTCCCATTTTTGAGATTCGAATTTGCTTACCGTGTTCTTTGCCCATCGAAAACAATTATTTTGTTTGCACAAAGGTGTCTCCGTTACCAAGCAGTGCTATGTAATAGTGGCGCAATCTGGCAATTAAGCGCAAAGTCATTAAGTCCACTGTCCTCATGTGTCGGGCACTGGCATGAAATTGATGGTAATATATCGTTAGAGTTAGACGTATACATTGCAGGTCAATAGAGATTCCAAGTCATGCTTGGTATCTTTTATAATGAAACACGGTAGACAATTGGTCAGAGCGCTCTTTAGACACCTTTAAAATATTATTGACCAATGTTATAATTATTAGCATGGGGTACGGAATTCGTGTTGATTCGGATCCACTATTAGGCTGAGCAATCGTTTTATAATTAAATTATTAAGCACTACCAACATTATTTTTGTTGGTAGCAAACGATAAAGGTTATTAGAAGTCTATTCAATTATTAAATCTCATATTAATTCTAAATGGCAGAAATAAGATGAAAATGAAATCAAGGGTCATCGTTACAAGATTATTTGTCCTGTAGTGGACACAAATGACAAATTCATGGACCTTTATAATAGGGAACAGAAAATGCAAATAACCAGACTAAGTTTGGGAAAGTAAACCTTAATGAAAGACTTCTTCTCATGAAGAAGCATGATATTGGATTATACAGTTCCTGTCAAGTGAAAGAAAATATAGATCATTATAATCCCTAGATTTACTTGGTAGGCCTATTGAAAGAGTTGATTCTCTTGAAAGCAATCACTAGATCTACCACAATTAACTCCATATATTAGTTAGAATTAGAGGAAGTATTTTAAATAATTAAATCTTGTGTTATATCTAATTCAGCGATGTTTTGCGTTTAAATATAATTGCTGAATTGGTTTTAATTCAGTAATGTGTTCTGGAATTTAGCCTTTTATTCTAATTTTACTTCGTAAATAATTTTACTAATCGTTCTTATGTTTTCAGTTCTGAAGTAATTTTAGTTCTTGGTTTAGTTTCCCATATAACTATTAGTTCCAATTCTGTGAAAAAGTATTTTAATGTTTACTATTTTACTGTTTACTCTTTTACTGTTTGCTATAAGATGACCTTGTTCAATTTTAAAAATATTCTCATTGCCAGAGTTTTTTTTTGCGATTTCTTCGTCCATAAGTAGAGACTGAGCATATAGAAAAGTTGTTTCCACAACGGCCTGCGACACTGGAGCTGACAAAAGATCCTCTGCAATGGGTGCGATTTTGGTGTATAAAGTTCGCCTTTCCTTCCAGAAAGCAAGAGGATTAATAGAGTCATTTTGCCTTATGTCCGCCAAATTGCGATACAGCTGAGTTGCTACACAGTCTTGGTTGCTGCTGTTGGACAACATTTATATTTTTGACTGTGACTTTAGTTGCATGTTGAGAAATTTAAATTTCTGCAATTAGTACGCTTGGGGGACAAATATTAGACAGCGAAGACCAAAGATAGTAGATTACATAGAGAGTGGTATGCGCCGTGCCTTCAGCTCAACCGATGTTTTCTACTTCTAATTTTAGTTTTCGTTAATGAAAATGTCACTGCTGCAAATGGCAGAAGGAATATTGTAGTGACATCAAGAGTCTTCATTATAAAAGCAATTTTTCTTTAGTTGATATTACTAATAAATTCATGTATGTAGTAGGTGAAAGGAATTAATAAATCTCCAGACTAAAATTTTGGAAAGTAAACCCTAATGAAAGACTTCTTCTAGTGAAAAAGCTTGATAATAGAATGTGCAGTTATTTGTACTCGAAACGCGGGACAAATCTACAGATCAAACGGCAGCTGCTGCATATATAGCGTCGGCAAACAACGTTTTAAAGGTGTTCTAAATATGCTTGTTATTAGCCATGCTAACCAGCATCTTCTGACTGCAAGAGCCTTTTACATCGACTTAACCTTCAATTGAGTGGGACGAGGTCTAGCGATTTGTTGGATTGATCTACAGTTTAACGACAGCTTATGACAACATAGGCCGTTGCCGTCGACAGAAATATATTTGGCATAATTATTACAGCGCTTAAGACAAAGTAATCACTATTGTTCTGTGACAAATTTTCATTTCGAAGGTTGTCAGAAGATTTATAAATGAAATTTCGTAAATCCTCAACAGATTCAGATATTTGTTTACCTTCTGTATTGGTTCGTTCGATTTCTTTTATATTTTCGATATCCTCAGTCAAGCCAGAAGTAGGTTCACGGGCTGTCGGCAAGACCTTTTGGACCTCCTGTTGTGCGTACGCCTTCTTTTGCGCGTCTATTTTCTGTTCTTCAGGAATGTTCAATGAAGTATCTCCAGAGTTCGACGAACTTGATGAAGTGTCTAGACGACGTTTTAGTTTGTTTTTCCCCATTTCTATTTTATTTCCTTTATTTTCGTAAGAAATTATGTTTCCCGCCTTGACGCGCGAAAACGTCGAAACGATATTCCGATCACAGTGAAATCAAAACCAAAATTATTGAATATGCTTTCGCATTTCGAACCTGATTTATTTCCACGGAGAATTCGAGCGATAAGTCCATAAAATCCGTAACTTTTGTAGTTAAGAACATTCACTCTTAACGTTTATTTTTAACTTTTATTATCAAACGTATCGAAGATATTTAGTCGTAACGGTCGCCACCTGGCGATTTCTCCTAGATCAATCACCTCGAACTCCAACTCACTGACTGATGATAAAATGCAGCTGACTGATGATAAAATGCAGCTGTATTTTATACGATCTGGTTTTATCGTTTTAAAGGTGTCTAAAGAGATCATTGTATTAACCAACGTACTACGAGATCTGATGGCATCAAAGGCCGTTTACATCGTTAAAGATAAGGATTAGATTTTACTTTGATTTGATTGGTGCATAATGACACCGGATCTATAACAGAGGTCATTAGAATATATTGTACTCGTTTTAAGCACAGGTAGCTAAGAAATCAATTGGAATAATCAAACGATTTTTTTTTCAAACTTGGCGTCTATTGAAGTCCACACGTTTAACTTGACAATTCAAAACATTAACCTAGTGTTTCCGTAGCCGCGGTTTGATAAATAAAAATGTGAAAAACTACTGATTAATTATCACTTCTCACTTAGAGCTAGAGCTATATTTTAAACTTTAAAGGTGTAGACATAGTTGCAACACTGCGCATGAATAAAACGAACGTTGTTGTCGTTAAAATAGAGATCGGGGGAGGGGGCCCGTGGCGCATTGGATAACATTGGATAACATCTGGCAAAGTGACCGAGAGGTACCGAGTTCGAGCCCCCGTTGGGCGGATATGCTTTGTGTTTGCAGGCTGTCTGTTCTGTTAGTAGTTAAGATTTGTGTCTTGTGAATTGCATAATTGTACAAATGTACACTGTAACCGGTTGCGGTGTGTCAACCGGATTGTTTGAATAAACGAAAATATATTATTATCTATATAATGCAATACAATTTGAAATTTATAGCGCGCTTTAATAAGACAAGTCTTGCACAAGCGCGTTTGCGCTGTGTTCTTAGCCATCTACAAATACAATAGATGATATTAAGGCCATTTGCCGTTGAGTGAAGGATTTTCAGTAATGATGCCTTGCTTTGCAATAGGCTGGGAACCGCTGCACTAACCACTAGACCATCTTGCTGTTTATTATGTGTGCTGGACTAGAGGTCGGAATTACCGATTGGTTACACCTCTCCCTTTAGACACCTTTAAAATGGTTCAACGTATGCTATTTAAACAAACTCCAACATTGCTGTTTTTCTGGTAATGCCAGTCCCAAGCCAGAATAAACGAGGAGGGCGACGCTAATGATCTTTGTCATTGCTGCAGAATAGACAAAGCTTTATCTATTCTGTGGTTATTACACATCGTCGTTAGACTAAACTGAAACTACTACTACTACTGTATACGCATGGGCACAGTAGTAAAGCAATCATTTTAGGCACCTTTGAAACGGCGTAAACACATGCTATATAAGGATGGAACGCAAAGCGCGATTAATATAGTGCCTACTTTCTTTCCTTGTAGTCCAAAGCTGGAAGAAAGGAGTATATCTCTCTTTCTTTCTCTTTCTGTCACAAAGACACTTTTATTCGAGATGTTGAATGGGTGTAGGCTATAATATCGGTTGGTTTGAGTGCTCGTTTTACAGATTCTAGCCTCCACTCCTGAGACGGTTACTGTGCAGGTACCTTGAGCAAGTCCTTCACTCAGAGTTGCTCAGCGCCATCGATTGGTGTTTGTTTATTAGCTTAATAAATGGGTAGAAATAATAGCCCTCCTTAATTCGTCTCTCGTCATGAACCAGTAGCCTGTAAACAAACATCATAATAAAGACGGGATAAGTAGTCGAAGAGTTAGGGCGCTCGTTTTAAACACCTTTAAAACGAAGGCTTCTGACGCTATATAAGGATGGAACACGATACGCATAATCGTTTTTGTCCTGGAAATTATACTTATAGTTACAAGCTTGGAGAAAGGAGAAAACAGAAACTAACCAACCTGCGAATAATTAGAGCTCTCTGTCTCTGTCTGTATCTCTGTTTCTGTCTGTCTGTCTGTCTGTCTGTCTGTCTCTGTATCACGCTGTCTCTGTCTGTCTCAGTCTCTGTCTCTGTCTCTGGCTCTGCCTCTCTCTCTATAGCCATCAATGATCATTATAAATGTAACTTATTTTGTGAGATTCTTCACCACTGCTACGCCATTTAAAGTCCCTGTGTATGGATTACAAATGTCTGGAGATTTTATTATTATTGTTATTGTTACTCGTGTTTCGAGCACTACAATAAGATTGTTATAGACTATTGAGCAAACTAATAGTGGACCGAAACCACAATAATTATTCAATCCGAATTCTGTTAGCGGTAGTAGTTTCAGTTTAACGACACTGTGTGATAACAACGATCATTAGCGTCGCCCTCCTCATTTGTCCAGGCTTGGGGCCGGCACTGACAGAGTGCAATCAGTGGCGGAGTTGAATTCTATTAGCTTATGTATCCGCGTGTGGTGCCTGAGAGGCCAAGAGACGAGCCCGGTATAGTGCGTTGTTCGCCGATTCGTGCAGAGTTGTCCATGCTTTACTTGTCCAGCGGCTATCCCATTCTCTTTGAGGATGAGCTGCTGTTCCTGTTGGTGGTTCTGAACCCGTGAGTAGTCGAGCAGAAGGCTCTTATACAAAAGAATTGGACAGCAAACTGATCTCACATGCACTTCAAGGCCTATCAGAAGGAGCTAGTGATTCTACCGTTAAAGCCAGGTTGTTAGCCGTGCAATCGCCACACTCTGGAGACAGCATTATTTTAAAGGTGTCTAAGGAGAGAGAGAGCTCTGATCAATCGGCTACCGTGTTTCATTTAAAAATGACACAAAGTGTGACTTGGAATCTCTGTTAACATGTAATTAAACTGTCCAACGATGTATTGCCGTCAGTTTCATGCCGTATTATTTAGCTCATTTAACACTCTAGCAGTGGTTGAACCACAAGGCCCGCGACATGAGGACAGCGAATAATAATGATTTGACGCTTACTTTCCAGATTGCGCTGGTATTACATTACACTGCTTGGTAACAGAGGCGTCTATGTGCGAGGGAATTGTCTTAGGTGGAATAGGTAAGAAAAATGAAACCCCCAATAGGCTTAAAAGTTGATTGGTTAGCGCGCTCACCTTAGACACCTTTAACAGCTGTAAAATAATCCTATATAAAAAGACGCTTCAGAAATTTTATCAGTCGAGTTCTATAAAATTGTCGTTTAACAGCAATTAACTAAACCAATTGAACACAATACTTAGACAGCCCTTGTGACTAAAACTCCTAGACAAGGTAAGATCCATATCAATGACCCTGGACGCCATAAAACGTCGTCAAACAGTGCAAACTGTTCCTACTTTACAGGCTTGCAACACAGTAGGCGATTGATTGGAGCGCTTGCTTAGCGCCGTCGATTGATGACTGATGATTAGATAGAGGCGCATAAAAATTCATGTAATAATAATTGTAATGTCGTCAAGCAGTGCAAACTGCTACTACTTTGTTGGAATGCGATACAGTAAAATGTCCGAATATTTTATTATTATTGTTAATTTTACTCTTTTACTAAGAGCTATGATCAAATTGTGTCGCTGAGTAATAATTAATGCAGCAGCAGTAAAACGATATTCAATCATCTGCTTGCTTGGGGTTGGTCCGGTGGCGCTTTGGATAAGATCTGGCGAAGAGAGCGAGAGGTACCGAGTTCGAGCCCCGTAGGGCGGATTTGCTTTGTAGGCTGCTATTAGCGCCGTGTATTGCAGGCTGTCTGTTCTGTTAGTAGTTAACTAGTTAAGATTGTTTCAATTGCATAACATGTAAATGTACAGCGCAGTGCGTTTGTCAGGCGCTAAATTAAAGAAAAGATATTATTATCTTTATTATTGTTTACTGTTTTACGACCACTGTGTGCATGGTAACAAAGACCATTAGCGTCGCCCTCCTCCTTTATCCAGGCTTAGGACTGGCACTGCTGTGTCTCAAGCTTATATTATGAAATTGGTTAACAATATGTTAAAGGTGTCTAAAGAATATTATGATCTGACCAATCGGTTACCGTGTTTTAATACAAGACACCAATGGTGACTTGGACTCTTTGTTGACCTGCAATATACTGTCTAACCGTCAATTTCAGCTGGTGCTGTTTAGCTCATTTTCTACTTTAGGTTCTTGACTAGGCAATGGGTGAACCAAAATGCCCTTGACACGAGGACAGCGGATGTAATGACAATCCATGTTCGCGTTCTACCCGCAGACCTCTTCAAGAGAGGCATTGAGTGAAAATGAACGGGACATCATACCCGCGTCCATCCATCTCTTTTGGATAAACAAAAATTCGAATTTTTAAGTAGAGTAACCCTTTGGCAGTCACTAAAATGTCTTAAAAACACTGCATACTACAATATGTATGAGCTCTTCTAGTCACCTTTAAGTCGCTTGATTTTGACGCTATATAGGCTATTTCTTCGCTAAATCGACAGTTTAACTGTAAAACTTTAAGTCAGCCATTATCCAAACTGTGGTAATGCCAGTCCCAAGCCTAGAAATGAGAGAAGACGACGCTAATCATCTTTGTTATGACACAGTGTAATTAAACATCCATCAAGGACACTTTGTGATAAGAACGATGATTAGAGTCGCGGTCCTCCTTCTGCATGCTTGGGACTGGCCCTACCGGAGTACATGCAGTGGCGGTGTTGTTACTGGTTATAGGAATCCAGATTTTAAGGGCATATTATGGCATCAAAGGCCGTTGGCTCCGAAATAAAAATATTTTTGAATATTACTTGGTTAGTTAGTTGCTACAACACTGTGTCACAATTAACCCTTTGGGAGTGAGGTGAAGCATTGGAAAGTTTCAGGTGAGGTGGGGTATGACATACCCCAATACATATTTTTCACCTGCAGGTCAAAATATCAACTACATAACATTTATTGTGAGCTAAACTATAGTTATGTAACCAATTATCAGTGAAGCTGGTAATTATCTGGAGCAAATAACTTTTTTCAATCATAATCGAAATGGCCAGCGCGTTGACGCACAAAATCAAAGCGGCCCTCTGCAATGTAGCCTATGTATGTATGTATGTATGAGCACTTGTTATAGCGCCCCTTCAAGATTTCTACTCAGAGGCGCTCCCGACAACAGCGCGGACACTAAATCGGAGTTTCACGCCGAAGCGCATGAGCAATTGCGAGCGAAGGACTTGCTCAGGGTCTCTGCGCGACGGCTTGAGGTGGATTCGAACCCGCAACCCTCCGGTTGCAAGGCACCGAACATACCCCTACACCACCGCGCCCCACAAAACTTCATCTTCGTGGCCCTTGAAACATGTAGGCCTAACGTTTGCGAACACGTGACATAATACTCGTAGCCTAATAATGGATCAATTTTGCATCGATGCAAAACTATAAATCTAATAATATCTGCAATATCTTCTATTATCGCCCATTTTTTTCTTCACTGAGCCGTTACTTTTTTCAATTCATTAAAATCAGCATGTATACGAACAATTATAATTTCACTTTAATATGCTACAAAATACAAAAAAATTTGCGTTCAAAAGTACCCGGAATTGTTCTAAAGTATCCGTATTTCACATTCACTAAGGTAAACAAAAATAATCCAAGCTGGTTCCACTTTTTCTGTAGAAAACGCAGCGTATAATAGCTATGGGGTGTGTCATACCCCACCTCACCTCCAAAGGGTTATAGACGATTAGCCTCGCCCTTCTACTTTCTGCTGCCTTGAGTCTGGCACTGCCAAATTACGAGCAGTGGCAGAGTTTTTAGAATATTACGGCACATTAACATACCTTGGTGCCGCGGCACCCAAAGGTCCAGTGAACCTGCTCTAGCGGTGCCGCGGTTGGATATATAAAAATGTGAAAAATTACTGATTATCACTTCTGACTTAGACCTATAACTATACTTATAATTATAACCTATTTTATGGTTTCATGACCAATTAGATTTCGATCGAGCATCTCCAAAGGATTACGTGGTATAAATAAATGTTTAAGGACATCGAATGGAGTCAAAGGCCGTTGACGCCGACAGAAGTTATTTTGGAATATTAGTTAGTTAGTTAGTTGCTGTTTAACAACGCTGTGGCATAACATAGAGAATTAGCGTCGCTCTTTTCCTATCGCCTGACTTTGGTCTGGCACTGCAAAATGACGAGCAGTGGCATTTTTGCAATATTACATCCCATTAACAATACAATTGGTTCCTGGAACAGAAAATAGACCGCTATCATCAGAATTATTTGGTAATTAAATGAAGCTGTTATTTATATGGCAGAGTGATAGCGTTCTAAAGGTGTCTAATTAGAGGCTTGTATAAACCAAAGTTTAACGACATCTTATGGCATTAAAGGACGCTGACGCTTGTGAAGATAGTGATTACCGACTATGATTTAACTGCGTTTGGTAACTTGGTTCCAGAACCACCCAATTTCATAAGGGTATATCCTCGTAACCGCTGCATCAATTGTACTAAAATTTGCAGGTTATAGATAGAATAGACTGAAGTTCATGTGTACCAAATTTAGTACCTATAGTACTACAAATGACCAAGATATTTTACAAAGTCTAGTGATCTACTTTATCGTGGACACAGTGTAGAGCGGTAGTTGAGGTAATGTGTCTGATCAAATACAAACAGTTATTGTGGCTATAGTACAGGTCAGAAACGGCGCGTTTTACCTAATCGATATCGCAAAAAGTATGATTTGCTCTGGCTAGAACGTGCATTAGATCTTGATTTCTAAAAATGCTGCGCTGGATTGTGGTAGAGTCTAATTATGCATATTATACGGTCTAATCGTGCATTCTAATTGACTTTCACTATGTTGTGTCGCTCAAATTTGCCTACAGATGTGCATATAATTATTGTTTGTCAATTGCAGGTCTTTGTCTTGCACTAATTAAGTTTACTTTCAACTTACTTACTTCTTTACTTTTTTACATAGCCTATATACTTACTCATTCACTCACTCGCCCACCCAAGTAACCACTACAGCCAAGCAGTCAAAACCCACCCAAATCCACCCACGCACACTGGCTCAAGCATTTATCTACATACACTAGTTAACAATATAACAGACATCTAGCGTGTCTTGGAATCTCATTGACCTTCATTATACTGTGTAACAATATACTACCGTCATTTTATGCAACATCCTTTAGCTCATTTTTTTTACTTTGACGAGAAATGAAAATGAAACAGCGAAAGTGTCTGGATAATTTATTATTGTTATCTTTCACACTTTTATTAAGCGCGAAAATTAAATTTCTGGCGCTAAGTAATAGTTAATGGACCATCATTCTGTCAAAGAAGAAATCAATCAAAGGCTGCGATCCATACTTATATAGCATTTATTAAAAATGTTTCAAAGGTGTCTAAGGAGAGCGCTCTGAAAAATTTTCAACCGTAATTGTAATTGTAATTGTAATCGAACATTTATATAGCGCCGCTCAAAATCAGCAGCCCTCTCGACCTGCGTCAGTGCCTGCATCAGAGAACAAAAAAGTCTTAAGACGTCTACGGAACTGGGAAGGAGAGAGGGCTAGTAACTCTATGCGTGTTTCGTAATAAAGGACTCCTAGCATACAACTTGCAATCTCTATTAGCCTTTAGTATACGGTGTAGCGATATATTACCGTTAATTTCATGCCGTATTATTTAGCTCATTTTCTGCTTAAGGCCCTTCACCTGGCAATAGGTGAACCCCAAGACCCGGGACATGAGGACAGCGCATTTAATGGCTTTACGCTCACTTTCCAGATTGCGCTGATATTACATTACACTGCTTCGTAACAGAGGCGCCTGTGTGCGAACAAATTGTGTACGGTGGGCAAAGAGTATGGGTAAGCAAATTCGAACCCAAAACAGGACTTTAAAGTTGATTGGCTAGCGCGCTCTCCTTAGACACCTTTAACAGCTGTCCGATATTCTTATATAAGGACAGGTTTTACTAGTAGCTTCATTTACTTGATGGCACGACACTGCTCTGATCTTACAGATCAAACAAAATTGGGGTTTGTTTGGAGTTTGGCAAGAAGAATGAATGGAATTGCAACCTATGGTTCCATTCCTACTCTAAATTATAATGGATTAATAGCTGAAACACACTTGAAAAAGCAAATATTTTGGATAAAAATTATGCGAATACTAGTAATAGCATAAATTATAATGAAAAATTCCTGAATTATATAAACAATAATAATTTGAAAATAACCGTCATGAGTTTAACAAGAAACTTGTTGACGAATTGGAAATCATGAATGAGAGGTTTACTCTTAATGAATGAAAACAAGCTATCAGATCTGCTAAAATATAATAAATCACCGGGTGATGATAAATTACCTTATGAATTATTAAAACGTCTTCATATGAATCAGGACTCAGAGAATGAAGCAGTCTCCCAGCTACAATCCGTCAATTGCAAAGAGAGTTGTTTATATAGCATCGAAAAACATCGATTTAAAGGTGTGTAAGAGGAGCAACACAGTGTGTAACGACACTCTACGGTTGTCAGGGTCGTTCACGTCGACATAACTTTACCATGCAGCTTGTAGATGCTCTGCGGAATACACTAGCTTAACAACTTCCATTTAATTTATCAACTTTTTATTCTAGAGTTTAACGTCGTCGAATGAAATCAATCGGATTTAAAGATAATCTAAAATCAGAACTCCGCCACTGTTCGCTTTATGACAGTGCCTATCCCAAGCCTGGATAAATGGGGAGGGCGACTCAAATGGTTTTTGTTACCACACAGTTAGTCGTTTAGAAAGAACCACACATCCAATATCCATTCTACTCACCAGTTATTAATAGCATTCCGTAAGACCATTTTAAGGGTGTCTAAAGAGAAATTTACATTTTCTCTACTATTTACTGTTCAACAAAATCAATTTCCATGATACATCTATTAGTCCAGGCAATCTAGCACAAATATAATCTTGAACCTGTGAAAAATTGATTCAGAAGCTTTTTAACCCTTTGGAAGTGAGGTGAAGCATTGGAACGTTTGAGGTGAGGTGGGGTATGACATACCCCAATACATATTTCTTACATGCATGTCTCAATCAACTACATAATATTAATTGTGAGCTAGACTATCGTTTTGTAACAAATTATCAGTTAAACTTTTGATTATCGGTAACAAATAACTGTTTTCAATCATAACAGTACTGAAATGGCCAGCGTGGTGGCGCTCAAAATCGAAGCGGTCGTCTGCAATGTCATCTTCGTGGCCATTGAAACATGCAACTTTTGCGAACACGTGACATAATACCCGTAATAATGGATCAATTTTGCATCGATGCAAACTACATATCTTATAATTATCTGCAATCTCTTCTGATATCGCCCAATTTTTTCTGCACTGAGCCGTTAATTGACACCAACTGTATCTTAGTTTATTTACTGATCAACTATCTGAAGAATGCCGATTTAGTAGCTTTAGTAGTTGATAGTTTAACTTAGCCGTTTCTATTGTTCCTGACAACTTGATGCGTACTTTAGCCTTATCAACCATGCACTGACTATGGATTGGAGTTAGGCGACATCTCATGACATTAATTTTTATGATAAAGTCATCGAATCCATACAGTTTTCCAAAAACTTTTTTCCGCTTGGAACTTTCAGACAAATTGAATCAAGCCCTGAACAAACTAGTACCTGATAAATCTGATGCTATTTATTGTGGCGATTACCACGTTATAAAGGTGTTCAAAAGCACCCTTCAATTTTTCTTTTACAAACGCGTCTCGGTACCTGATCCTCATCTAAGCCGATGCTGCAACGAGTAGTATTAGTTTCAGTTTAACGACTCTGTGTGATAAGAAAGATCATTAGCATCGCCCTCCTCCTTCATCGAGGCTTGGGTCTGGCACTGTCAGAAAGCGAACAGTTTTATCGTATTGCAAGCTGTCTGTTCTGTTAGTAGTTCTGTAATTTGCGTTCTTGTGAATTGTTTCAATTGCATAATTGTACACTGTTGCGGTTTGTCAACAGGATTGTTGCAATAAACGAAAATATTATTATTATTATAACAGTGGCCAACTATGTCGCAACGGTGTGTGTGTTTCCTTTTTAACGACTAGCTGTGTGGTAACAAAGACCATTAGCGTCGCCCTCCTCCTTTATCCAGGCTTGGGACTGGCACTGTCAGAAAGCGAACAGTGGCGAAGTTAAAAACGGAAATCAAGTGATGTAAATTGTAGTGTAATGGCACTTCTTATTAAAGGTGTTTAATTCCACAGTTTTCATTGTTTAACAACATCGTCGACGCTATATAACTTGTCTGATAGAAGGGAAATTATAAAGCTTACCTTATTTATGGTGTCTTCAGCCAATGTCATAAAGTGTTGAATTACAGCATTCGGTCAGCTATTTCTACTGCTGCCGGTACCGACCCGCTATTCCGAGGGTCAGCCTGACTCCGCCATTCTCTTTCTGAGCTCCATTTATAATTATGAGCCATGCACGCGTCGTGAGGGTCGGTTAGGGTCAAGGTTAAGGTTAGTGTTGTCTTTAGAAAACATCTCTACCTGTATACGCGTAGCATGCCAGCCACAATTATTAAAATCAGTTCTTATACCTCAGACTTATCATTAGCGGACCCATACCTTGTTGCCAGTAAAGAACGCTTATGTCAACCTCAACTCCCATCTAGCGTGCTTTGAAATCTCTATTGACCTGTAGTCTAGCCATTTCCTATCGTCAATTTCATGCGTTATAATTTCTCTCATCTTCTACTTAAGGCTTTGACCTGGCAGTGGGTGGATCCCAAGTTCCCTCGACAGGGTACAGTACAATACAATACAATTAGACATTTATAGCGCGCTTTAACAAGACAAATCTTGCACGAGAGCGCGTCGCGCTGTGTTCTTGGTCATAGTGTAATAAGAATAGGTGAGTTTTTAATTTTGATTTAAATTGTGTAGCTGCTCAGTAGCAGATGAACATTGACGGATTGTAGCTGGGAGACTGTTCCATTCCGTAGGGTACATCGCTTTTAATGACTTTACGCTACTTCCAAGGTTACGCCGGTATGACATTATGCTGCCTGATAACTGAGGCGCCAGTGTTCGAGCAAATTGTGAGTTAAGCAGATTCGAATCCCTATTGGAACTGGAAAGATGATTGGTTAGAAAGCTCTCTTTAGACACCTTAAAAACTGTCGAATTATACCTATATAAGAACAGGCTTATCTAATGCAGCATTAGTCTCTAATTATCGACATAGGCAAATTTAACAATAATAATAATAATAATAATAACTTTTTGTGGCGGTTGCATTATAGTCCAGCGGTTCTTGAAGTTCCGAAGGACTGGATTTTGTCCTAGAATTAGGACGAAGGTTAACCGATGCAACCCATGACACGCTCGAGACAAGCTACCTGTTTCAAAGACTCTCGGTAGCTCTCCAACGCGGAAACGCCATCTGCTTTTCTTCGACATTACCATGCTAGATTGTTCACAGTAATAATAATAATAGTAATAATAATAATAATAATAATAATAATAATAATAATAATAATAATAATAATAATAATAATAATAATAATAATAATAATAATCGTCGTTGAATTTAAAACTCACACAACGCGGCAAGATTACAAGTCAGTATGAACGGATGTTCACAATTCTTTACAGGAGTCGAATTTAACTGTTTGGCAGCCACGCAAGGCGCCCATCACGTCCTACATCTCCTTTTACAAACGCGCCATCTCGCAAATGATAGGCTGAGTGGACCTTTGGAGGGAATGGAAATGCCTGATTCTCTACTTATTAATGTAAAAGAACATATACTGGATGGATCCACAGTTTAACGGCAGCTTATGACAACATTGGCCGTTTCCGCCGACAAAGATTATTTTTGGCATATAACATATACTGGTGGTGGTGGTTTTTCTGTTTAACGACTAGCTGTGTGGTAACAAAGACCATTAGCGTCGCCCTCCTCCTTTATCCAGGCTTGGGACTGGCACTGTCAGAAAGCGAACAGTGGCGGAGTTATATAACATATACTGGGAAAAGTTGGAAAAGTTAATCTTATATAGACTTTCGGTAACCAGCATTTTAAAGGTTTTGAATAGCAGCATTCATTGATCAGTGCTTTACGGCATCTATGGCTGCCAGTTTCGATAATGTTTTATACTGATTGGTACACACAAAGCTGGTGACATGAATAAATCGAGCAGTTTGACAACACCTTGTAACATCAATAGCCGCTGGCGTCCAAAGGAAATATAAGCCTTGACCAAGATAAGTTCCTTAGGTTAGTCAGTAAATTTCGACGAAACTGTGTAATTGCTAAGATGATTACCGTCGCCCTCCTCCTTTATCCAGACTTCGGACTGGCCCTGTAGAGCACGTCAGTGGCGGTTGTCTTTACTAGCGAGGTAAGGTCGACGCAAGCGACCCAACCAGCCACCGATAATAAAAGCAGCCATTGATGATATTGATAATATGGATAACTACTATTATTGATCTGGTTTGGAACCAAACATCAGCTCCTTAAACTTGACCTCCCACTTCTGAAGTCAATGTATCCTAATTTCACATATTCATCCAGTGTCCGCGACTTGGGTGTCACCCTCGATAGCACCCTGTCGTTCAGCGAGCACCTTATGAACTTGACGCGCTCATGTTACTATCATCTGAGGCGTCTGAGAGCCATCAGAAGAACTGTTTCCTCTTCTGTGTTTACAACCATAGTCCATGCTTTCATCTGCTGTCGCATTGACTATTGCAATTCAATATATAGCCTACGACAGTATAAGTTTTCCGTAAAAAATGCGCGAAAAACCAAAAAAATGCCTCTCTCACAACTACAGTCAAGCTAAAACTTTCGATTATTTCTTCGCAATTTGGACTATTTATTTGAGCAAAATTTGTCAGAATCCATAAAATCCATAGAGTTTCCGAAAACTAGCTTCACCCTTACAACTTCAAAACAAATCGAATCCAAATACGCCAACTTAGGCTACGGGGATTTTCAGCAAGAAATTGAAAAATAGCTGTGGGACAAATTAATATGTGGTTGGTACACAATACTATAAAGGTATCTAATGAGAGGACTAAAACAATCGTAAAATTATCGCACTAAACATCATTGGATGACATCAACTATTAACCCTCGGGCTACCAAGGGGGGGGGTGGTTGCCACCCCCCTAGGTTTTTTTCATTTAGAACTTTTTCCATATGGAATAAAAATTTGACCTTTTAGGTAGCTGTAGGGGGTTCATTTACACACGTTTTGAGGTAAAATGTGAGATGATATCTCACACCGTTCAAAAGTTATACCCAATATACCTGAGGTACCAGGGGTGGATACCCCCCCCTAGATTTACGACTATATCTTATCCGTCATTTAATATTAAGAGACACAAATTATACCATTCTATAGAGGGAATGTGGGGCTACATTTCTATGGTCACTGAGTTGACCTGAGACAACCGGAAGTGCTCAAAATAAATAATAATACGCGTAATATGCGTGAAAAATGGCTGAATGGAAGGACTCCCCCTTAGTTGTTTGTCTGTAGCGTATTCATTTGTCTTCCTGGAAGAGAAACAAAGATACCATTCTTTAGAGGGAATGAAGGGCTTCATTTGCATACCTACATCTTTGTCTTTTGAATACCGGAAGTGATCAAAATAAATAATAATACGCGTAATCTGTGTGAAAATGGCTGAATACAGCATTACAACGTAAACCGATATATATGTATGGATATATATGTATGGATGTACATTTATACTATATAAACATGTGTAGGGATGATTTTGTGTATCTTTTATACATAGATTAGTTTCAAAACACACATAATCTTATATTTGTTTATCCAAAATGTACAAAATGTACGCATTAATATACAATATTGCTAATTAATGGGTTCCTTTGTTAAAAGTGATGTAATTTCGAGCTGCATTCACATAATGTACAACTAAATATACCATTCTGTGCAGAAATGAATGCTGAATCCAATGCTATATTACAAGTTATGATATGTAAAACCAAACACGAAATCCAGGGGGGTGGTAACCACCCCCCCTTGGTAGTCCGTGTTACAAAAAAGCTTGGTAGCCTAGGGTTAAATAACATTAGAATATTATAGCACCTTAATTTGATATTTCAAATGCAGTAAAAAAAACTTACTTCTGAAGCGCCGTTTTTAGAACGCACAACGTGACAATTGATTGACATATAACTTTCAATAAGTTGTAAAAATATTCAAAGAGATATCTTGTGTCTGCCAGTGCCGTTGACACCAACCGTATCTTAGCTTAAATACTGAATTCGTCAGCTGAACAATTGCGATTTAGTAGTTTTAGTATTTTAGCAGTTTCTATTCTTAACGAAAATTTGTGGCGCACTTTAGTCTTATCATCCACGAACTGACCTATTGATTGAAGTTTAGCGACATCTCATGACATCAATTTACATGATAAAGTCGAATCCATTAAATCCATAGAATTATTTAAAAACCTCGCTTTCCGCTTAGAACTTCAAAACAAATCAAATCAACCCGTGGCTGTTAGACAAACTACTGCCGGATAAGACTTCTGTTATATAATATTATAGTGTCGATGGCCAACGTTATAAAGATTTTAAATAGGATTATTCAATCAATCGTTATACACGCATCTCAGAACTTGATCTCTAGCTACGACAAAGCATCAACAAAACCAACTGATGATTATTATAGTATTATGTAACATATTATTAAAGGTGTTTAAATATATTATAGTTTCCATTGTTTAACGACATTTACGGCCGACAGAACCATTGACGTCGACGCTACATAGTTTGCCTATTATTATTATACTACTACAACTGCGGCTGCTACTACTACTACTATTACCACTACTACTACTACTACTACTACTACTACTACTACTACTACTACTACTACTACTACTACTACTACTACTACTACTACTACTACTACTACTACTACTACTACTACTACTACTACTACTACTACTACTACTACTACTACTACTACTACTACTACAATGATAATGCTATCATCATCATCATCAGCCTATTTATTATTATTACTACATGCTGAGTTTAAGCCTCTTGGCCTGATAGGGACAGGAACTATTGGAAGGCGTGCTAATGACGTAACGGGTACTGTACGGGTACGGGTATATCGCGGGTACGGTTAGGGTCGGGTAGTAATTTTTTGTACGGGTCGGGTACGGGTACGGGTAACGGTTCTATGTTACGGGTACTGGTCGGGTAGCAAAAATGCTCTACCCGCAGACCTCTACAAGAGAGGCATTGAGTGAAAATGAACTGGAAATTACCCGCATCCATCCATCTCTTTTGGTCGTTGACGCCGACATAAATTATATCTGGAATATTAGCAAGGTAGTTAGTTGCTGTCTTGGGACTGGCACTGTTTGAGTACAAGCAGCGCCTTTTTTGAATATTACATCCCATCAGTTCTTTAATTAAACAGCGGTATGCCTTAAGACCGATTGACTGGTGATTAAATGCAAAATCATTTTATAAGGTCGGATGATTACGTTCTAAAGGTGTTTAAGAAGAGCATTGTATTAACCAGCGTTTAACGACATCTAATGGCATCAAAGGCGTCTACAAAGTTAAGGATTATCGACTTCGAATTCTATTGATTTATTGGGGCATTATGACACCAGCGCTATAGAAGTTATTAGAGTAAATTGTATTCATTTTATGCTCAGATAACTAAGGTATCTATTGGAATATTTTCAACCTTGACGATTATAAAATTACTTTACATGGTGAGATCCTTCACCACCGCTGCCCTTTGAACGTGTGCCATGCCTTTAAAGTCCCTTGTATGGGCTTAATGTAATGTAATTAGCAACTTCTATTGCGCCGGTGTCTAATGCACAAGGCATCAACCGATGGCACACCAAAACCAAGCCGTAATCAGGTCAACATCCAGAAGATCAGTCCGTAAGAGACAGAGAGGCAGCCTAAGGTAGATAGCTTAAGTCGTAGTATAAATAAGCGACGTGTAAGGTCCGGTGACAGCGTGATTTGGTTACTGTGTAACGTCACTTTGTGCATGCTTGGGACTGGCCCTATCAGAGTAGATGCAGTGGAGGAGTTGTAACTGGTGATAGGAATCCAGATTTTAATGGCATATTATGGCATCAAAGGCCTTTGGCTCCGAAATAAAAATATTTTTGAATATTAGTTGGTTAGTTAGTTGCTACAACAATGTGTCACAATTATAGACAATTGGCGTCACCCTTCTACTTTCTGCTGCCTTGAGTCTGGCACTGCCAAATTACGAGCAGTGGCGGAATTTTTAGAATATTACAGTACAGTAACAATACTATCGCTTCTGTCATCGAGATAAGAGCTGACTGGTGTTTTAATGCGGCGGAATTTTATATGGTCGGGTGATAGCGTTTAAAAGGTGTCTAATAAGTGCATGGTATTAACCAATATTTAGCGACATTATTTGTATTGTATTTGAACACTTGGCATCTTATGGCATCAAAGGCCGCTGACGTCTATAAAGATAAAGACTGTCGATTGCGATTTCACTTGATTTTATGGATGCATGACGACACTGGCGCTATAGAAGTAATATGGGCAAGCTTTATAGTATCGGGGGCTGAACGATTATAGTGCGTAAGTTTACTGGCTTTTTGAGGTTCGTTTGGGGTCAAGGTTAGGGCTAGGGTCGTCTTTAGAAAACTTGGTACCGTCCGGCGTCCGCGCAGCATTCCCAAAGATACTCTATAATGCTTCACCCCCCCCCGCCCCCGATACTTATGTTTCCCATAATTAGAGTATAGTGTACTCGTTTTAAGCTCAGTTAGGTAAGGACTCAATTGAACTATTTTCCACCTTGTCAACTGTTGAAGTCCCCACGTTTAACTTGACAGTCCAAAACATGAACCTACATGTTGTGTTTCCACACCTTTGTGCCGTGCGACCCTAAGGGCCTTTAACCCTCGGGCAACCAGGGTGCGTGGGTACCACCTCCCCTAAGTTTTTATGCATAATTTTTTTTCCGTATGGAATATAATTTTTACATTTTAGGCAGCTGTAGCAGATTCATTCATTTTGAGGTAAACATCATGATGGTATCTCACGCCATTCAAAAGTTATACCCGAAATAGCCGAGGTGCCTTTAGATTTCTCTGCACCTAACACAGACTATGGACTAGTTTGTAGTTTATTGTTACAAATGAAGCCTCATTATATTTATAATGTTCTTGGATACATAGATCAGTTTCAAAACAAACACAATCTTATATTTGTTTATTCCATTCATTCTTTTTGCCAAACTCCAAACAAACCCCACTTTGTTTGATCTGTAAGATGAGAGCAGTGTTGTGCCATCAAGTAAGTGAAGATACTAGTAAAGCCTGCATTTATATAAGAATATGGGACAGTGGTTAAAGGTGTCTAAGAAGAGCGCGCTAACCAATCAACTTTCAAATCCCATTTGGGTTCGGAATTGCTTACCATACTCTTCGCCACTCGTAGACAATTTGTTCGCACACAGGCACCTCTGTTACCAAGCAGTGTAATGTAATATCAGCGCTATCTGGAGCGTAAGCGTAAAGTCATCAAATACGCTGTCCTCATGTCGCAAGTCTTGGGTTCACCCATTGCCAGGTCAAGGGCCTAAAGCAGAAACTGAGCTAAATAATACGGCATTAAATCGACGGTAATATATTGTTAGACCGTATACTAACAGCTAATTAAGTTTCCAAGTTGCACGCTAATTGTTCTTTAATTATTATGGAACACAGAGCCAGTTGGTCAGAGCGCTCTCTTTAGACACCTGTGAAACATTGTTAACCAATGGTATATAAGCTTAGAACACAGCGTTTGATCGATTTCTTCCTGTAGGCCTACTAGTCGGTTCATTAACTATTACTCAGCGCCACAATTTTATTGTCGCGCTTAATAAAAGAGTTAAAATATAACAATAATAAAATATTCAGTCACTTTACTTTCGCTGTTTCATTTTCATTTCTCGTCAAAGTAAGAAAATGAGCTAAATGATGTCGCTTGAAATGACGATAGTATATCGTTATGCAGTATAATGAAGGTCACTGAGATTCCATGACACGCTATGTCTGTTTTAATGTTAACTAGTGTAAGTAAAAACAACATCAGGAAACTAAGGCTTGAAAGTGAGAAAGCAGGATTGTACTTCAACATAAAAAAGACTAAAATTATGACCACAGAGAACTGGAGAAGCTTCGAAGTGGATCTAGAAGAGATTGAGGTGGTATCGAGCTTCTGTTTCCTGAGAGCTACAATAGACAGGGAGGGGAATGCGAGAGAGAGATACGCCGAAGAATTACTCTGGGAAAAGGAGCAATGCAGGGATTGGAAAAGATATGGAAGGATAAAGCGGTGAGCCTGAAAACGAAAACAAGAATTGTTAAAGCAATGATAATACCAGTGGTGCTGTACGGGTGCGAGGCATGGACAAAAACCAAAGCACTAGAGAAGAAAATCGAAGCATGCGAAATGTGGATTTGGAGGAAAATGCTGAGGGTCCCCTGGACTGAGAAGAGAACAAATGAACATATACTGGAGAACAAATGAACATATACTTAAGAGGAGAGATGACATTGAGACAAAGGGCGGCGAGACAAAAAGTGATGTATTTTGGCCATGTGATGCGGGCGGACGGCATGGAAAAGGAGATGATGCTGGCGTGTGGGGAGGGAAGACGAGGAAGAGGACGACCAAGAAAGAGATGGATGGAGGAGATACACGAGACGATGATGATGAACATTCCGGAGCTGAGAGAGGCGACGAGAGATCGGAACACATGGAGAAGGCTGACTATGACGGTCGCTAGGATTCAGCGAATCGACGGCACAAGGTGACAAGGTGATAGACAGCGATCGGTTACCGTGTTCCATTTTAACAGACATCTGTTAGCGTGCCTTGGAATCTCCATCGACCTGTAGTATACTATCTAACGATATTTTACCATATTTCATGCGATGTCATTTCGTTCATTTTCTACTTTGGGCCTTGACGAGAAATGAAAATGAAACAGCGAAAGTTTATGATAATTTTATTATTATTTTGATTTATACTTTTTCATCAAGAGCTACAATTAAATGCTCAATCGAGAGGCGTTGAGTAATAATAGTCAGTGGAAGATAGTGGGAAAACCGAATCAATCAATTTAGGTGTCCCATCCTTATATAGCACTGGTAAACAATAATTGAAGGTGTCTAAAGAGCGCGCTCTAACCGATCGGTAACCGTATTCCATTATAACATACACCTAGCTTGCCTTAGAATATCTATTGAACTGTTGTCTAGCAATTGATTACCGTCAATTTCATGTGGTATTATCTAGCTCATTTTCTACTGTAGGCTTTGACCTGGCAATGGGTGGAACCCATGGTCCCTCGACATGGTACAGCGCTTTTCAAGACTTTACGCTACTTTCCAGATTACGCCGGTATTACATAATGAAGCCTGGTAACTGAGGAGCTTGTGTGCAAACAAATTGTGGGCAAAGAGGACATTAAGCAGATTCGAATCCCTAATGGGACTGGAATGTTGATTGGTTAGAGCGCTCTCTTTAGACACCTTAAAAAGTTTTGATTTATTTCTATATAAGATCAGGCTTATCTAAATGCAACACTTATTTCGACCAGGGGCATACGCAAATTTAACATTTAAAATTTTGAAATTTAAACATAGACCATCCTTCAAATTTTACACGCTTTTGTTTTATAGTATTCGTTTATTTTCATTTTAAATTCTTTAAGCCATTCTTTTCTTCGTCGTAATCGCATTCATAAACTCCAAATTTTTAAAGCGCAACTGGAAAATTAAACTGGGGTACCAGCTTACCGGAGACGCCTTGTAAGACTTTTCTGTTCGCGGGTGCAGGCACTGATGCAGATCGAGAGCGCTGCTGATTTCTGAGCGGCGCTATATAAATGTTCGGTTACAATTACAATTACAGCTTATTCGCGATCACGAGCTTTCGTCAAGTCAGAGAGGTTGTCCGGAGATGTCAAGTAAAGATCAGAGTCCGGTTCCAAGAGAGAGACCAGATAAGAGAGAGGACACATTCAGAGTCTCCGCAAACGATAGAAATCAAATAAAATGGAGTAGTTCTGAAATTTTTAAACTCCGATTACAATAATTATTACAATAATACAGTACAGAGACCATAGAGTGGTGTATACTGTATGAAATGGGGCTTGGCAGCCGATTGGCTAAAGCCTTCCCTTGTAATATTGAGCAAACCAATGTATTCATAAAACTGTAGCACTACTTTGTTAATTAATAAATTAATTAATAATTAATTAATCAATTAACTAATGATAATTATTATTATAATTATTATTAATATTGTTATTTGATTAATTAATTAATTATTAATTAATTTGTTAATTAACAAAGTAGTGCTACGGTTTAATGAATACACTGGTTTGCTTAAACACCTCTTAAAAGGTATCATTAAATTATATGAAATATTTACGTTCATTTGAAAACATTCAATAAATCAATAAGAAAAGAGCTGTAATATGCGAAAACTAATCTTTGTCGGCGGCAACGGCCTATGTTGTCATAAGCTGCCGTTAAACTGTGGACACACAAAACATTCAATGTCAGTTACTGTGGATGCCTATCGATACGTTTTGAACGCTGTAATCAGACTCATTTGAAGACTTCATTGGTGACACAAAACTTGAATACGTTTAAACGACACTGACATAATAGGTTACCAGAATTATGTTCCTCTGGTTACAAATTATCTAAAGCCAGAAGTGTGCTTGGCGAACGAGCGGTTTCCGTTGCTGTAGCTAAGTTCTCTCTTACGTCTGTTTGTCTGTCTGTTTGTCTGTCTGTCTGTCTGTCTGTCCGTCTCTCTCTCTCTCTCTCTCTCTCTCTCTCTCTCTCTCTCTCTCTCTCTCTCTCTCTCTCTCTCTCTCTCCGTGCATCTGTCCGTTCTGCTAAGTCGCTTTTGTCATTTCGTTATCAACATAGGACTTACTTACTTACATCTTTCAAATTACTTATTCACCATAAACTGCTTGGATTGGATCCTCAGTTTAACGGCAGCTTATGACAACATAGGCCGTTGCCGCCGACAAAGATTAGTTTTGGCATATTACAGCTCTTGATAGGCTGCCCATGTATCGGTTGGTTTTTGTTTCTGTCTATTGGCTTAATAAGGGAGAGAGGAGCAGGGGAAGGCAACGGAAGACCTGGATGGACAACATCCAAGAAGACCTACAGAAGAGGGGTACAGACATAACAAAGATCGGCAGCATAGTACAGAATAGAGAACAATGGAGAGGCTTCATAAGGGCCTCATCGTCGGGAAACTGACGGAAGAGAAATAAGAAGAAGATTGGCTTAATAAAGGTGTTCATATCCGTGAAGGTTTACATAGTTTTGCAGCGTAATGTCAGCGTGCGCGACTGCTGTCGTAACAGATGTGGCAGATGACATGTTGCAGGGTCCCGACCAGTGACTGAAACCCCTTCTCAAATTATAGCGAGGCCCAGGAGATAGGGGTCTCCTTTGTCTATGGACCTGTTATTCATGCTTTTGTTCATTTGTTATGACAACAACAAAACCCCATTATCATCATACTCATAATCATCGTCGTCATCACCATCATCATCATCATCATCATCATCATCATCATCAGCATAAGCATTCTCGTCGCTATCATCATCATCGCCATCATCAGCATAATCGCCGCCAAAATAATTATCATTACATAACCACCTTCATCTACACCAACGGCGATGAAGATGATGACCACGATGATGATGATGATGATGATGATGATGATGATGATGATGATGATGATGATGATGATGATGATGATGATGATGATGATGATGATGATGATGATGATGATGATGATGATGATGATGATGATGATGATGATGATGATGATGATGATGATGATGATGATGATGATGATGATGATGATGATGATATCTCCCTGCTGCAATCCACGTCTTCTGTTATGAGTGGTCCTAAGTACACGAAGGTTTCCACTTGTTCTATCATACTGTCTTGTACTTTGATGTTGCATTGATTCCCATTTAGTGCCATAGGCTACACTTTGTTTTACCAATGTTTATCTCTAAGCCCTTTTTTCGCCCTTCCCTGTCTAATCGAGTCACCAGATCCTCTCCTAGACACCTTTAAATCGCTCGACTCTGACGCTATAATAAATATCTTCTTGTCAGCCAATTGATAAATCACTTCCACCACAATGAGTTAACGATAGCTGAATGGTTCTCTGCAAACAGACTTTCCATAAACTTTGAGAAAACTAACTGTATTCTATTTCGTTCCCATAAGAAATCCCCCCCCCCCCAGTGACTCACTGCTTCTGTCTATAAATGGTACTTTCATATCACAGGTTAACTCCACCAAATTTCTTGGAGTGTACATTGATCAACACCTTACGTGGAATGACCACATTAACCCTTTGGAGGTGAGGTGGGGTATGACATACCCCATAGCTATTCTACGCTGCTTTTTCTACGGAAAACATAGAACCAGCTTGGATTATTTTTGTCTACCTTAGAGAATGTGAAATACGGACACTTTAGGAAACTTTCAGGTACTTTTGGACGCCATTTTTTTTATTTCTTGCATATTAAAGTCAAATTATAATTTTTCGTATACATATTGATTTTGATAGATTAATGTTAAAAAAAGTAACGGCACAGTGCCGAAAAAATTGTGCGATTATAAGATATTACTGCATATAGTGTTGCATCGATGCAAAATTGATCCATTATTACGGGTATTATGTCACGTGTTCCCAAATGTTACATGTTTCGAGGGCCACGAAGATGCCATTGCAAAAGGCCGCTTTGATTTTGAGCGCCACCACGCTGGCCATATCAATTATTATTGAAAACTTTTATTTGTTCCTGAAAATCACCAGTTCAGCCGATAATTGGTTACATAACTATAGTTTAGCTCACAATTTATGTTATGTAGTTGATATTGCGACTTGCAAGTAATTATATGTATTGGGTATGTCAGACCCCACCTCACCTGAAACGTTACAATGCTTCACCTCACCTCCAAAGGGTTAAAAATATCTCGGCAAAAGTTACCAGAAATGTTGGCATACTCTACCGTACCTACCACATTCTCCCTTCCTCTATCCGAGCTAAGCGATATAACTCTCTAGAATATCTCTACATTTCGTATTGTAATTTGGCATGGGTATCTACTTATGAATCCAGGCTACATAAGCTAGCATCACTACAGAAACGTGGAGTGCGCATAATAGCTTGAGCTTCGTCATTTGCTCACACAAGCCCACTATTTCTCAAATTTAATTTACTTAGGTTCCATCAAAATTATAGGGACCTACCTGATAGGTATTTTATGTACCGATTTACTCATGACCTTCTGGCTTCTGCCTCTGAACTTTTCAGGATACTTTCATACATCACCACCTTACTAGGAGCTCTAAACTTTATCGCGGTATTCAACTATTCATGCCCACTCCAACTCACGAAGATTCTCCATTGAATTTACTGGCCAAGGTGTTTGGAGCAGAATTCTTCTTTCTATTGAACAGATGCCTAATCTTCAATCGTTTAAAGCAATGCTACGCTCTAACTTGAAAAAATATCACTAATAAATAGGACTATATTGTAATAATTTGGTTTTTATGTAAACAATATTTAACAGCAAGGAGTCACAGTATTTTAAATGTAGAAACGGATTCTTGATTAAAATTCTTGATATATTGCCAACATGAAATTCGTAATCTAGTTATTGAAATTTTAACATATTTTTTCAGATTTTAAAAGCTTTATTCAAATTTTAAAAAGCTTTGTTACAAGTTTACAGTACACGTATTTACGACATGAGATTCTTACAAGTTTACAAAACGTGTTTTTACATCATGAGATTTTGAAATTAAAAGAAGTTGTCAGTGAATACAATCAAACAATGTCTTTAAATATATACAGACTCTGCATATATTTATAGAAATTTTTTTGCCTGGATTCAGTTGAACTGTATGTTTCAACCAAGAATTATTTCGTAGCTTAGAGATTTGGATTTCCTGCTTTCTGGGCGAGTCCATTTAGTTTATGTAAGTATGAGCACTTGTTATAGCGCCTCTTCAAGATTTCTACTCAGAGGCGCTCCCGACTACAGCGCGGACACTGAATCGGAGTTTCACGCCGAAGCGCATGAGCAATTGCGAGTGAAGGACTTGCCCAGGGTCCCTATGTCTGTGTGAAAAGAGGTTGTATATTCCAATAGAAATCTTCCATGGATTCAGTGTTACATTATTATTGTATTTTTCAGCTTTCCAGTAATTGGGAGATTCTTCTTGCCCATGATTCAAAGTACGATTCAAAGTACTTTTCTTACTCGACATTAGCAGTGCAAAGATTGTCAGCGGAATTATTAGAGAGAAATTTCTAACATCCTCAACAGACCCAGATGCATCGTTACCTTCGGCTTCTATATCTTCATCTGTACCTTCAGTTTCTTTAGTATTTTCAGATTGTTCAGTCAAACCAACTCACAGGCTGATGACAAGATTTCTTGATTATCCTGCTGTGCGTCTGATTTCACTTCTTCATGGATGTTCTTTCTCATCGACACATTACCGTAGTTTGAGAACTGGATGAGATGTCGAGCGGTCTTTTTCGCTTGGTTCTTCCTTATTTCAGATGTGTTTGCGCAAAAGTAAGTCTGATAAATTCGCTAGCATAAAACACTGCGGTATATGTTTTCCGCACAAAATAGGGCGTGAAAAACCGTAACGGTATTTTTCACATAATAACAGCAAAGTTAAAATTTTCGATTATATCTTCGCAATTTGGACTATTTAAATGCGGAAAAATCTGCCTTGTAAAGTCGATTCCAGAAATTTCATAGTTGCAAAAACTGGTTTTCTGCTTAGAACTTCAATCTACGCAACTTAAGCTAATCGTGGATACACGTTAACAAATAATGGTACGACAAATTAATATATGGTAGTTGATCACCACTATAAGGGTGTCCAATGAAAGGGCTTAAAACGGTCTTTAACATTATCGCACTAATCATTATTGGATGACATCAACTATTGAATAATATTAGAATATATCGCTTTTTATGTCGTATATTTAAATTTATATTTATATTTCAAATGCAGTAAAATCCCCTTGCATCTGTAGCGCCGTGTCAAGGACGCACAATGCGTCAATCAGTGGCCAACAAATCTTTCAATAGATTTTAAAACATGATAAGACCTAAGCGGGATTTGTGGCTGCCGTTGACACCAACCGTATCTTAGCTTAATTACTGAATTAACCAACTGAACAATGGCGATTTAGTAGCTTTAGTAATTGATAGTTTAATTTGGCATTTTCTATTGTTATTGACAACTTGATGCGTACTTTAGCCTTATCAACCATGCACTGACTATGGATTGGAGTTGAGCGGCATCTCATGACATTAATTTGTATATTAATTTGTATAAAGTCATCGAATCCATACAGTTTTCCAAAACTTTTTTCCGCTTGGAACTTTCAGACAAATTGAAACAAGACATGAAAAAACTAGTACCTGATAAATCTGATGCTATTTATTGTGGCGATGGCCCAAGTTATAAAGGTGTTCAAAAGCACTCCTCAATTTTCCTGTTACAGACGCGTTTCGCTACCTGATCCTCATCTAGTTGGTATCCTATCATTTGGTCGAAAGTCATTTGGTCGAAATCATTTGGTCGAAATCATTTGGTCGACGATGAAAACATCGAACGATCAAAAAGTCGAATGATCGTTTGGTCGACAATCAAAAAATCGAACGATCAACAGAACGACAATCAAAAGGTCGAAAATCAAAAGATCGACATTCAAAATGAAGCATGTTTAAGAGAATTCCGACGATTTTACTACAAGTTTTATCATTTGTATGCTAATTCAATGCTGTTCAGTTGCGGTCTATTGACTTCGACTTTTTCATCGTTCCGATGCATTGACAGATTTCGCACCTTTCGTCTTACAGTCCATTAGGCCTATGCACTCTCCTTGATTTATTGGCTAATTAATTTTGTTTTCATATCACTTCACTTTCAGTTTAACGTGTGATAACAAGGATCATTAGCATCGCCCTCCTCCTTCATCCAGGCTTGGGTCTGGCACTGTCATAAAGCGAACAGTGGTGGAGTTATGCCGCAACGAAAATCAAGCGATGAAAATTGTAGTGTAGTGGCACTTCTTATTACAGGTGTTTAATTCCACAGTTTTCATTGTTTAACAACATCGTCGACGTCTAGAGGAAATATACAGCCTTCTCCACAATAAGTTCTTTGCTTGGTTAGTAACCTTAAAGACATTAATTTTTTAGTTCTAAGATGATTTTCGTCGCTATCCTTTATCCAGACTACGGACTGGCACTAGTCGAACACGGCAGTGGCGAACGCCCTTAGCGAAAAAGGTCGACGTTAACAGATATGCCAGCCATTGATAATAATGCCAGTCATTCATAACAGCTGCATTATTGACACTGGATAATGCAGCCGTCTCTTGGTCTCTTAGACACCTTTAAAACGGTATTCTCGTCAATTGCGCTCCACGGAGAACTCCACCGCTACCGAATTAAATTAGTTCCTATCCACTGTGGTAATGTCAGCATTGCTGCGGCAGTGCCAGTCCCAAGCCTGCACAAAGGAGGAGGGCGACGTTAATCATCTTTGTTATGACACAGTGTCGTTGAAGAACAACTAACCAACCAGCCTTACGCTCTCAAGATGCTTAATTCGCCGCAAAAGGAGGACAAAAGCGATAGCACTGCAGTTACTGTAGTCAATCCTACTACAAACAAACGCATGAAGAAGGGCGAGTGCGGCATTGGGTGACAGTGAACTGGAAATGACTTGCATCCATCCATCTCGTTTGGTGAAACTAAAATTAAAATTTGCCAGTATGGTCAGGTCGACCTCAGAATCTTGGCAGCCACAAAGCGTCTCTAAGCCCGTGCTTCCCAATCTGATTTGAATTCGTAACTCTTTCAAACTTAATTTTTCTTCATGGAACCCTGACCTAAACGATACATATTCTGGTGTAATGTTTTAAAACAGTGATCAGGGTATATAGCCTTCAGTTAAAACCAGAAATATTTGATTAGAAAATGCTGTTAGTAAGTTTCCTGTGGAACCCTTGTCTTCACTTTGGAGTCCTATTTAAAATGTAACAACTCATTCAGTGGTTGGCCCCTCGCTCTGGAATGGGCTCCCTTTAGCACTGCGCTTACATCCCAGAATCCACTCTGAATCTTTCTGTTCTTGCCTCAAAACTGTCCTTTTCAGCCGTGCTGGGGTCGGAAGCGCTCCTGAGTAGTAACCATGAAGGGGCGCTATATAAATCTTCGTAATGAATAAATGAAATTCAAACAAAGCTTATCCGATTCGTTAAAAGAAACATAGGGTTCATCGGAACACATTTTGGAAAGACTACTCGAAACGGTGCGTACTTCGATTTTTATGAGTTCTTCTAGACACCTTTGAATCGCTTGTCTCAGACACTATAATAATCTATTTTCGTTACGTTTAGTCGTTAGGATCTTTTTCTTTGCTGTGAACAGCGTCGCTAAACAGAAACTCCTGCTAAAGTTGCTCGTTTCAGTCGAAACACACAGATGACAATAGTAATTAAACAATCGCGCAGTTTGCCTAATCACCTAATAGTTACGCTTATTAATTAACAATGTTTGAGATTTGGATGTTACACGACGTACAGTGATTCTAAACTGGCTCTAAAGTTTGAAGCTACTCTCCTAGGCCAACAGCATGGGCGGATGAGGGGGGGGGGAGTGTCATTCATGGGCCAATAAAAGTTATTTTTAGCCTCGCTGAAATGCTTGCGCGCTCAAGATGCCCAATGCGCCATATGGGTAGACCTACATGGACTGCACAAAAGTAGTCAATCTACTATAAAGAAATTCATTGGTTTGCATTTAAGCATTTGTAAAGCGCCTCTAGTAGGGTTAACCGTTCAGAAGAATTCCGAACAAGGGTAGGGCGGCATTGGGTGAAAGTGTACGAGAAATGACCCTCAAACATCTCGGTTGGAGAAATTAAACTTAGTAGTTGTAAGTAAGGTAAGGTCGACATCTAGACTTTTCCACCATAAGATGTCTCCAAACACAGCATCCTAGAATTTTGTGAGCTCTTCTGGACACCTTTATATCGCTTGTCTCAGAAGCTATATAGCGCCTCTGTTTTTGAGTGGCGCTATATAAATACTCGATTACCTATTATGGTGTAATGGCGGACGGTTGAACGGGCGTAGCGGGCGAAAATAATAACTATTGAATAACTATTGAAACTGCTAAAATAATATCTTTTGAATCATCCTTCCGGACGGGAAACAGGAGCCGGCTGCGGTTAATTTACGTGTGACCCAAACTTGGAATCCATTACGTACAATTTGGACGTTAGATAACTCTCGCTCCCAAAGGTGGGCGGAACAGACTGGACTATGGCGAAAAAGAGCTTGAGGACGGAGGAACTGTTGGAGCTTCTAAAAGATGATAAGGTCGCTGACGCAATCCTCTCACGCCTATCAGTAGGCATATCATCAACAATCGACAGCCTCTTTACAAAATTTGAGGTGAGCTTTACTGAGCGAATGGAGCGAATGGTCGAAAGAATGACAAGTGACCTAATAAAAAAAGCTTGTGACGAACAGGACCGAAGAATAACTACCTTGGAAAACGAGAACAAATTACTGAAGCAACAAACGAGTGAATTTGATGTTGTAATGCGTATGGACAATCTAGTAATTCATGGGGTACCTGAGGAATTCACCTTCACGGCAACAGATGGTGAGTCGTCGTCTCAACCTACTCACGACCAATCCCAACAGCAGACCATCGGATCGGTTATTAATCTGTGCCAGTCCAGACTCAACCTCATGATCAACGAGTCCGACATCTCCCTTGCCTATCGAATTCAACGTATAGGAAAGGATGCAACTCGCCCCATATTCATAAGATTCGTTAACAGGAACATGCGAAATAAAGTACTTGCTGCAAAGAAGCTGTTAAAGGAGCAACGGCACTCCGGTCTCCCAAGGATTTACATAAACGAACATCTAACGAGAAACAACTCAATCATCTACGCCAAGGCGCGGTCCATGGTCAAGGAAAAGAAACTATTGTCGACGTGGACAAACAATGGCTACATCTACACAAGGTGCAGTGCTTCTCCAAGTGAAAAACCCAGAAAGATCCTCCAAATAGAGGATTTGACCTAAAACCATTAACTCTGATCCAATGTCTCCTCTGAACGATATACATACAAGGAACCCTTCTGCTGAATTCTCTGGCTGTAAACTATCAGATGCGTAAGTGGTGCTTTAAAATGATTACTGTACTATTACGCTCTCTCAGTCACTTGCTGCTGATCTGAATATGGTACACTAGGACTCTGGTTGCTGTCTGTTAGTATCTACAAACGATTTACAGGATACAGGATGGTTGCACCTGGAGTAATCAGTTACCGCTCTGGTTAACTTAACTGGAGATATAAGTTGTAACGTGAAGTCTGTTGCTGATTGTGACATAAGTTGATTGCACTCAGTACGTCATCGCAGTTGTCTGCATTTGGTCTACTCGACTTATCGTGACATAAGTTGGTCCACTGAGCTTTTTTGAATTTTGATTTCAGAATGGCCCATTGTCGATGCCTCTGGTTCTCTGCACTAGAGCTGGTTGCTCTTGGTCTTTATGACCTATCAATTATGTTTTACATTATTATTTGGGTTTCACTTGGAATATTTAGTTATCGCTCGGGTTAAATGCAGACATAAATTGTAATGTGAAGTTTTATTGTTGACTGTAACATAATTTGGTTGCACTCATTACATGATCTCAGTTGATTGCATTTGGTTTATTTGACTTATCGTGATGTAAAATTGGTTTACTGAGTTCTTGATTTCAGCATGACCCTCTGTTTTTATGCATTTGAGCTGGCTGCTCTTGATTTCCATGATCCGAAGTGTTTTGCATCATTATTTGGTTTGCACTTGGAACACTTAGTTACCACTCGGGTTAACTGTAGACATAAATTGTAACGCAAAGTTTTATTGTTGACTGTAACATAAGTTGGTTGCACTCAGTGCATGATCTCAGTTGATTGCATTTGGTTTATTTGACTCATCGTGACATAAGTTGGTTCACTGAGTTCTAATTTCAGTGTGGCCCTTGTTGGGTGCCTCTGGTTTTATGCATTTGAGCTGGTTGCTCTTGGTCTCTATGATATAATATGTTTTGCATCGTTGTCTGAGTGGTTCCAACCGACTGCATGCGGTGATTGTTGTTGATCGTGACACGTGCTGGTTGCACACAGTACATGATTCCAGTTGGTTCCATCTGCTTTATCTCGCTTATAACTGTGACACGCGTTGGTTGCACTGAGTTCCTGATTTAACATGACCCTTCTGGTTTATACATTTGAGTTGATTGCTTTTGGTTTCTATGATCTGAAATGCCTTACATTACGGTCTGTGTTACACCGATTGCCTATATGCATTTGAGCTGGTTGCCTAACAGGAATGTGACCTAGCACCAACGAAGGACAGCTAGTCTAGCCTAAATTGGTACATATTATTAGTCCCATCAAATGTGCATCTACTATGATTAATGACTGATGATTTTGTAACTCATGACATCGATCTTGAGCTATTTGGATTGTCTTCAGGCTCACCTGTTGCTATCATGATGATGTTTAGTATCTCTTCGGCAATCTTGAACAAACTCCTAGATTAGATTAAATTACTTATCTTTCGTTTTCTTTCATTCAATGTATTTCGTCTCGTCTGCCGTGTTTTGTTGATCTGTACTGATCAGTGCTGGTTTAATTAAGTGTTACCCTATGGAGGGCTATACTCGCTGCAGTGAACGCACGAGTTGTTGTGAACTGTGCATGCTAAATATAGTTAAGTGGCAACAAGCAATCAAATGTCAATCATGTGATCGAGTTTCGCATAGTCATTGTGTACAAACTGATGTAGCAGGTGGCAAGATGTGCGACACCTGGCTCTGTACGGCCTGTGTATATAAGCTCCTTCCTTTTGGAAATATTGATGACAATACTGAATTTCTCGATTGTGCTAAGGGTATTATTATCTTGGAAGACCTATGCAGCAACTACAACGCTTCTAATCTGAAATTAGATCTTTATTCTGATAAGGAAGAAAATAAACACTTGCTTAATAATGAAGACGTAGACCCAGATGAAAATTTTTATTTTAATAATCAACTTGATTTGAGCAGATACAATACTCCAGAAAAACTAAAAGCTGAACTTGGATCGATTGAGCATGATCTTACTGTTATGCATGTCAATTCTAGGAGCCTCACACCCAAGCTGGAGGAAATACACTCTCTCTTAATCCAATTACCTGTGAAAATACTGGCAATATCTGAGACCTGGTTGGATCAGTCCACTACCCCACCACCTGCTTTACCTGATTATAACTTTGTACATAAACCTAGAAACATGGGAAGAGGTGGAGGAATTGCTCTGTTTATTAGGAAGGAGTTTCAATTTCATATTTTCGAACCAACCAATAATTGTTCAACCCATACTACATATGAAAGCCTATTTATCTGTATACCTCAAAGTAAAGGGACTGATTTAATCGTTGGTGTTATCTACAGACCACCTGGCACTAACTTAACATTATTTAATGATGAATTTAACGTACTTTTAGCTGAAATAACTAATAGTAAAAAAGATATAATTCTGGCAGGTGATTTTAATATTGACTTACTAAAAGCTGATGAACATGAACCAACTAAATTGTTTTATAATTATCTGACGTCCTATCAAATACTTCCCACTATACTTAGGCCAACTAGGATTACTGATCTCACATCATCGCTTATAGATAATATATTTACTAATAAATGGAATAAAGTTAATACCTCCTCAATTATAGTTACTGATATATCAGATCATTTGCCAATTATGGTCAGACTTAATCTTAACATGCCAAAATGCAATAAAATGGAGACACTGAATCAACGGAAAACTGGGAAGCAAGAAATGGAACATTTCCAATCTTTACTTAGTGAAATTAACTGGACTGAAACAACTGCGGCTTGTGCAAATGAGGATGCCAATATGGCTTATAATAATTTTATTGTGAGTTATAAAAATGCATATAATAAAGCTTTCCCCTTATACTCCCCCACCAAAAGTAGAAAACACCAAAATAATCAACCCTGGATGACCAGTGGTCTCTTGAACTCCTGTAAGAAAAAAAACAAACTATATCTTAAATTTATAAAACAGCCTAATGAAACTAACAGGAAAAATTTCATAATATACAGGAATAAATTTAAAACAATGAAAAAGAAAGCCGAGTTACTTTATTATGAAATCGAATTCCAAAAATATAATAATAATCTAAAAAAACAGTGGCAAATTATAAGATCAATACTTAAAACAGATAATAAAAGTTCTAGAATTGATCTAGTGGACTCTAATGGGGTAATAATAGATGATGATGAGACAATAGCCAATAAGTTTAATAGTTATTTTACTAGTATTCCTCAAAACTTAGCTGAAAAAATCCCATCCTCACCAAACTCCTATAATAAATATATGAAAACCCCATGTGATAACTCATTGGCACTGTATTTAACCAACCCTGAGGAAATTATTAATATATCTCATGCCATTAAACCTACTCATAGCTCAGGGCTTGATGGTATCGACCCAATGATAGCTTTACCTCTTATTAAATCCATCGCTCAGCCGCTTTCTGAAATTATTAACTGCTCTTTCTCAACAGGTGTAGTTCCATATGAACTAAAATTGGCAAAAATTGTGCCTATCTTCAAACAAGGGAATAAGGAAGACCTTACTAATTACAGACCCATCTCAGTTCTGCCTGTATTTAGTAAAATATTGGAAAAAATTATGTATGAAAGACTTAATAACCATCTTGTCAAAAATGATATCCTCTACTCTATGCAGCATGGGTTTAGGTCAGGCCACTCTACTGCTATGTCACTCATAAATCTGCAAGAACAAATCACGACAGCAATTGATAATAATGAATTCTCAGTAGGCATCTTTATAGACCTGGCAAAAGCCTTCGATACGGTGGACCATGGTATATTGTTAAAAAAACTCCAACATTATGGAATAAGAGGGGTCACCCATCAATGGTTCGATAGTTACCTAACGAACAGAAATCAGCAAGTTATCTGCAACGGAATTTTATCTAAATTTCAACAGGTTAAATATGGTGTACCGCAAGGCTCTAATTTAGGTCCTCTCTTGTTTCTTATATACATAAATGACCTCCCTAATACTTCAACTATTCTCAGTTTTATTATATTCGCTGATGACACTAATGTATTCTATTCTCATAAATCCTTATATGAATTATATCAAATAATTAATCATGAAATCACGTATGTGGTTGATTGGTTTAGAATTAATAAATTATCATTAAATGTTAATAAAACCAATTTTATACTATTCAGATCTCATAGAAAACTAATACCCGAAATTAGTATCCAGGTACTAATTGATGGAAATGTAATCCCGCAGGTATCTTCCGCCAAATTTCTTGGAGTTTGCATTGATCAACATCTAAATTGGTCAGAGCACATTAAATTAATTTCTATGAAAATTGCAAAAAATGCAGGCATTCTGAATCGATTGGCATCTTACCTTCCTCAAAAAGTTCTACTCAACCTCTATTACTCTTTAATATACCCATATCTTGCCTACGGTAATATTGTCTGGGCTTCCAACTATATGCAGCGCTTACATAAAATTAACATTTAGCAAAAAAGAGCAATTAGAATAATAGCTAGGGTCTTGCCTACAACGCACACTAGTCAGTTCTTTAGTAGATTTAAAATTCTTAGACTTAATCAAATTAATACCATTCAAATAAGTGAGTTTATGTACAAACATAAGCATAAATTGCTACCCTCTGTGTTTAATGACTATTTTAATATAACATCGGACACTCATACTTACCTTACTAGACAAGTTGAATCTTATAGAGGAATATTTGCACGCACTAATACAAGGTTATTTGCCTTAAGGTCCACAGAACCATCAGTCTGGAACAATATCCCTGTCAGCACTCGTCACCTGCCTAACTTGAATTTATTTAAAAAATCCATGCGAGCTCTCTTATTAAATGTGTAATTGTTCAAATTGCTGTGTTGCCATCGCTTAGTTAAGTTTGTTTTGATTTCAAATTGCTGTGTTGCCATCGCTTAGTTAAGTTTGTTTTGATTTCTGTGTATTATCTGTTGTTGGTTCTCTGTACACGAACCGTCATTATCACCACATCATCTGGTACCTAGGTAGCCCTAGTTAGTGGGTCCTGTGACCCTTCAGGGCTCTCCGTTTGTTACATAATTACACTAGTGTTGATAGTTGTTTTTCTGTTATTATGATGTGGAACAATAAAACTTTTTGAATTGAATTGAATTGAATTGAATTGAATTGAATTGAAAAATTGAATTGAATTGAATTGAATTGAATTGATTACAAATACAATTACAAATTACAATATCGACGTCACAGCCCTGGCATCATAAGGCGTCATTATACACAGGAAATTTCTGCATAAATTAGGATTCTACCTAGTCAGCCTAAACGCCACCTTCCACTGCCGCCGAAGTTAAGCCCTTGAGTCGAAACCAGTCGCTAGGCTACTGACTTCTAGCGACTTTGTTCACTGAATACTTTGCTTATTGATTTAATCACTTGTTTCCGAGTTTCGATTTAAGCAGATAATTGGTTTTGAGCTTGGATTAAAACATAATACTTGTATTTAATATACATGTATAGATCATTCACATGGCCATTTGGCTTTTCTCTTTAGCAGAAAGGCTCAATTGTTTACCATTAATTTTGGTCTCTATTTTTTATATTGGGTTTCGTACCCTCAAAGGCTTGTTACTCATTTTTTTTTAAACTTTGGAATGTTTACAAAAACTCGTTTTCCGCTTAGAGGGTCAAAACAATTCGAAACAAGTTCAACCTATCGCTCAGACTGATATCAGAAAAGCAGATCTTTTAAAATAGAGTAGGTAGGCAACGTTATAAAGGTGTTTAATGGCTGGATTCTATTTGCCAGTGCTTAACGACCTCTACGGCTGCACGGTCGTTTATGTCGAACTCACGTCACCTGATGATAGAGGTACACACTGAACTGGTCATGGGATTAAATCGAGCAGTTTAACGACATCTTATGACATCAAAGGCCGTTGACGTCAATAGTCCAAATAAGCCTTCACCAACATAGGTTCCTCAGCTTGGTTAGTAAACTTTTACGACGCTGTGTAATTGTTAAGATGATTGGCGTTGCCCTCCTCCTTGATCCAGACTTTGGACTGGCCCAGTCGAGATGTCCTTAGCGAGGTAAGGTCGACGTAAGCGGTCCATCCAACCATTGATAATAATGCACTGTCAACACTGGTTAATGCAGCGGTCTCTTAGAAACCTTTAAAACGATCTGCATCCGGACTACTTAAACACGCCAACTGCATTTTGGATTATTTAACAACGTACACGCGGAAAATGCGATGGCGACGTCAACTACCCGGAGAACATAAATTATCACTGAATACGTACCGTATTCGGGGAGTGTCAGTCCAATGCCCGGAAATGAAGGAGGGCGCGGCTGGTCATCTTTGTGTTGTTACAGCGTCGTTAAACAGCAACCAATAACTTAATAATTTCTGAATAATTTATGTAGCGCCCCTCCAAATGACCTAATAAGTGGCGGTCGCAGCCTAACTCCGGACACAAAAAGCAGTTGTCTGATGGTTTTTAAAGGTGTATGCAGAGTACCTAGTTACAAGAACACGCAGATCTGAAGGAATGTAATTTCACGTTGTTGTATCTTCGAAGTGCAACAAGTTCACTTTGAGACACAGAACGAAGATTTGCACGGACAGCCAGATCCGAAGTGTGGCAGCAGAGTTTCCGTTAATAAAGTAGGTAATAAGTAAGTATATCCTTTATTACACCAATTGATAACCGCATTTTGGTTTACACATGAATCGCATTTATGCAATAGGTGAGCCTAATTGTCCATAAAATGTGGGATTCCCTAACTGGCACAGTCAGACCCAGACTGATGTCGTAAATTCAATGTGTTGGAAAATAGGCTGGCAATGGAGAACAGCACGTATATAAATCGAGACATGGTCAGAATTTCGAAACATAACCGACATGCCTGAATTGTATTGTACAACACAATACAATACAATGCCTGGCAGCTGCACTAATTACGCGCTCAAGCCGTCAAATGCGCCCCAATGGGAGACGACATAGATGGCATTGCAGTAGTCAATCCTCCTACAAGGAAACGCATGAACAAGGCTAGGTGCGTCATTGGATGAAAGTGAACAAGAAATGACTGACATCCATCCATCTCGTTTTGAGAAACCAAGATTAGAATAATTTCTAATTAAGGAAAGGTCGAAATCAAAACCTTGGCACCCACAAGATGTTTCTAAAGTCTAAACGATGATTGCTACAGTTTGTGTGAGCACTTCTAGATACCCTTAAATCGCTTGTTCGTGAAGCAATATATTTCCTCGTTTAGCTTAATCTATAATTTATAGTTCCAATTTAGCAAACAATCAATACTGTGTAAATCGATAGCTTAACTCTTGAACTTTGCTGCTACATTTGGATGAACTGCCGCCGGTTAAGCTGATCTGATAAAATAGAGTAGGTAGCCAACGTTATAAAGGTGTTTAATGACAGCATTCTATTTGCCAGTGCTGAACGACGTCTCCGCCTGCCAGGGTCGTTTATGTCGACCTCACCACACCTGCTTGATAGGAGTGCACACAAAACTGGTAATAGGATTAAATCTAACAACTTAACGACATCTTTTGATATCTTATGATATCAAAGGCCGTTGAGGTCAATTGTCCTAATAAGCCTTCACCTTGTCACCTTGTGCCGTCGATTCGCTGAATCCTAGCGACCGTCATAGTCAGCCTTCTCCATGTGTTCCGATCTCTCGTCGCCTCTCTCAGCTCCGGAAGCTTCATCATCATCGTCTCTTGTATCTCTTCCATCCATCTCTTTCTTGGTCGTCCTCTTCCTCGTCTTCTCTCCCCACACGCCAGCATCATCTCCTTTTCCATGCCATCCGCCGCATCACATGGCCAAAAAACATCACTTTTTGTCTCGCCGCTCTTTGTCTCAATGTCATCTCTCCTCGTAAGTGTCCTATCTCTTCCAGTATAATTATGTTCATCTATCTCATTACTTTATTATTATTGTTATTTTTACTATTAAGCGCTATCATCAAAATTATAAAACGATTGCTCAACAAAATTAGTAGTCCATGAGCATGAATTCATTCAGGTTCCATATCTATGTTGATTTATATTATTTGTTAACAATATTTTAAAGGTGTCTAAAGAGCGTTCTGAACTCCGGACCAATCGTCTACTGTTTTTCCTTTTAAAAGACTTCAAGCGTGACTTGGAATCCGTATTGACCTGCTATATATACTGTCCAAATATATATTGCCTTCAACTTCATGCGGAATTATTTAGCTCATTTTCTACTTTAGCAATGGGTGAACCCCAAGGCTCTAGACATGAGGACAGCGTATTTAATGAATTTGCTCTCACTTTCCAGATTGCGCTGGTACTACATTATACTGCTTGATAATAGAGGCGCCTGTGTGCGAACAATAATTGTCTACGGTGGGCAAAGAGTACGGTAAGCAGAATCGAACCCCCATTGGGACTGGAAAGTTGATTGGCTTGCACGCTCACCTTCGACACCTTTAACACCGGTTAAATGCAACTATATAAACGGAGACTTCATAAATTTTATCATTCAAGTTCCTTTACCACTGTTACTGATAAATTAAGAAAATCTTTTCACGTATTTTATAAATTTAAACTACGCAACAACCCAAACTGTGGTAATGCCAGGCCCATAACTGAAGAATGAAGGATGGCATCGCTAATATTCTTTGTTATGACACAGTGTCAGTCAAAAATCAATTAACAAAACCAATTTAACACAATCTTTAGGCAGCTATTGTGCCTAAAATTTCTAGACAAGGTAATATTATCGATATGAACTGCCCTGGACGCCATAAATGTCGCCAAGCAGTGCAAACTGTGACTGTTTTATAGACATGCAACACAGTAGGCGATTGGTTGGAGAGCTCGCCTTGTAACTTGATAGCTACGGGTTCGAGTCACTTCTCCTAAAAGGTTACGTCGCTATAGGAACTCCTCAGAAGCTTTGAAGTAAACTAGAAGAAGTCTTTCTTTAAGGTTTACTTTCCAAAATTTTAGTCTGGAGATTTATCAATTCTTTTCACCTCCTACATACATGAATTTATTAGTTATATCAACTACAGACAAATTGCTTTTATAAAGAAGACTCTTGATGTCACTATAATATTCCTTCTGCCATTTGGAGCAGTGACATTTTCATTAACGAAAACTAAAATTAGAAGTAGAAAACATCGGTTGAGCTGAAGGCACGGCGCATACCACTCTCTATGTAATCTACTATCTTTGGTCTTCACTGTCTAATATTTGTCCCCCAAGCGTACCAATTGCAGAAATTTAAATTTCTCAACATGCAACTAAAGTCACAGTCAAAAACATAAACATTGTCCAGTAGCAGCAACCAAGACTGTGTAGCAACTCAGCTGGGTCGCAATTTGGCGGACATAAGGCAGAATGACTCTAATAATCCTCTTGCTTTCTGGAAGGAAAGGCGAACTTTATACACCAAAATCGCACCCATTGCAGAGGATCTTTTGTCAGCTCCAGTGTCGCAGGCCGTTGTGGAAACAACTTTTTCTATATGCTCAATCTCTACTTATGGACGCAGAAATCGCAAGAAAAAAACTCTGGAAATGAGAATATTTTTAAAATTGAACTAGGTCATCTTATAACAAACAGTAAAAGAGTAAACAGTAAAATAGTAAACATTAAAATACTTTTTCACAGGATTGGAACTAATAGTTATATGGGAAACTAAACCAAGAATTAAAATTACTTCAGAACTGAAAAATAAGAATGATTAGTAAAATTATTTACGAAGTAAAATTAGAATAAAAGGCTAAATTCCAGAACACATTACTGAATTAAAACCAATTCAGCAATTATATTTAAACGCAAAACATCGCTGAATTAGATATAACACAAGATTTAATTATTTAACATACTTCCTCTAATTCTAACTAATATATGGAGTTAATTGTGGTAGATCTAGTGATTGCTTTCAAGGGAATCAACGTTTTCATTAGGCCTACCAAGTAAATCTAGGAATCATAATGATCTATATTTTCTTTCACTTGACAGGAACTGTATAATCCAATATCATGCTTCTTCATGAGAAGAAGTCTTTCATTAAGGTTTACTTTCCCAAACTTAGTCTGGTTATTTGCATTTTCTGTTCCCTATTATAAAGGTCCATGAATTTGTCATTTGTGTCCACTACAGGACAAATAATCTTGTAACGATGACCCTTGAGTTCATTTTCATCTTATTTCTGCCATTTAGAATTAATATGAGATTTAATAATTGAATAGACTTCTAATAACCTTTATAAGGTAGCACTTAATAATTTAATTATAAAGCGATTGCTCGGCCTAATAGTGGATCCGAATCAACACGAATTCCGTACCCATGCTAATATAACATTGGTCAACAATATTTTAAAGGTGTCTAAAGAGCGCTCTGACCAATTGTCTACCGTGTTTCATTATAAAAGACACCAAGCATGACTTGGAATCTCTATTGACCTGCAATGTATACGTCTAACGATATATTACCGTCAATTTCATGCCAGTGCCCGACACATGAGGACAGCAGATTTAACGACTTTGCGCTTAATTGCCAGATTGCGCCACTATTACATAGCACTGCCTGGTAACGGAGACACCTTTGTGCAAACAAAATAATTGTCTTCGATGGGAAAAGAACACGGTAAGCAAATTCGAATCCCCAAAATGGAACTGGATTAGCTGATTGGTTTGCGCGCTCTCCTTAGACACCTTTAACCGCCGTAAAATAATCTTATATAATGACAGGCTTTGCAAATTTCATCACTTAAACTTCCAGAAAAATGTAGTCAATGATATATTTAGCACGAGTCTTCTTAGGAGATTTAAACTCCGCCACAATTGTAACTGCGGCAGTGCCAGTTCCAAGCCTGGTAAAATGAGGAGGGCGACGCTAATCATCATTGTTATGACAGAGTTTCGTTTAACAGCAATTAACCAAACCAATTTAACACAATACTTAGACAGCGCTCGTGCATATAATTTCTAGACAAGGTAAGATCGATATCGACGGCCCTGGACGGAAGCCGATTGATTGGAGCGCTCACCTTGTAACTTGAAGGTTACGGGTTGAAGCGCCCTCTCTGAAAAAGTTACTTCGTAGGGACCTTGAGCAAGTCCTTCATTCACAATTGATTTGCTTATTGTCTTAATAGCTGTTTTAAAGTTTCGATCTAGGCAGGTGATTGGTTTGAGCTTTGATTAAGACATAATATAATTTCATTCGATATCGTTTATCTTATTTCGTTACTTTATGCGTTGACGATAAATGAAAATAATACAGCCAGAGTAAAATATCTAAATATTTTATTATTACTGTTATTTTTGCACTTTTACTAAACTACAAACAAATTATAAAACGATTGCTCAGTCTAATAGTGGATTCATTTTAAGAATTCATTTAGATTGCGTACTCTATATACTAATATAACATTGGTCAACAATATTATAAAGGTGTCTAAAGAGCGCACTGACCAATTGTCTACTGTGTTTCCTAATAATAGACATCAAGCGTGACTTGGAATCCGTATTGACCTGCTATATACTGTTCAACTATATATTGCCTTTAACTTCATGATGCATTATTTAGCTCATTTTCTACTTTAGCAATGGGTGAAACCAAAGGCCCTAGACATGAGGACAGCGTATATAATGACTTTGCGCTTACTTTCCAGATTGCTCTGGTATTACATTATACTGCTTGATAATAGAAGCGCCTGTGTGCGAACAATAATTGTCTACGGTGGGCAAAGAGTAGGGTAAGCAGAATCGTCTTCGCTGTCTAATATTTGTTCCACAAGTGTACCAATTGCAGAAATTTAAATTTCTCAACATCCAACTAAAGTCACAGTCAAAAACATAAACGTTGTCCAGTAGCAGCAACCAAGACTGCATGTGTAGCAACTCAGCTGGATCGCTATTTGGCGGACATAAGGCAGAATGACTCTAATAATCCTCTTGCTTTCTGGAAGGAAAAGCGAACTTTATGCAACAAAATTGCACCCTTGCAGAAGATCTTTTGTCAGCTCTAGCGTCACAGGTCGTTCTGAACAGAATTTTTTTTATATCTGCTCAATCTTTGCTAGGGAATCAGCTCTTTCGTTTGGCCAGCCCAGTAAATCTGGGGATGATAATGATCTACATGTATAGTTTCTTTCACTTGACAGGAACTGCATAATCCAATATCATGCTTCTTCATGAGAAGAAGTCTTTCATTAAGGTTTACTTCCCCAACTTAGTCTGGTTATTTACATTATATTATATTTGTCGGCGGCAACGGCCTATGTTGTCATAAGCTGCCGTTAAACTGTGGATCCATCCATTACATCAGTCGGGTTAGATCATTACCGTTGCTGATAAAATTTAGCAAACCTTTTCGCGTATTTTATAAATTTAAACTTCGCCACTACGCTACCTGTGGTAATGCCAGTCCCATAGACATGCAACATGGTAGGTGATTGGTTGGAGAGCTCGCCTTGTAACTTGATAGCTACGGGTTCGAGTCTCTTCTCTTAAAAGGTTACGTCGCTATATAGTAACTTCTCAGAAGCTTTAAGCTGGCCTATTTATCTGGTTTCATGGCCAATTAGATTCTAATCGAGCTTCTCCAAAGGATTACGCAGTATAGATAAACGACTGGTGATTTCGTTACTGTTTGACGAAACTGTGTCATAACAAAGATGATTAACGTCGCCCGTCTCCTTCTCATGGCTTGGGACTGGCACTGCCAAATTACGAGCTGTGGTTTATTTGTAATTACAATACAATCGTTTCTTCCATCAGTAAATCAACATTCAGACAAAGACTGATCTAGTGCAGCTCTTCTTTATAAGGTCGGATGATAACGTTCTAAAGGTGTTTAATAAGAGCATTGTATTAACCAACGCACAACGATATCTTATGGTATCAAATGCTGTTTACGTCGATAAAGATAAGGATTTTACTTGATTTGATTGGTGCATGATGACACCGGCGCCATAGAAGTCATTAGGATATATTGCACTCGTTTAAAGCACAGGTAGCCAAGAAATCAACTGGAATAATTTCTACCTTGGCGTCTATTGAAGTCCACACGTTTTTTTATTTATAGGAACTTAAAGTAGTGTAGAAATATTTGCAGCTCAGTGGTTGCGTTGCTAGTAATTAAAACAGACCTAACGAGAAGAAAATAAATGAAATTAAGTGCAGGTGCTGTTGATTGAAGGGCTTTCAGTAAGGGTGCCTTGCTCTGCAATAGGTTGGGAGCGAATGCACTAACAACTAGACCATAATTATGATCGCTTATCATCTTTGTCCCTTTCAGCCGTGCTGGGGTCGGGAGCGCTTCTGAGTATTAACTTTGAAGGGGCGCTATATAAAACTTCGTAATGAATGAATGAATGAATAATTATTGCGCCTTATTGTGTGGTTTTGGACTTGTTGGCACGATAACAGGTTGGTTACAAAGCTCGCTTTAGACACCTTTAAAATGATTTACATTATGATTATTATAAGCATGCGATATGATAGTCGACTAGACACCTTTAAAACGGTGTGAATCGACTGTATATAAACATGGTAAACGTAAGGCGATTAATCGGGTAGTGTCTCGAAACGAGTAAGTCGCTTATCATCTTTGTTAAGAAGTGTCGTTAAACAGCAACAAACCACACTGCAATTAATCGGAGCTTTCTCTGTCTCCCTCCTTCTCTCTCCGTCTCTGCATCCTTGTCTCTCTGTCTCTGTCCCTGTCTGTCTGTCGCTCGCTCTCTTTGTCTCTCTCGTACATTTTATTTGAAGGACGTTTATTATTATTGTAACTTGTAAACATTGTTAATTCAATGTTATGGTCCGGTTTTTTTATTCGCCAGTTCTTAGCTAGGCATTTTTGAGAATAATTGTGATTGTTAAAAGTTAAAACGCATTTCATATTATTTTCATCACAACTTTTTCCTTTTCGGTAACTTGGGCTTTTTATAGTTTTAGCCAATCTTGGGATTTTTCTGGCAAGAGCTTGGGATTTCAGAAAATAGAGAGTGGTCGCACTGATCGAATATCTTTAGTAGTAGTTTAAGTTTTACGACACTGATAACAGAGATCATTAGCGTCGCCCTCCTCCTTTGTTAATTCTTGGAACATAATGCTTTTAGGTAGTGTACCCATTCTTATATAGCTCTGACAGCATTATTTTAAAGGTGTCTAAGGAGAGAGCCCTGTTCAATCGGCTACCGTGTTTCATTCAAAAAATGACACAAAGCCTGACTTTGAATCTCTGTTAACCTACAATAATTGATACTGTCCAACGATATATTGCCGTCAATTTCATGCCGTATTATTTAGCTCATTTCCTACTTTAGCAGTGGTTGAACCGCAAGGCCCGCCACATGAGGACAGCGCATAATAAGGATTTGACGCTTACTTTCCAGATTGTGCTGATATTACATTACACTGCTTGGTAACACAGGCGTCTATGTGCGAAGGAATTGTCTGAGGTGGGAAAATGGCATCGTAAGCAAAATCGAACCCCCAATGGGCTTAAAAGTTGATTGGTTAGCGCGCTCACCTTAGACACCTTTAACAGCTGTCAAATTATCCTATATAAAAGAGGCTTCATAAATTTCATCAGTCGCGTTCTGTCACTACGGCCACTGATAAATTTAGCACTAATCTTCTAACGTATTTTTAAAATATAAACTCTGCCACCACCATTGCTGTGGTAGTGCCAGCCCCAAGCCTGGAGAAAGGGGAGGGAAACGCTAATCATATTAGTTATGGCACAGTGTCCTTTAATTGCAATTAACTAAACCAATTGAGCACAATACTTAGGCTGCTATTGTGCCTAAAATTTCTAGACAAGGTAATATTATCGATATCAACTGCCCTGGACGCCATAAAATGAAGTCAAGCAGTGCAAACTGCTACTACTTTAAAGGCTTGCAACACGATAGCCGATTGATTGGAGCGCTTGCTTAGCGCCGTTGATTGATGATTGATGATTAGATAGAGGCGCATAAAAATTCATTCACTGCTTGACGACATTTATGGCGTCCAGGGCACTTGATATCGATAATATCACCATATCTAGAAATTTTAGGCACAATAGCTGCCTAAGTATAATTGATAATTGTGTTCGATTGGTTTAGTTAATTGCAATTAAACGACACTGTGCCATAACAAATATGATTAGCGTTTCCCTCCCCTTTCTCCAGGCTTGGAGATGGCACTACCACAGCAATGGTGGTAGCAGAGTTTATATTTTAAAAATACGTTAGAAGATTAGTGCTAAATTATTTATCAGTGGCCGTAGTAACAGAACTCGACTGATGAAATGTATGAAGCCTCTTTTATAAAGGATTATTTGACAGCTGTTAAAGGTGTCTAAGGTGAGCGCGCTAACCAATCAACTTTTAAGTCCATTGGGGGTTCGATTTTGCTTACGATGCCATTTTCCCACCTCAGACAATTCCTTCGCACATAGACGCCTGTGTTACCAAGCAGTGTAATGTAATATCAGCGCAATCTGGAAAGTAAGCGTCAAATCCTTATTATGCGCTGTCCTCATGTGGCTGGCCTTGCGGTTGAACCACTGCTAAAGTAGAAAATGAGCTAAATAATACGGCATGAAATTTACGGCAATATATCATTGGACAGTATAATTGCAGGTTAACAGAGATTCAAAGTCAGGTTTTGTGTCATTTTTTGAATGAAACACGGTAGCCGATTGATCAGAGCTCTCTCCTTAGACACCTTTAAAATAAAGCTGTCAAAGGGTATATAAGAATGGGTACACTAGCTATATGAGCTGTTACATTAGCTATAATTATGAGCTGGAATAAGAGCTGTAATATGCCAACTAATCTTTGTCGGCGGACACGGCCTATGTTGCCATAAGCTGCCGTTAAACTGTGGATCCATCCATCTAAAAGCAATCAGTCCCAAGCAATGATAAAGCAGGAGGACGACGCCAATGATCTAAAACTTCTACTACTACCAAACGTATACTGATCGGTGCGACCACTCTATTTTCTGAAATCCCAAGCTCTTGCCAGCAAAATCCCAAGATTGGCTAAAACTACACAGAAAATCCCAAGTTACCGACAAGGAAAAAGTTGTGATGAAAATAATATGAAATACATTTTAACTTTTAACAATCACGATTATTCTCAAAAATGTCTAGCCAAGAACTGGCAAAGTAAGAAACCGAGACATAACATTGAATTAACAATGTTTACAAGTTACAATAATAATAAACGTCCTTCAGACTAAGCGAGTTTTTCTAATCTGATTCGCTGCCAATTGAATGTTGAGCAGGGTTCGACCATGCGGTCGCTACAGGAAAACAATTTTTAGTTTTTGTGATGGTGGTGGCGCTTGGGTGGTGCAGGAATTGGTCGATGTAAGTTGTTTCTTAATAGGCTATTGATACACATTTATTAAACACCACAACCTAATGACCAAGCATCAATCGATGGCGCTGAGCAATTGTGAGTGAAGAACTTGATCAAGATCCATACACAGTAAGGGTATCGGTTCATTTTACAAGGGGAGCACCCAACCAATCGATATACACCCATTCAACACCTTATCAAATAAAATGTCTAAGAGAGAGACAAAAAGAGAGACATACAGACAGGGACAGAGACAGAGAAACAAGGAGTCAGAGACGAAGAGAGAAGGAGGGAGACAGAGAAAGCTCAGATTAATTTCAGTTTGGTTTGTTGCTGTTTAACGACACTTCTTAACAAAGATGATAAGCGACTTACTCCATTCGAGACACTATCCCATTAATTAAGAAAATTCAATTAATTAATTGTGGGGCGCGGTGGTATAGGGGTATGTTCGGTGCCTTGCAGACGGAGGGTTGCGGGTTCGAATCTACCTCAAGCCGCCGCGTAGGGACCCTGGGCAAGTCCTTCACTCGCAATTGCTCATGCGCTTCGGCGTGAAATTCCGATTCAGTGTCCTCGCTGTAGTCGGGAGCGCCTCTGAATAGGCAATCTGGTAGGGGCGCTATAACAAGTGTTCAAATACATACATACATACATACATACAATCGCGTTACGTGTCCCGTGTTTATATATCGTCGTTTCACGCCGTTTAAAAGGTGTCTAAGTGACTATCATATCGCATACTTATATAGCATAATGTGAATCATTTTAAAGGTGTCTAAAGCGACCTTTGCAACCAATCGGTTATCGTGCCAACAAGTCCAAAACCACATAATAAGGCGCAATAATTATTTTATTGGTGCACGATAAAACCGGCGCAATTGAGCACAATACTTAGGCTGCAATTTTCCCTAAAATTTCTAGACAAGGTAATATTATCGATATCAACTGCCCTGGACGCCATAAAATGAAGTCAAGCAGTGCAAACTGCTACTACTTTAAAGGCTTGCAACATGGTAGGCGATTGATTGGAGCGCTTGCTTAGCGCCGTCGATTGATGATTGATGATTAGATAGCGTCGCATAAAAATTCAAGGAATAATAATAATAATGTCGTCAAACAGTGCAAACTGCTACTACTTTATTGGAATGCGATACAGTAGCCAATTGGTTGGCCTTGTAACTTGGAGGCTATGGGTTCGAGCCTTCTCTCTGAATAGGTCACTTTCTATAAGGACCTTGAGCAAGTCCTTCACTCACAATTGCTCAGCGCCATCGACTGATGCTTAAAATGTATATAATAATAATAATAATAATAATAATAATAATAATAATAATAATAATAATAATAATAATAATAATAATAATAATAATAATAATAATAATAATAATAATAATAATAATAATAATAATAATAATAATAATAATAATAATAATAATCTATAATCTATAATAATAAATAGTCGGAGACAGATTGTACTGACAGTTGCGATGATGATGATGATGATGATGATGATGATGATGATGATGATGATGATGATGATGATGATGATGATGATGATGATGATGATGATGATGATGATGATGATGATGATGATGATGATGATGATGATGGTGGTGGTTGTGGTGGTGGTGGTGGTGGGGGGTCGTGGTGGTGACGACGACGACGGTGATGATGATGATGATGATGATGATGACGACGACACTAAGTTAAAACTAGTGATCACTGGATCTAGAGTTTAACGACATCTTACGATAATTACCAATACATCCGTTGACGTCGACATAAATTATTACAACTGGGGAATGCCTACCCGGATTCATGGTAGCCGAGGTACTCGGATTAACACGGGACTTAAGCATGATTGAAACCTGGGTTTGAATCTACTAATCGACTGTACGCAGTCTATAGGAGATTGCCTTGAAGGCTTGAACGCTTCCATGGAAATTTGGCCGACGACAAATACCTTCACTAGGAGCGCTAGTGTACGGGGCTAGTGGCTACAGTGTGTCTACGCTATCTTCTCTCTTTTCCTCTCAAACCTGCCGAGACCGAGTGCGCGTATTCGGCTGCAGGACATCTGTGTACGAAGATTCGTTCCCTGTTGATTGATAAGACAATATATATGTTTTGCGACATTTGACGGGAAGTCAGGCCAAGGACTGGCTCTGGCAGAGCCTAATGCTGCGATGTAGACGATTTAAAGTGGCTTATATGAAACAACTTCTATCACGATTTTTGTTATTTTAACTCTTTTATTAAGCGCTACATTAAATTATGGCGCTTAGTAATGTGACGGTTTTTGTATGCGGGCTGCTCTGTGTCTGTCTTGCTCCTGCTCTGCTCTGTACTGCTCTCATCACATATTCGTTTATTTCAAGAAAAATCAAGTTGACACAGCCGCAACTTCAACTCTGCTTAATCCGCTCAGTCTGCTCAGGTCTTTGCTCAGTTCTTGCTCAGGTCTTTGCTCAGTTCTTGCTCAGTCTGCTCAGCCCCCCCTCTGCTCAGGTCTTTGCTCAGTCTGCTCAGTTCTTGCTCAGTCTGCTCAGCCCCCTCTGCTCAGTCTTTGCTCAGTCTGCTCAGTTCTTGCTCAGTCTGCTCAGCCCCCCCCCTCTGCTCAGGTCTTGCTCAGGTCTTGCTCAGCTCTTGCTCAGTCTGCTCAGGTCTTTGCTCAGGTATATATAGAGGGCCCCTGCCACACTCGTGGCCATTCTGATTTTGTTACTGGAGCGAACGGGTGTTCGACGTGCTGCCGTGCTGTGTGACACTTCAAGAATATATCGTGTAGAAACCAGGACGTGTTGGTGATTTTTGACTTGAGCGATTGATTGGCTGGTGCTGCTAGACGTTTCCAATACTCCGAACGCCGAATTTACGCTTCTATAGCGACACGCGGACTGCTGCTCCGTGCAAGCCCAAACCTCTTCCCTGCCACCTGGTGACCTCAGAGACGACGACAGGGGGTTTTCGCTACAGTAATAGCTAATGGACCATTGGTAACAGAAGACATCAATTCAATCAAACGCTGTGTCCCATGATGATATAGCATTGGTTAATACAATGTTAAAGGTGTCTAAAGAGAGCGTTCTCACCAATCGACTACCGTGGTTCATTATCAAAGACACCAAGCATGCCTTGGAATCTCAGTTGACCTGCAATATGCTGTCTAACGATATATTACCAAAATTTAATGTGGTATTATTTAGCTCATTTTCTACTTTAGGCCCATGAATGGTTAGCGAGCTCTGCTTCCACACCTTTAACAACTGTCAAATGCTCCTAGATAGAGACAGGCTTAATAATTTCATCACTTAACTCCGACACTGATTGTACTTTGTCAGTGCCAATCCCAAGCCTGGACGAAGGAGGAGGGCGACGCTAATTATCTTTGTAGTCACAGTGTCGTTAAACTGAAACTACTACTACTTTCATCACTTCACACCTGTTATAATGAGAGTCATGAAAATTTAGCGCTCCTTAGGCGTTTTATAAATATAAACTCCGCCACTGCCCTAGTTGTTGTAGTGTCGGTCCTAAGCCTGGAGAAAGAAACCGCCAGCCATTGATGATAATTTACAGCCATTGATAACAGCTGCAGTGTCGACACTGGATAAATCAACGGTCGCTTAGACACCTTTAAAACCGTATTATCGTAAACTGCGCTCCACGGATAACTCCGCAGCTACCCAAGCAGCGGTAGTGCCAGTCCCAAATCTGTACAAAGTAGGAGGGCAACATTAATCATCTACGTTATGACGTAATGTCATTGAAAATCAACAGCCCAACCAGCTTCACGCAGCACGCGCTCAGGCTGCCAAATTCGCCCCAAGGGGAGACCAAACCATATAGCACTGCAATAATCAATCCTATACAAAACGCGTGAACAAGGGCAAGTGCGGCATTGGGTGAAGGTGAACGGGTAATGACCCACATCATCCATCTCGTTAGGAAAAACTAAAATTAGAATTATTTTGTAAGTAAGGTAAGGTCGAAATCAAAACCCTGGCAGCCACCAAATGTCTCTGTATGGGGGCGTGGGGGCAAGTTGGTTGTGGGGGCAAGATGGTTTTTATGCTATAAAATTATAATGCGTGGCAGGGAAACAATCTAACAGGAAGTTTATCGATGAGCAAGCCAAGCCTGTTCTTTTGTTAAATGGCGGCTACGTGATACGGTGCTTTCTTTCCCGTTTATCGTTGAAAAATAAGTTTCTCTATTTACCTCTAAAAATATTTCACTGTTATAAAATATCGCATATCTTAATCAACATGAATGCAAAAATTGACAAATGGGTTGTTTTGTTAAGCATTTCTTGTGAGTTGTTACTGATATTACTTTTTTCTCCAAAGTCACGCTGTACAAATCATAGTCACAAGATTTTGTAGTGTAGACCTGTTGGGGCAAGATGGCGGGGGCAAGATGGCGGATGCAACCAACTTGCCCACCGGTCAACCAACTTGCCACGCAATTAGAATAATTATTGTTGTGCCTAGTTTTTTTCATTAAACTGGTGTGTATTGAAACCTGTTCATTTTACGTTGGATCATGAACTGGACATAACTTGGTTACCGGCTGGTTTAATCGCAATCATCGGTGAAGTTAAAGCGGGCAGCAAGCGTCCAAGTTAAGCTAATCAGGCTTACAATATTCAACGCTTCGTCGCTATCTCAAGCGAACAAAATGATCAATTCCCATTTCATGGTGGAAGATTTCGACAAGTGTTCCCAGATGTTCTTGAAGAACTGTGTGAATACGCAATCGAAATGAGTGCAAGGGAATTTGGCATGACCCCGCAACAAATTTGCACCTTTGCCTGTGAACTGGTCATTGCATTTTAAACATTGCCGTTTTAATTAAATAATTTTAATTTTTGTGTGTGACATCTTTATTAAGACTAAATGTTTTTAAATTGAATCAAACCATAATGCATTCATTTCCCATTATTAAAGATAAGATTTATGTGTATTTCGATATTGCCACCAATGCCAACCATCTTGCCCCAAGCAGGCAACCAACTTGCCCCAGCATAGGGGCAAGTTGGTTGACTTTTAGAAAATTTTTTAGATCATTTTTTGCAAACTTACAAAATATTAGGATGCCTGATTTTGTGCTAGAATGTAGCTATTAGTAATAGATACGCTGTGGACAAAAACTAATTGTGTTGGCATCATCGTAGACGATCATTTGTAAAAAAAACTGATTTATCTGCCAACTTGCCCCCACGTCCCCTACACTCATTATGACAGTTTGAGTGAGCTCTTCTAGACACCTTTAAACAGCTTGTGCGTGACGCAATATATATCTTCGTTTAGGTTATTCAATAAATAAAGCCCTCAAATCGCCAAAATATCTGTAAATAATAATTGCCAAACTGTTACAGTTAAATTCCGTCACAACCTACCAGCGGTAGTGAACTATAGTTTTCTTTGTTATGACATAGCGTCGTTAAACATCAACTAACCAATCAATCTACACCCTATTCAGATAAAACATGGGTACAATGAGGTCGACGTCAACAACCTTCGAATCCATAAGATATCTCTAGTAATTGAAAACCACTGCTTAAATTATGCCTTACAGCGCCACTGCCGTTGTCGTGTGATGCCAGTCCCACCCAGGATAAAGAAGGAGGGCGACACTAATCATCTATGTTTCAAAAAGCGTCGTTAAACAGAAACTACTGCAAAAATTACACATCTCGGCCGAAGCTCACACCTGACAATAGTTATCGACTAACGCGCAGTAGTGTCTTAATTCAGAGTTCCTTAATCTACAATGAGTGAGTTTTGAATGTTAAACAATGTATAGTGATTCGAACCATCAGCAGTGGCCCATTTTTTCCAACAGCAGTTCCATTATTGTCGTCCTGAAACTCCTTCCGTTACCAAAAACCTACTTCTATCAGTCAGGGACACATTTCCTTCTTAACCTTCCTCCAGAAGAATCCTAAAGTCCATTTGCGCCCGCACATAGGGACAAGAGGGGGCACTTGCTTCCCCCTTCCTGGAAAATTTACACCAATTATTTAACTACTACTTTTTTGTGTATTGCCGAATTATGCACATGATTATCTCTCGCTAGAATGGTGCATTACAGCCTGATTTCTAAACTGCTTTATTGAATTGTTGTAGGATCTAATAATGCATATAATATAATTGGCTCCCATTATATTGCTTTGGTGCAAATGTTTCTTCTGCTTTGCATGTTCTGCAGTTTGTCGAGTGCAGATCTTTGTTTCACTCTAATAAAGGTTACTTTCAACTTCCTTACTTACTCCTTTACTTACTTACATATTTACTTACTTACTCACTCACTCGCCCAGCCAAGTAACCACTGTACCCAAGTATTCAAACCCCAGCCTCACACACTCAATCGTTTGTTTATCTACTTGCAATAGATAACATTATAACAGACATCTATCGTGCCTTGGAATCTCATTGACCTGTAGTATATTGTCTATCGATATATTGCCGTCATTTCATGCGGTATCATTAGGCTCATTTTCACTTTGGACCTTGACTAGAGATGAAGACGAAACATCGAAATTAAAATTTCCGAATATTTTATTACTATTTTAATTTTTACTCTTTTATTAAGTACTACAATCAAATTCACCAGACAATAGGAAGGACATTCACTCATTATAATTATTTTGTCTCTTACTTATAGCATTGGTCTACAACTTTTTAAAGGTGTCTAAAGAGATAATAGGCTATGGTGTTTCATAATAAAAGATACCAAGCGTGACTTGGAATCTCTATTGACCTGCAATATACTGTCTAGCAATATATTACAGAAAATTTCATGCCCTATTATTTAGCTCATTTCTACTTTAGCCCTTGACATGGCAATGGGTGAACCCCAAGACCCGCAACACGAGGACAGCGCATTTAATGACTTTACGCTTCCTTTCCAGATTACACCGATATTGCATTATTCTGCTTGGTAACAGAGGCGCCTATGTGCGAAAAATTGTCTACAGTGGGCAAAGAGTAATCAGGTTCTAATCCGCAATGGGGCTGGAAAGTTCATTAGTTAGCGCGCTATCCTTAGACACCTTAAACAGCTGTAATATGCTCCTATATAAGGACAGGCATTATAAATGTTATCACTACTTCCTAAGCTACGGTTACTGATAAATTTTAGCTCTTCCTAGGCATTTTATAAATTTATACTCCGTCACTACCCTGACTGTTGTAGTGCCAGCCCCAAGCCTGAAGAAAGGAGGAGGGCGTCGCTATTCATGTTTGTTATGACACCGTGTCGTTTAACAGCAATTAACCAAACCAATTTAATACAATACTTAGACAAACCCAAGTGCATATATTTTCCAGACATGGAAAACTTAGAGATCAGAGCGTACTAAATAAATTACTCGCAATAGTTAACTCAAAGTATCCAAAGCGCTGTTAAAACGCCAAGCGCAGGACCTCTGCTGCTTACTTCAGAGCGCTGCTTCAACTCTCCCGTCTTAACTCAGATTGTGCAGCTAGTTCTCGTAGCGTTTGAGGAAAGCACGATTTCGACCATCACTTCAGATAACCAAAACTCAACTGGTGCCCTTACTTCGCTCTTCGGTTCAACGCCCACATGCTTAGAAGGAGAGCGGCAGTTTATGCAAAGTGTCTGATCAAATACAAAACAGTTATTGTGGTCTTATGTCTGTTGCTACCCGTAAACGTCTATTTGCAATCGTGAAATAGGGTAGCGGCGGAGGGGTATAATAGTTAACCTATCAATTTATATCGGGTCGGTTTATCAGAGATTAATTTCTCGGATCTTTACTGCGGGTGGCTCGGTCGCATTATAAACGTGGAGTACAATACAACACACAACACACAACACAACACAATATACTGGGGCGCGGTGGTTTGGGGGTATGTTCGGTGCCTTGCAGCTGGAGGGTTTCGGGTTCGAATCCACCTCAAAGCCGGCGCGTAGGGACCCTGGGCAAGTCCTTCACTCGCAATTGCTCATGCGCTTCGGCGTGAAACTCCGACTACAGCAGTAGTCGGGAGCGCCTCTGAATAGGAAATCTGGTAGAGGCGCTATAACAAGTGTTCAAATACAATACAATACAATACAATTTGAAGATTGTGGAGCTCACTCATCGATTTAATTTACCGATACCGACACAAGGAAATATATAGCGAGAGAACAAGCGATTTAAAGGTGTCTAGAAGAGCGCACACAAATTGTAGTATCCAGTGTTTAGTGACATCTTGTAGCTGCTACGGTGTTTATGTCGACATTGACATAGTTTAAAAAATCTAATTTTAGTTTCTCTAAAGGACATGGATTGATAAGGAGGAGATCGACGCTAATGATCTTTGTTACCACAGTGTTGTTAAACTGAAACTACTACTATGAGGTTCATCTCTCGCATTCACTTACACCCAAATGCCGAATTGTTCATGCGTTTGTTTGTAGACTGATTGATTTGTGCATTGCTAACTTATCGCCCTCCTCCTTCTGTGTAGGTCTCCATTTGGGTCGCATTGGACAGTTTGAGCGTCTGCTGTGTGCACTCCAGCTGATTGGTTAGTTGCTGTTTAACGACACTCTGTCGCAACAAAGATCATTAGCGTCTCCCTCCTCATTTCTGCTGCTTTCTGCAGATTGGGACTGGAACTGACAGAGTGCGAACAGTGGTGGATAATAATTAAAAATTGTAAAGCTCCGTTTGGCACCTATCTTTCGTAAGCTATAAGTTTCTACTGTTCATTTTATTGTATAATGTTTCTGTATTGTCGTCAACGGCCTTTGATGTCATAAGACGACGTTAAACTTGGAATAATAATTATTCGATGCGACAGCTTGCTTGTTTACTGTTTAACGACCGCTGCGTGGTAACAAAGACCATTAGCGCCGCCCTGCTCCTTATCCAGGCTTTGGACTGGCACTGTCAGAAAGCGAACAGTGGCGGAGTTACGAAGCGACAGTAGTAGTAGATTTCTTTTTAACAACTAGCTGTGTGGTAACAAAGACCATTAGCGTCGCCCTCTTTCTTCCAGGCTTGGGACTGGCACTGAGACTGGCACAAAGCACGGTGGTGCAATGCACGAACGTTCAGTGGCGGAGGTAACTTTGCCCTTACGTACTTGGTCACAGATCCTCGTTTCCCCTTGGTCAGGTGCCAGACCGGGCTGAAGCTCATCTTCTCTGGTTGGCCAGATGTCAGGATCGGCTGAAGCCTCCTCGCCACGTCAAGGCGTACGCATCGGACATCCTCGCCGTCGAGTGAACTTCTGAAGCAGTTGCTTGAACGGCGCTCCGAGGGGGAACATGCGACCGCTTGGTGGTTTTTCTGTTTAACGACTAGCTTTGTGGTAACAAAGACCATTAGCGTCGCCCTCCTCCTTTATCCAGGCTTGGGACTGGCACTGTCAGAAAGCAAACAGTGGCGGAGTTAATTCACATGCGACCGCGCAGGATGATTTATAATTATAGCATCCAAAAACATCGTTTTAAAGGTGTTTAAGAGGAGCAACGCAGTGTGTAACGACTCATCTATACAGATGTTGTCTGCTGTCTTTGATGAAGTACAGTCCTGGATGGCATCCAATAAACTCCTCCTTAATCCATCAAAGACTGAAATTCTGTTACTTGGCACTTCACAGCAACTTACGAAATTTGATGGGCTTAAGTCATTGAAACTGGGTGACTCAGTTGTTCAGCTGGCCGATGCTGCACGCGACTTAGGCGTTGTTTTTAATTCTACCATGTCTCTCAGTGGCCATTTAAACAGTATTTGTAAGTCATCCTATAATGTTCATTCGTGGCATACGCAGAATTAGGCGTTATGTGCCCATGTCTGCAAGAATATCTTTGGCAAATGCATTGGTTTCCAGTCGCCTAGACTATTGTAACTCGCTTCTTACTGGTATCAATAAATCAAACATACTGAAGCTGCAGAGGGTTCAGAACTCTTTGGCTAGAGCCATAACTAATACATCCAAATATATGGATATGGATGTTCCAAATGAACATATAACCCCTGTGCTTAAATCTCTGCTTTGGCTTCCTGTTCAGCACAGAATTCGTTTCATACTGGGGCTCATAGTTTATAAAACTTTGAACTCTGGCCAACCACAATATTTAAAATCTGTTCTTATTCCTCTGACTTATCATTATTCAATGTGGTCATCTGATTGTCTTTGTCTGGTCATACCTAAATCAAGAACTGTTCTCGGTGAACGAGCTTTTTCAGAATCTGAAAAACCAGGTCAATTGTAGGTCAATAGAGATTCCAAGTTACGCTTCGTTTCTTTGTGGTCATCTGATTGTCTTTGTCTGGTCATACCTAAACCAAGACCCGCGACATGAGGACAGCGCATTTAATGACTTTACGTTTACTTTCCAGATTACACCGATATTACATTATTCTGCTTGGCATCAGAGGCGCCTATGTGCGAAAAATTTTCTACAGTGGGCAAAGAGTAATCAGGTTCTAACCACAATGGGACTAGAAAGTTCATTGGGGAGGGGGCGATAGCGCATTGGATAACATCTGGCGTAGAGAGCGAGAGGTACCGAGTTCGAGCCCCGTAGGGCGGACATGCTTTGTAGGCTGCTATTAGCGCCGTGTATTGCAGGCTGTCTGTTCTGTTAGTAGTTAAGATTGTTTCAATTGCATAACATGTAAATGTACAGCGCAGTGCGTTTGTCAGGCGCTTATTAAAGAAAAGATATTATTATTGTTATTATTATTATTATTATTATTATTATTATTATTATTATTATTATTATTATTATTATTATTATTATTATTATTATTATTATTATTATTATTATTATTATTATTATTATTATTATTATTATTATTATTGGTTAACGCGTTTTCCTTAGACACCTTTAACAGCTGTAATATAATCCTATAATTTTATCAGGAGAGGCATTATAAATATCGTCACTTCTTCCTATACTATGGTTACTGATAAATTTAGCACTTCTTAGGCATTTTATAAATTTATAATCCGTCACAACCATGACTGTTCTAGTGCCAGTCCCAAGCCTGGAGAAAGGAGGAGGGCGACGCTATTCATGTTTGCTATGACACCGTGTCGTTTAACAGCAATTAACCAAACCAATTTAATACAATACTTAGACAAACCCAAGTGCATATATTTTCCAGACATGGTAAGATCCATATCGATGGCCGTGGACGTAATAAAATGTCGTCAAACAGAGCAAACTGCAACTACTTTATAGGCATGCGATACAGTAGCCGATTGGTTGGAGAGCTCGCCTTGTAACTTTGAGGCTACGGGTTCGAGCCTTCTCTCTGAAAAGGTTACTTTGTATAAGGACCTTGAACAAGTCGTTCACTCACAGTTGATCAGCGTCATACGATAGCCGAGCACAACAATTAATAAAATAACAATAATAACAAATAATAATTTAAAATAATAATAATAATAATAATAATAATAATAATAATAATAATAATAATAATAATAATAATAATAATAATAATAATAATAATAATAATAATAATAATAATAATAATAATAATAACTCGGCCGACGACTGACAAGAACAACGGAAGATCTTCAAGAAACTTTCTTCCTGTTCCAAAAGATCTCAGTCACAATCCAGCGGTTCAACGCTATCGCGTGCCTGGGTTCGATGAGGCCCTAGAACCTTTATTTTAACCCATTAATGCCCAACTTTTTTGTTCTGTAAAATATTTTGATTTTTAGTTATTTACAATGACTTTAGACCATATCTCCATTATTTTTGTTTATATTTCACTTCCACAAATTTTTTCGCACTTTAAAGTTTGATCCCATATATGGGATTGTAGGCACGAACTGCTAGAGCAAACCACAATGTAACACTTACCAATTTACACCAGTCAAAAACATTTCATTGCGCCATTCATGTTAAAGCTCTTCTGAAGAAACATTTAAAAATGTTACTACAAAGCAAACAGTTTGATTGCATTTTGCTCATCCTCAAATTCAGTTACACCGGGAATAATCACTTCAGCTTCGTATGAAAATTTTCAAAACAGCCCACTTGCAGGCCGACGTTGCACCTCAGGCATTTCGACTTTAGCCTTTCTTCCGCAAGCACTTCAGCTGTGTTGGGTTGCTGTGTGGATAATGCTCTTACCCATTAAAGAGTACATCGACAGATACCCCAGGTACTTGGCGGTCAAACGGAACCATGTGCCCCGTTGGACGTCCAATTGGCTGCCTGTAGTGTATCGCTGGATATAGACAGCCGTCAACATGAATTGTTTACAAACGTGATGGCCATAGTACTGGGTACGGAATCATGCTCTCATCGATGCTCAATTGCTCATATCCTGCTGACAGGGATTGTAGAGGAGAAATCGATCATTAATTGTCCACAGAAGAGGTCGAATTTTATCAATTTTGTCACCAGCTGTAAGAAAAGTGTTGTGAGCTACATGTGGAAACTGTAAAAGTGTCTCAAACCTATTCCTTGCCATAACCGAATTGACAGGACTATTCATGACGTAATCGTCCTATTGTCAAGATATGCGAGAACATGGAACAGTTGAGTAGCCACTGATTATCAAGGTCGTAGGAAATGATCGCATTTCGTTGCTCTCGACACCAAAAGTTGGCTTTCTTTTCTGCCCGGCATACTTTGTAGTGCTGTTGCACACAAACTCAGACAAACTGGCAGGTGTCCGAGGAACGTTGGCCGACCATTGAAGAAAACGCGAGGATGCTGGTATAGATCACGCTTGCCCCATCTTCCAGGCCGCTGCTCTTGCAGTTGCAGCTGTGCCTTACATCCAGTTGATGATTTCAGGAATTTCAGTGGAACGTTATCATTGTCTGAATCGCGGTGTTGCTCACATTCCATGTTGTCTATGTCTCGCCTTTCAGTTCCATCATACGTTCAGGCCTCAGCTTCAGCTAGGAGTCCATTCGCCCATTTGACAAGTTGTTCATGATGCCCCTTCCTCATGACCACTGTCTGCATTAGTAGTGACCACAACATCTGGCGGACCAATGAGTATGTTACCCATATTGAAGTGATAGGCCTATGACATTACAAGTTCATGCAATGCATCAGCATTCAGCAACCAGGTAGGCCTACATGTATGTGTGAATGCATGGAAAATCAAAGCCATTTTTCTTTTCAAGTGTTGGATCATTCATTCACTTTAGAACTGTATTGATAACATCAACGGGCATTTTGGAACGTAACTCTAAGATGATTTGCAAACTTGCATGTACGAGTGGTCTCTCGTGCCTACAATCCCAAATATGGGATCGAGCTACTACCACCCAGCTATCAATAATAAAATCATTTTCTGCCACAATGGCTAATACCTAATCACTAAAATAAATTTTTCTAAGCAATGAATAAGTTATTTTTGTTTAATAATAAATGAGTAAATTATACTAAATTTTTGCGCGTAGCCATTTTTACAGAACATGAATTTGCAATACTTATCAAGATATGACGTAGTTACACCCAAAAATACACAAAATCTGCTAGGTGTAAATTAATTATCTTGAAGAACAATATGTCATAAGTAAATCACTTTAAAAATTATTTGACATTACACTTTGTTTAAAGAAATATTAGCAATTTTTAGCATCATCCCATATATGGGATTGTAGGCACTAATGATTTTAAGAACTATGATTTTATAATAATAATAATAATAATAATAATAATAATAATAATAATAATAATAATAATAATAATAATAATAATAATAATAATAATAATAATAATAATAATAATAATAATAATAATAATAATAATAATAATAATAATAATAATAATAATAATAATAATAATAATAATAATAATAATAATAATTTAAATGCAAGGTACTGCTACAGCTAAGTTTGAATAAGCTTACATTGGTTTGCTTCAACACCTTTTTAACGCGATAACAATAATAGCTATTTTAAATTTTACGTTGATTTCAACACTAACTGCTCCCGTTTTCGACACGTTTCAACACCTTTTAAATGCGAAAACCAAAAGAACGGTGATCATACTCAGTAGTAGTGGTAGTAGTAGCAGCAGCAGCAGCAGCAGCATGGTAGTAGTAGTAGCTTATTCACGAGTATCTCGGTCTCTGTCTATGTCTCTGTCTGTCTGTCTGCCTCTCAGTCTCTGTCTCTGTTGCTTTTGTCATTTCGTTCTCAACTTACGAATTACTTACTTACCTCTTTCAAATTACTTGTTCACCATAGACTGCCTATGTATCGGTTGGTTGCTGTGTGGCGAAATGCACGCCATGACCTTGTATCTTGGTCTGTGGATGATTGTTTTTGTGTGAGGGGACCGTTTTGGCCCCCGGGGCCGTTTTGGCCCCGGGGCCGTTTTGACCCCGGGGCCGTTTTGGCCCCCGGGACCGTTTTGGCCCCGAGACCGTTTTGGCCCCCGGGGCCGGCCTGCTAGCTATATAAAGCGCTGCAGTTTTAGGTGAGTTCAGTAAATGGATTCCGTCAGAGTTAGTTAGCGTCAGTACAGTCATTCAGTCATTGTTTGTACTTCAGTTACATTTTGAGTTACGAATACAAGTGATTTAATTGACTTGACTCTTGTCGTCTTCTTCATCTAATCGACGTTCGGTGGTCGCTAACATCGTTAAGACCTCTGCCTGACCGGAGAGGCCGATCCTGGCAGACATTGAAGACTGGGGGATTTCTGAAGCGCTATCCTGGTAAGAAGTGAAAGAAATCCGCCCGACGACAGATCGCTTCCAGTCAGAGAGAAGAGAGATTTCCGTCACACTGGTCCCATAGTGGGGACAAGCCAAGAGCTCTCTCTCTCTCTCTCCATCGAAGAAGTCGAGTTTCGCTACAGTGGTCCCATCAGTGGGGTCACGTCAATCGACACACACGAAGCTGAAGGAGAATTTCGTCACAGCTGTTTCTGCCTATTGGCTTATAATGGTGTACATATCCGTGTAGGCTTACCTAATTTACAGCGTAATGTCAGCGTGCGCGGCTGCTGTCCTAACCGATATGGCAGGGGCCCGACCAGTGATAATGTTGATGATGACGATGACGACGATGATTATTAGTATGTTGATAATTAATGAGGTTTTCTTGTTGTCATAAAAATGTACGAAAATATGAATTAAAGGACCATAGCAGGACCATAGACAAAAGTGACCTGGCCATAATTTCACTTACTGTACACCCAATTATTGCCGCACGGGGCACTGGTCATGCTTTTGTTTGTAGATTGATTGATTGTGCATTGCTATCTGTGTAGGTCTCCATTTGGGTCGCATTGGACAGTTTGAGCGCCTGCTGTGTGCAGCTGGTTAGTTAGCTGCTGTTTAACCCTCAGGCTACCAAGGTTTTTTTGCGACATCGGCTACCAAGGGGGGGGTTGAGACGACCCCCCTGGATTTCGTGTTTGGTTTCACATATCATAACTTGTAATACAGCATTGGATTCAGCATTCATTTCTGCGCAGAATGGTATATTTAGTTGTACATTATGTGAATGCACCTCGAAATTACATCACTTTTAACAACGGAACCCCCTTAATTAGCGATATTTTATATTATTGCGTACATTTTGTACTTTTGGATAAACAAATATAAAATTATGTGTGTTTTGAAACTGATCTATGTATCCAAGATACAAATACATCCCTACATATGTTTATATACGTATAAATATACATCCATACATATATATTCATACATATATATCGGTTTACGTTGTGATGCTGTATTCAGCCATTTTCACATAGATAACGCGTATTATAATTTTTTGGATCACTTCCGGTTTTCAAAAGACAAAGATCTAAGTACTGCAAATGAAGCCCTGCATTCCTTCTAAAGAATGGTATATTTGTTTCTCTTCCAGGAAGAAAAATGAGTACGCTATAGACGGAAAACTAAGGGGGGGTCGTATCAACCCCCCCCCCTGGTACCTCGGGTATATCAGGTGTAACTTTTGAATGGCGTGAGATATCACAATGATGTTTACCTCAAAATGTGCGCAAATGATCCTGCTACAGCTACTTAAATTATCAAAATATTATTCCACATGGAACAAGTTTTCGAAGCAAAAAACCTAGTGGGTCGTAATAACCCCCCTTGGTAGCCCGAGGGTTAAGACACTCGGTCGTAACAAAATCATTAGCGTCTTTCTCCTCATTTTAACAGATTGGCACTGACACTGCCAGCGTGCGAATGGTGGTGCATTATAATACGAGGCGACAGCGTAAGATGTTTTATAATTATAGCATCCAAAAATATAGTTTTAAAGGTGTTTAACAGGAGCATCGCCGTGTTTAACGACATCTTATGGTTGTCAGGGCCGTTCACGTCGATTTACTCTACCATGCAGCTTATAGATGCTCTGCGGAGTCCAACAGTTTAACAATATCCTAAATTGCATCAAATAGCGTTGACGTCGATAAAGAATAGCAGTACATGTAGACAGAAGGCAGTAATTATTATAGCGCTTTTACAGATTTCTAAAGTGGCATTACGAAAGTCCAGACACATTATAGGCCTACATACATAGAAACATGAGACATACAAACACACACACATAGAAGCAAAATAATTATTATTAACCAACGTTTGATTGTATTCAGTTGCACTTGTACCTATCTGTTTCAACCAAGAATTATATAGGATATGATCTGTCCGTTGAATTTTTCTGTTTTCTACGCGAGTCCATGTACTAGATGTCTGTAGAAACAAGAGGTTGTATATCCTTAGATTCCTTACACAAATCTGCCGTGGAGAAATTTCTAACATCCTCAACTGGCTCAAGTGCATCGTTCCATTCTATATCTTCATCTGTATCTCCAAATTCTTTTATATTTTCAGTTTATTAGGTCAAACTATAGCTTGCAAAGAAGTAATCGACGGCGCTAAGCAATCGCCTCAATCATTCGGCTATCGTGTTGCAAGCCTTTAAAGTAGTAGTAGTTTGTATTGTATTGTATTGTATTGTATTTGAACACTTGTTATAGCGCCTCTACCAGATTTCCCATTCAGAGGCGCTCCCGACTACTGCGCGAACGCTGAATCGGAGTTTCACGCCGAAGCGCATGAGCAATTGCGAGTGAAGGACTTGCCCAGGGTCCCTACGCGGCGACTTTGAGGTGGATTCGAACCCGCAACCCTCCGGCTGCAAGGCACCGAACATACCCCTAAACCACCGCGCCCCAGTTGTATTGTGATGTGTTGTATTGTGTGTTGTATTGTACTCCACGTTTATAATGCGACCGAGCCACCCGCAGTAAAGATCCGAGAAATTAATCTCTGATAAACCGACCCGACCGGGAAGCGAAACCGGGGCGCCGGCGTGACAAGCAGGCTATCAACCCACTCGGCCACTCAGGATCCTCGATCCACTGCTTGACGACGTTTATGGCCTCCAGGGCAGTTGATATCGATACCTTGTCTAGAAAGTATTGTGTTCAACTGGTTTAGTTAATTGCTATTAAACGACACTGTCATAACAAATATGATTAGCGTTTCCCTCCTCTTTCTCCAAGCTTGGAGCTGGCACTACCACAGCAATGGTGGTGGCAGAGTTTATATTTTTTAAATATGTGAGAAGATTTGTGCTTATTTATTTAATCCAACGTTTAACGTCGTCTTATGACATCAAAGGCCGTTGACGACAATACAGGAAAGATACAATTCAATGATTACAAGAAACTTATAGCATCCGTATGACACCATCAAATGTGTCAAACATAGCTTTACAATTTCACTATATTCAATATTTTTTTAACATAAGGTAGTTCATCTTATTCTGTCTATGATTTCTATATTCTGACAAAAGATTTCATGCAAATTAAACAATGTTATGTAACTATGCAGCAATTGATCCATATACAAAATTTACTAAGTACTCTTTTAAACTGTTCATGTATCTAACATACTATACATGTAATAAAAGTTCATTCAATAACATAGCATACATGTATTATAATTGTTTAAAGTATAGTTTCAATACATTAAAATTATAATCACAGATCTCTTATTATAACACATTACTGAATATTATGCAACATAGTAGCTATTGTAATACAGAAACCAAACCAAATCATATCTTATATTGAGGAACCAAAGTTGAATAACAATAATATGGTAATAACAGAAATTCATTTACCAATGGTAATATTTAAAATTTTCTCACATCAGTTCTTGTTATTTTGACATAACATATTCAATAATCAACAGTTGATAAGAAGTAGTTTATGAATATTTCAATAATCTGCATTGAAACACAGTACTGCAGTATTATGCAACATAATATCTACTGTGATATAATAACCAAACCACACCACATGTAATATGTATTATTGAAAAACCAAAGTTGAATAATAATAATAATATGGTAACCAGCATTGCAACACAGTACATACATGTAATTGCATAAGATTTGTGCTAAATTTATCAGTGGCTGTTATACGAAAACTCGACTGATGAAATTTATGAAGCCTTTCCTTTATAGAAGTATTTGACAGCTGTTGAAGGTGTCTAAGGTGAGCGCGCTAACCAATGAACTATTAAGCCCATTCAGGGTTCGATTTTGCCTACGATGCCCTTTTCCACCTCAGACAATTCCTTCGCACACAGACGCCTCTGTTACCAAGCAGTGTAATGTAATACCAGCGCAATCTGGAAAGTAAGCGTCAATCATTATTAAGCGCTGTCCTCATGTCGCGGGCCTTGGGCTTCAACCACTGCTAAAGTAGAAAAATGAGCTAAATAATACGGTATGAAATTGACGGCAATATATCGTTGGACAGTATTTTTGCAGGTTAACAGAGATTCCAAGTCACGCTTTGTGTCATTTTTTAAATGAAACACGGTAGCCGATTGATCAGAGCTCTCTCCTTAGACACCTTTAAAATAATGCTGTCAAAACTATATAAGAATAGGTACACTAGCTAAAAGCATTCAAGAATTTACAAAAGAGGAAGGCGAAGCTAAAATCTCTGTTATCAGTGTCGTTAAACTGAAACTGCTACTACTACTAAAGGTATTCGATAAGTGCGACCACTCTCCATTTTCTAAAAGCCCAAGCTCTTGCCAGAAAAATCCCAGGATTGGCTAAAACTATACAAAAAAATCCCAAGTTACCGAAAAGGAAAAGTTGTGATGAAAATAATATGAAATGCGTTTTAACTTTTAGCAATCACAGTTGTTCTCAAAAATACCTAGCTAAGAACTGGCAAAGAAAAAACCGGAGTATAACATTGAATTAACAATGTTTACAAGTTACAATAATAATAAAAGTCGTTCGGACTAAGCGAGTTTTTCTAATCTGATTCGCTGCCACTGTTGAGCAGGGTTGGACCATGCGGTCGCTATAGGAAAACATTTTTAGTTTTTGTGATGGTGGTGGCGCTTGGGTGTTGCAGGAATTGGTCGATGTAAGTTGTTTGTTAATAGGCAATCGATACACATTTATTAAACACCGCTGTCTAATGATCAAGCATCAATCGATGGCGCTGAGCAATTGTGAGTGAAGGACTTGCTCAAAATCCATACACAGAAAAGGGTCTCTGTTCATTTTACAATGAGAGCACTCTAACCAATCGATATGCACCCATTCAACACCTTCTCAAATAAAATGTCGACGAGAGAGACAAAAAGAGAGAGACAGACAGGAACAGAGACAGAGAGACAAGTAAGTAAGTAAGTAAGAATATTCTTTAATTGACTACCAGCAAACGCACAGTAGCTTACAGAAGAAATAAATAATACAAACATTTATGCAAAGTCATATAACATTCTCATAATAAAACTTCTTTTTGCAAAGGCATCAATTCTAGGTAGGGTGAGATCATGTGGTCTGGGCCGCGTATTGTATGGAGTGACCTTACGGGGAGGGAGGAGGTCGTGAAGGACGTGACAAGGATTTGAGAGAATTGAACGAAAAAGAGTAGAATCAGCTCTAGCACAGTGTTTGTCGAAACTAGGAAAATCGGCAGGGAGGAAGCCTAAACGGGTCAATTTTCTCAGAATACCGTTAAGTCGTTTACGCTCTCCTACAGTGGCAAATCCCCACCAAACAGGGGAGGCATAAAGTAGCCGTGCGAGGGTAGTAGCTCTAACAACGTCAAAGAGACGTTGACCGTGGAGACCGTGGGCGACCAAAACACGTAGCGCGAACATGGATTGTCGGGCTTTGCAGCAAATTTTGTCAATGTGTGCACCAAAGCCAATCCGATCAGAGATAGTGACACCCAAAATAACCATCTCCTGGACCCGCTCGATGCCAGGGATGGGGGAAGGGAGGGCAATAGCTTTGGACCTCGGTCGTCTAATGACCATTTCTCTGGTCTTAGCATGGTTTAATTTAAGATTGCTAATGGATGCCCACTGAGAGATATGATCAAGTTCAGAAAGAGTGCTGTCAATGCAGGAAGCAGGAATCAGCAAGTAGCTATCGTCGGCATATTTAGGAAGACGGTTTCCACTGCATTTAGGTTTAAGGCTACAAATAGCAATGACAAAGTCAGTAGGTCCAAGGCCAGAGCCTTGGACTATGCTGGCATTAATGGTACAGAGGGGAGAGATTTCACCCCCAAATTTAGTACAGTGCTGACGCTCGTGCAAGAGAGCAAGTATCCAGTTGTACAAAAAGTCCGGAGTGGGTTGAGTTGCTAGTTGATCAGCTAGATGTTTGTGTCTAACTGTATCGAAAGCCTTACTAAAATCAAGGGACAGGAGCCTAACATAGGGCTCAGATTCGAGCATCGATTGAAGTTCATGGGTTATGGAAATCAGTGCAGCAGATGTGGATCCGGAAGGGCGGAAAGCGAATTGGTCCGTAAAAATCCTGTTAGAGCATGGTTGAGTGATAAAAGGGTAAAAGTACCTACGAACAACCATTTTCTCCAAGATGCGTGAGAGGATGGAAGTGATAGAGATGGGTCTAAAATCAGCTTCATTAAGAGGACGGGAAATCTTGGGTATGGGGGTGATCATACTGAGGCGCCACTGTAAAGGGACATAAGAATTGGTAAGAGAGCATACAAATAGATCCGTAACAGGCTGAACTAAAAGATGCGCCATGGCTGATATCAGCCAGGAGGGTATGCCATCAGGGCCGGTGAAGGTGCCTTTGACTGATGCAAGCGCTCTATAAACATCAAACAGATCAAAATTAACAGCATTGGCTTGCACAACAGTTTGTTTAACGGGAGGCGGAACATAATCAGGATCAGTGGAGATGTTCATGTAGTGGAGGTTGAGCGACGATGCCGTGATAGACCCGATGTTGGCACTGACCATGCCTGGGTTGTCTCCATCCCTCAGACGGCGGACCTCCGTCCAAAGGCGGCGAGAACCTCGCTCCAAACCCACAAAAGATTCCGAGTTTTTGCGGGAGATAGCTTTGTTTATTCTAGCAGCGATAGTTGTCGCCTCTTCAAAACGATGTTTTCTAAGAAGTTTACATTTTCTTCGAAGAAGATATTTAATATGAGGAGTCATATATGGCGGGTCTTTATTACGTATAGTGACCTGACTGAGGGGGAAAAAGCGATCCAAGGTTGTCTCCATGGTCGTGTAGAAGTCAACGAACACAACATTTGGAGTGCGGTCAGTTTCAGAAGTGGTCCAATGGTAATTCTCGAGGTCAGTATGTAATGCAGCCATGCGTCCAGGTGTGCGTAACCGAAAACTTCTCACGGATCTGTCAGCTCGATCCATTGAACAGTCTGCGGATCCGACCGGGCGCTTGGCGGAATCAGCAACAGAATGGCTTAAAACCGCTGCATGTTTCGTGCTGACCGTGGAGGTAATGGCCACACAGGAGTAGAAACGTTTCTCAGATGCGTAGATACGATCGAGAGGGTGTCCTGCGTGGGTAGGACCTTCAAACTCAGTAACAAGGCCTAGTTTGAGTATGGCTAGTGATGGAATCTGGTTGAAATCTCCAAGTAGCATTACGATAGGGCTACTTGTACGATCGTATATTTCATCAAGAGTGGTATCAATGGTTGAGAGGAGGTGGTCAACATCATATCTCGGCTTGGGTGGATGGTAAATGCCACCTATGTAGTAACATCTATTCGCCACGGTTGCAGTTATCCACAGTAACTCAAGTTCAGCAGCGTACGGTGTTATAGGTATGAATATTGTAGGATTTAGAGCAGGTCGGCAGTATATTGCGACGCCCCCTCCTTTGCGTCCGGCTCGATCCCTCCTGAAAAGGATATAGCCAGGGATGTTGAACGTGACGTCAAGATGGTAAGGTTTCAACCAGCTTTCGACGAGAACAACAATGTCAGGGTTAAAAGCAAGTATGTCGGACTTTAGGTGGTCTAATGCGTTAGGTTTAGCGATGCTGGTAGGATTCAATAGAAATACGTTTGGATGAATTGTTCCATTTACGGATCCGTTTCTTTTCTTCGATCCTGCTGAAGGTGATGATGCTGACACTGGAGTCGGAACATGGCGCTTGTCGGTCAGAGGATAAATCAGACATCGTGGCAGTCGCAAAGATCCCCGTGAGGCTATTGATGCCCTTGATTTGTTGATGTATACCTGAATAGGCCAGCTGCTAGCCCCGCCGTCCTCCGCAACAGCATCTCGGCAACAAGTGGAAGCAGGCCAGGCACCAACGGCGCCTCGCCGGCCGGTCGAAGTAGGCCTTGCTTCCCGTAAGCGAAGGTGCGCTCCACCTCGTACTCCTCGATAACGTAACAGACCATAAACCGCGATCCGACATAGTAGATCACGGCTAACCGCGTCTCGGGTCACAGAGGAACCTCTCAAGGCTAAGAGATCCCCGCGCCGCCAGAGAGTCACAGGAGGAATTCCCATGACGTCATCGGCTCTCGTTCAGCACTCGGTATAATTTCCTTTAGTAAATCTCCAGAAATTAGAAAGTTACCATTCATCAATACAGACGAAACCAGCGAAGTTGAACGAAGTTCAACGAACATTCATAATCCTCAGGATCTTTTGTAAGTAGCAAATATTAGAATCAACAACGTATTAGAAAAAGTAGTTCCCTTGCGTACAAAAACGTAGGGAATATCCTGATGACGTAGTAAGCCCCATATAGCGGCAAAAAGCGCTTCAGTTTGAAACAATAATCATTCGAAAAACTTCTAAAAGGACTTTGGTTGCTATGTCTTTTGAACTTACAGAATTCCGTATGAACTCTTGAAAAGAAAAAACTGGTTAAACTGCTAAAAACTTAAACGAAACTCATTAAATCTAGGGAAAAGTGTTCGGAAGATTAACTGTGGCAGCCACAACAACGGCGCCGTAATACAAACATAGGAGGCAGAGACGGAGAGAGAAGGAGGGAGACAGAGAAAGCTCCGATTAATTGCAGTTTGGTTAGTTGCTGTTTAACGACACTTCTTAACAAAGATGATAAGCGACTTACTCCAGTCGATACACTATACTATTAATCGCGTTACGTGTCCCATTTTTATATATCCTCATTTCATACCCTTTTAAAGGTGTCTAATCGACTATCATATCGCATGCTTATATAGCACAATGTGAATCATTTTAAAGGTGTCTAAAGCGAGCTTTGTAACCAATCGGTTATCGTGCCAGCAAGTCCAAGACCAACCTATTGCAAAGCAAGGCACCTTACTGCAAGTCCTTCAATCAACAGTACCTGCCATTAATTTCCGTTATTTTCTTCTAGTTAGTTCTCTGTTTTAATGACTAGCAACGTAACCTCTGAGCTGCAAATATTTCTACCCTACTTTAGGTTCCTATTAATAGTTATACGTCTAAGTCAGAAGCCTTTTCCGTGGTGGGCCCAGTGGTATGGAACGGGCTCCCCCAGGAGATACGCCTGCTCCCTGGGACTTTTACTGAAGCTTTCTTTACTAAGCTCAAAACTGTACTTTTTGGCTGTGCTGGAGTCGGGAGCGCCTCTGAGTAGTCCTCTGGAAGGGGCGCTACATAAACTTATGAATGAATGAATGAATGATTGAATGATAATTATCAGTAGTTTTAACAACTTTGTATATCCAACCGCGGCACCGCTAGACTGGACCTTTTGGTGCCGCGGCACCAAGTTATGGAAACACTAGGTGTGTTGGGCTGTCAAGTTAAACGTGTGGACTTCAATATCTGGTTGGCCAGTGTTTAATCTAGTCCCTTGCTGCTGGGGGGGGAATCGAGGGTTCTGGGGGGGGGGGGTATCCAGCTTATTATAAAAGTTGACGACCGGGGTGGGGAAGGGGGTAGTTACGAGTGTTACCAAGAACAAGACTTCAAAAAATTTTCATGGAATTTTCGAGGGGGTAGTATCGAGAGTTTTCCAAGGCAATATTCTACAAAATTTCATCTCTTTGATTTTTCTTAGGGCTAAAATGTCATCTCTTTAATTTTTCTGAGGGGAGGGGAAACTCGATCCTGGGGGGAACTTTACCCCCAGAGACATCTAGATTAAACACTGCTGGTTGGCGTACTACTTCGGCCTCACTCAGCTTCCTCCCACCGTCCACTTCGTTCCTGAAATAGACTTGACCTCTTGGTTCCCCGTAGTAGAACAGCTATGGCTCAGGTTCGTTCCTTTGCTTCAATTGGTCCATCTCTTTGGAATGCTCTTGCTCCTTCTGTTCGCTCTAAAATTCTCTCTGGCAGTCTCTCTTCTTCCTTCGCTTTTCTCAAAACCTGTTTATTTTCGCGGGGCTTAGCACACTGGGAGCGCTTCTGAACGGTTCACCCTATGAGAGGCGCTTTACAAATACTTAAATACGATACGATACTTCAATAGACGCCAAGGTAGAAATTATTCCAATTGATTTCTTAGCTACCTGTGCTTAAAACGGGTACAATATATCATAATGACGACTATGGCGCCGGTGTCATCATGCACCAATAAAATCAAGTAAAATCCTTATCTTTATCGACGTAAACAGCCTTTGATACCATAAGATATCGTTGTGCGTTGGTTAATACAATGCTCTTATTAAACACCTTTAGAATGTTATCACGCGAATATATAAAAGAGAGCTGTACTTCATCAGTTTTTGTCTGAAAGTTGATTTACTAATGCAAGAAACGACTGTTGTAATTCCAAAAAAACACTACTCGTAATTTGGCAGTGCCAGTCCCAAGCCATGAGAAGGAGACGGACGACGTTAATCATCATTGTCATGACACAGTGTCGTCAAACAGTAACGAAATCACCAGTCGTTTATCAAAGGAATGGAATCGACTACCACTTTCTCTTCGTAGCTCAACTTCACTTCCTTCCTTCAAAAAGCGGCTCAAAACTCACTATTTCTCCTTGGCTTTCAAGGATTTAGAAACCTAAGTGCATCTTCATCTGGCGGCTGACTATCCGCGCCTCAGATTCACATTTCGGTGTGACCTTGCGCGCGTTACAAATTTATTTAATAATAATAATAATAATAATAATATACTGCGTAATCCTTTGGAGAAGCTCGATTGGAATCTAATTGACCATGAAACCAGAAAATTAGGCCATCTTAAAGCTTCTGAGGAGTTACCATAGCGACGTAGCCTTTTAAGCACAGCATTGTACATGGCAAGATTAATACATTAAAAAAATAAAAAAAATTTTTTATATACAACCAATGAATTGAATGAGAGGTTTAATTGGAAATCAGGGGAACATAGAGGAAGAAGAGTTAGGGTTCGACATAGGGGAAAATGAAGGGTTTTAAAAGCCAGGTCTAGGGGAAACATAGTTTATTTGTATAGCATCCGGCAAGGTGGCATTTCTGAGACAGGTTGTCAAACATGGGAAGCTCACGGTTATGGGACCGTGGCCGCAAGGAGTAGCGCGATTGCTTGATCGGCGTTATTTATGCAATACATGACAAGGATTGTGCAGAATACAGGCAAAGAGTCTAGTATCCGTATTGCTGCAAAAGCGCAATATTAATTGCTACCGACTGTCCAATTCGATTCTTTATCGACGTCAACGGCCTTTGATGCAGTAAGATGTTGTTAAAATAGTTGACTCCGAAGAAAACATACAAATTCTATACGGTAAAAATTAAAAAGGACTTCAACGTACGGTCCTGGTAGCCACAAGATGTCATTAAATCCTGCGAAACTCTTCTTCGACACCTTTAAAACGTTGTTTACCGATGCTATATAAAACATCGTCGGCTGCCGTTTTGACAATAGACCAGCAATTTTCGGTTATGTGAACGGCCATGGGCGTAAGAAATCGTTAAACAATGAGAATTACGTATCATATTTACCGGTATTTTCCATATTGACTTTTATTATACTCTGTCGCTTAGTCAGAAACTCATCCACTGTTCGTACTGTGGCAGTGCCAGTCCGAAGTCTGGAGAAATGAGGAAGGCAACGATAATCATCTTTGTTATGACACAGTGTCTATAAACTGCAACTATTGTATTGTATTGTATTGTATTTGAACACTTGTTATAGCGCCCCTACCAGATTTCCCATTCAGAGGCGCTCCCGACTACTGCGCGAACGCTGAATCGGAGTTTCACGCCGAAGCGCATGAGCAATTGCGAGTGAAGGACTTGCCCAGGGTCCCTACGCGGCAGCATTGAGGTGGATTCGGACCCGCAACCCTCCAGCTGCAAGGCACCGAACATACTATCCAGCCAGTTCGTCAGTGAACAGTGTTCAAGGTTAAGTAAGGTCCATGTCAACGATCCTGTAAGCCACAAGATCTAGTTTAATAAGCCGTACCTCTTCTTATACACCTTTAAAACGTTTTTCACCAATGCTATATAAAATCATCATAATGCTAATATGTCAATATAATTTTTGTCGACGGCAACGGCCTTTGTTGTCATAAGCTGTCGTTAAACGTTGGATCCAATCCAATCAGTGTTATTCAGTGTACATCATTGAAGGTAAGGTAAGGTCCAAGTCAAATGACGAGGCAGTCGCCAGATGTCATTAAATACAGCGAAGCTGCGATACTCTTCCTAGACACCTTTAAAACGGACTGTGCAGATGCTATGCATAATCATGGGCTGCCGTTTTTGTCAATGTAACATTAAGATAATATGTTGGTGTCACAAGATCTCGTTAAAATATTTATGCAACTCCATTGAAAGTTATGTTTTCCATCGATTGTCACTTGTGAGTCCTAAAAGAATGGCGCTGCAGAAGTAAGGGCCTTTTTACTGCATTTGAAATATCAAATTAAGGTGCTAAATATTCTAATGTTATTTAATAGGTGATGTCATCCAATGGTGTTTAGTGCAATGATGTTTAACATTGTTTTAGTCCTTTCATTAGACACCTTTATAGTGTTGCCCACAAACAATATATTAATTCGTCGCACAATTTTATTTCCTAATATATATCGATTAGGTGCCCTGAGTTGGCGTAGTAATATATGGCATATTGTTCATTAAGTATCTATAACACTTTGTTTTAAGTATCACATGTTTAGTTTGGTTGCTGTATTGGAGTAAATATTACATTGCATCATTATGCAGTACTACATATGCAGTAATATGGAAAATGTAGTTGTAGTGTCTCAATGAACATGTTGAAAACAAACTTTATGCGATTGAACTTACGTTTGAGTGTATTGGATGCTTGAACAGTCTACGGGTAAAGGCCGACTTTGTGAATTACCTATATCATTTAGTGTTTGTGCTGTTTTTATCAAATTTTTATTCAAAAAGTATAATGATAAATAGTGAATGTTGTCACTAGATGACGTTAAACTGAAAATTAATAAATAATTACTTAAAAGAGTACAAGTAGAATAAGAATCTAACGTCATGATATTATTATAATTAAATTTGTATCGAATCATTTAACCACAGTGTGTGTATCACAGAAAGTAGGCTTAACCGATGCATTACTTTATGTCGTTTAACATTGAATTTTGTGACATTGTAAGGATTTATTTTGACACCTTTAAATGGTGTCGTTTTGGACGTTAAATTTCTCGTTTTCATTGTATGGTATACATTGTGAATTGTCGTCAACGGCCTTTGATGCCATAAGGCGACGTTAAACCTTTGAGTAATAATAATAAGTTGGCGTAGGTTGATTCGATTAGCCTTGAAGTCGTAAGGGAAAGCGAATTTTTGGAAACTTTATGGATTTTATGGATTCGACTTTATCAGACAAATTGTTTGCTCATATAGATAATCCAAGTTGCAAAGAAATTATCGAAAGTTTCAGCTTGACTGTAGTTGTGAGAAAGCCATAGTTTCGGCTTTTCACGCCTTTGTTACGGGAAACTAACAGCCTACTGTGGTATTTTATGAATCTGAATTTACCTGACCTAATTTGGGGCAATAAATCCGAGATGCGGGGAAACAAGCGTAAACGACCTTTGGAAATCTCCCATCCAGTTCCTCGAACTCGGGCGATGTATCGATGAGCAATAACACAGCTGAAGAAGAGAAATCAGACGCTGCACAACTAGAAAATCAAGAAATCTTGTCATCAAAATATAAAGCTACTTCTTTGCCAGCTGGTTAGACTGAATGTACTGAAAATATTAAAGAATGAAGACGGAGAAGGTAACGATGCACCTGAATGTCTTGTGAATGTGAGAAATTTCTTTATAATCCCTTTGGTAATCTTCGCAATGCTTTTGTTACAAAGGAGAAGTTCTCAGAACCGTTGTTTGAAGACAAGAAGAAGATCTCAATCACTGGATAGCCGGCCAGGTGGGTGATAAATGCAAAGAATAATATAACAATGAATCCAAGGGAGATTTCTATTAGGATATTCGCAAACGGCCGTGGTAGCTACAGTAGGTCGTTGTTGACGGAAGGAGTTGCAGAAGTAATATTGGAACTTGGGTATGCTGTTGAAAATGTGTAACTTTTGAAGAACATGGTAGATGTTAATCGTAATTGTAACCGTAAGCTCCAAACTTTTAAAGCGCCACTCGATGGCTAAGAGCAGGGCATCAGCATATTTACGAGCGCTGCGTCGAGCCAATGGGGTTGTCCAAAGGGTAGTCAGAAGAAGGTCCGAGTCCGGTTGCCACAGAGTCAGAGGACACAGTATAGTTGTTAAGGCGGATGTCTGTTTGGATTCGATGGTGGAGGATAACATGAGGCGGGGTATGAATTCTTGAACAGATGAGACTTCAGTTTTAAATGTTAAGCCAGACGAGGAACCCGAGGCAGGTGATGGTGGGTTATTATCGATAATGGTGGCGGAACCGACAAGTTGCTTTAAATGTATGACGAACTGTGGGTCGTTTGTGAGAAAGAAGATTTTAAAGAAAAGTTGGACGTTTTGGGTTGGTGTTGAAATCGGTGGTCATTAGTGAAAACACCTGGGTCGCTGTTGTAGGATTGTGCCATCGTTGAAGAATTGTATTTTTGCGGTCGTGGGATCTTATGACTTGACCTACATTTGACATATAAATTCAGTCACGTGACTATAAACTTTGAACTAGCCTCAACCACGCTAGTGATTACTGCATATGTATATAACACTTAGCTTACAAAAGCCTAGATTACATTAAACTCTGAACTTAAGCACTCACTCTACCTTATACCTTGACCTATATTTAAACTATATAATCCCTCACGTGACAATAAACTGACCTATCCTCGGTCTCACCGGTGACCATAGGCCACCTGTACGTGTATAACGTTGTATATATCTCATACTTGCTCAATGCCTAATATACATCTACATCAAACTTTAAACTTAATCACAAACTTCACCGTTAACTTGACCTGTATCTTTCAGTGCGCCTCTGAGGAGTATTTCTTGAAGTGGTGCTATATAAATTTACGATTACGATTACGATAGGCCCTATACAGTCTGTCACGTGACTGTGACCTATGACATGGCCTCGATCTCACCAATGACTATTGTGTATATTACATTTCAACTTGGTCGAGGCCTAACGTACATCAGACACTAAACTTAAACACTCCTATGACATTATAACTTGACATTCATCTGACTGTCACCTGCAAGGCCTCGATCTTTCTTATGACAACGTGTCGTTAAACAGCAACGTAAGTATTTGATCAATCGTGTGTTTCAGATTATTCAAAACACAGTTGGCGAGAATACGTAGTCTTGAAAGAGATCGTTTTAAAGGGGTCCAAGAGACTGCTACATTGCCCAGCGTTGACAGCGCATTATTATCAATGGTTGGAGGGACCACTTACGCCGATTTTACCTCGTGACTAGGACAAATGTCAGTACGTGCCGGTATTGAAATAGTCTCGTCGAAAAAGTTGGAAATTTAAAATGGCCATATATCGGCGTTTAAATAAAATTGCGAGTTGAAAATAGTCGCGTTGACCTAGACGCGGCGTAATAATGTTTTGTAAATTTTATCAAATCGCTAAAGCGTTCCGTTTCGGAGTCTTTAGCAGGACAGACAAACATACGGAAGGACAGAATAATCAGACTTTGGATTATAACTTGCTCAATGCCTAATATACATCTACATCAAACTTTAAACTTAATCACAAACTTCACCGTTAACTTGACCTGTATCTTTCAGTGCGCCTCTGAGGAGTATTTCTTGAAGTGGTGCTATATAAATTTACGATTACGATTACGATAGGCCCTATACAGTCTGTCACGTGACTGTGACCTATGACATGGCCTCGATCTCACCAATGACTATTGTGTATATTACACTTAACTTGGTCGAGGCCTAACGTACATCAGACACTAAACTTAAACACTCCTATGACATTATAACTTGACATTCATCTGACTGTCACCTGCAAGGCCTCGATCTTTCTTATGACATCGTGTCGTTAAACAGCAACGTAAGTATTTGATCAATCGTGTGTTTCAGATTATTCAAAACACAGTTGGCGAGAATACGTAGTCTTGAAAGAGATCGTTTTAAAGGGGTCCAAGAGACTGCTACATTGCCCAGCGTTGACAGCGCATTATTATCAATGGTTGGAGGGACCACTTACGCCGATTTTACCTCGCCTAGGACAACCGTCAGTACGTGCTTGACTGGGCCAGTCCTTTGTCTGGATAAAGGAGGAGGGCGACGCCAATCATCTTATCAATTACACATCGTCGTTAAAATTTACCAACCAAGCTAACGAACTTATCTTTGCTTACTGACGTCAACGACCTCTGACGCCATAAGGAGTCGTTACACTGTTCGATTTAATACCATGACCAGTTCAGTGTGTACATCTATCATCAGGTAAGGTGAGGTCGACATAAACGACCGTGGCAGGCGTAGACGTCGTTAAACACCGGCAAATGTAATTCTGTTATTTAACACCTTTATAACGCTGCCTGCCTACTCTATTTTAAAAGATTTGCTTTTCGGTAGCTGAGTGACCGATAAATTTGAGGTTGGTTCTTATTGTTTTGACGTTCTAAGCAGGAAGCGAGTTTTGGAAACATTTCACAACAGTACTTCTACCAAACATTGACTAATAAGCCTTTGAGGGCTCAAAACTCAATATAAAAAGTACAGACTAAAAGAGCATTTTATGGCCCACAAATGAGCCTTTCTGCTATAGAGAAAAAGCAAAGAAGCCAAATGGCCATGTCAATGATAATTATATGCATGTATATTAAATATAAGTCTATAATTATGCTTTAATCAATGCTCGAAACCAATTACCTGCTTAGATCGAAACTAGGAAACAGCGATTTAAACAAATAGGAAAAGTATTCAGTGAACGAAATCGCACGCAGTCGGTAGCTGAGCCACTGTTTTCGACGCGAGGGCTTAACTACGGCGGCAGTGGATGGCGGAGGTCTTGGCAAAAAGTAAAGCCTAATTAAGCAGATGCTTCTAGTGTTAATGACATCTTATGGAAGCCAGGGATATTGACGTCAACCTTTTCTTACACATGTGATTCCTCTGAAATGCGGTTATCGATTAAACGAAACGAAGGTATGTATCAGGTATGTATCAGTTAAACGACACATGTGATAACAAAGATTATTAGCGTTGCCCTCCTTTATCCAGACTTGGGACTGGCGCTGACAGCGTACAATTAGTGGCGGAGTTGTGGACTTGACTAGTGGTGGTCCAATATATACGTAATACTGATGGTAACCGTTTTAAAGGTGTATAAGAGTCCGATACATCCAGTGTCGATAAAGCAGCGTTTGTAGTTAGCAGTATAACCAGTGGTTGTTATTATTATTAATGGCTGGCTGGGTCGCTAACATCGACCTTGCCTAGCTAGTAAAGATAACTGCCACTGACGTGATCGACTGGTGCCAGTCCGAAGTCTGAATAAGAAAGAAGGGCGACGCCAATTGTCTTAGCAATAATACACAGCGTCGTTAAAATTTACTTTTAAAGCTAACGAACTTTTCTTGGTGAAGACTCATTTGGACTATAATTGACGTCAACGGCCTTTGATGTCATATGATGGCGTTAAATTAAGCTGCTCGATTTAATTCTATCACCAGTTTTGTGAACCCCTGTAAATCACGTTAAGTGATTTCGATATCAACGACCATGGCAGCAAAAGATGTCGCTAAGAACTGCCTAAATGAATGCTGCTATTCAACACCTTTAAAACGCTGACTTTGGGCGCTTTATATTATGATAATGAGCTTTATCCCGCATGTATAACTAATGGGAAAAATTATGTAGAGATTATTAATAAATAGTGTATATATTATCTGAAAATACTCTCTGCAGGTAATATGTGTAACTACTTAACTTAGATAACGGCAATAAATATTGACTAATGCGGCTAGATAACGGTTGCTAGAGTAGAACATCATAACTTGCTTCAGAATAAAGGTCTATGATTATAGCAATTGAATTGGTTTGTTTATGGTGATAAATGTATGGGTTTCTAATTTGAATGTGTTTTTTTTATTGGATAGAACTGATGCTTAACAATGTTTTTAATATTCTTAGTCTTTAGTTATTACTTAAAACTAGTTTGGAAATGTTTATGTATAGGATTCATTTTGAGTTAATTGTAATGGATAAAATCAACATTTAATAATATTGATGCTTTGATTGTCATGTTGATATTGATTATTGAATCTGTTTGTACTATTCTTGATGGACTAAGAATATTGAACATTGATTGATTGTAAATGTAAAATTGATAGCTTGATGTTAATTTAGAGAGATAGATGTGATGCTCTGCAAATATTGTAATTAAGAATAAGAATTAGATTAAAATTGAGGAGAAAACAGTTATTAATAGAGCCTATATGGCCGCCAAAAAAATTAATGAAAAGCCTGTACGGCTAGAAGATTAATTTTGTTTCTTTTTAATATCAAAAAAAAGAAGGAAAAAAAGGAGAAAAAAGAACAACCACCTGTCAAATTTCATCGTTGCAACTTCCTGTCAGAAAAGAAGCAAAGACAAGAAAAGAGAAAGAATTCTGATGAAAAACATTATTCGAAAATGAACTTAAATACGTCAAAAACTTTAAAGTCGTCAATATCCTATCAGAAATAGAATCCAAGACGGAAAAAAGATAAAGAAAACTGATGAAAACACTACACGAAAATTAACTGAAATGCATCAAAAACTTTAAAGACGTCAACGGCCTTTGTTGCTAAAAGATGTCATTAAACATTGGATAAATAAAATAAATATCCCGCATGTTATTGTTGTGAAGACAAGTGCTCTGAGTAGCCTAAGTACATAATCTGCGTATTGACAATAAATAATGGTTAAATACAGTTCCATAACGGTTACTTGAGTAAAAAATATCATAATTTTTTTAGAACTATGTTCCTTGATTATAGCATATTAATTGCTTTGTTCATAATGTTAAATGTATAGGTTTCTAATGTGATTTTTTTTCGTATTGGATAAAACTGATGCTTAATAATATTTATAATATTCTTGGTCTTTAGTTATTGCTTAAAATTGGTTTGTGTATGTTGATGAATAGGATTCATTTTTGAGCTAATTTTATAATGCATAAAAGTAAGCCAACATTGAATAATATTAATGCTTTGATTGTCATGTTGAAATTGATAATTGAATCTGTATGTACTATGATTGATGTATAATGAATATTGAACATCGCCTGTAAATGTAATATTGATAGTAATTTAGATAGATGACTGTTAGAATCTATAAAATATTGTTAATAAGATTGAGGAGAAATCAGTTATTAAAAGAGCGTGTTTGGCCACAAAAAGTGAGTGGAAGTCCTGCCAGAAACTGAATCCAAGTCAGGAAAAAAGAAAGAAAACTGATGATAAACATATTACGAAAATGAACTTAATCAGTCAGAAACTTTAAAAATGTCAACATCCCATCAGAAACGGAATCAAAGACAAGAAAGATGAAAGAAAACTTATGAGAACATTACAAGAAAATGAACTGAAATACATCAAACACTTTAAAGATGTCAACAGCCTTTGTAGCTATAGGATGTCGTTAAATATTGGATTAAATAAAATATCCGGCATGTATATTTATAAAAATGACCTTTATTATCATTACTATATATTATTCTAAATAAATGGCAACTAGAATATAGTAATGATAATAAAGGTCATTTTTATAAATCTATTTGTCCAATTGTTAGTACAGATATAAAATATTTAGAACCGTATAGGCTAAAGGAAGTCCAAATTTCTAGATTACTAATCAAAGACTATTCGTTATAAAGAGGCATGCTAAAGGTCTGTGTGATACTTGTAATGTCAGGGAGACAATTCATCATCTCTTACTTGAATATAAAAAAGAAGATATCAACCAGTATAAAATAACCCCAAAACGATGTTAAAATTTCTTCACCTTGTCACCTTGTGCCGTCGATTCGATGAATCCTAGCGACCGTCACAGTCAACCTTCTCCACGTGTTCAGATCTATCGTCGCCTCTCTCAGCTCCGAAAGCTTCACCTTCATCGTCTCATGTATCTCATCCATCCACCTTCTTCTCGGTCGTCCTCTTTCCCTCCTCCCCGCAATCCAGCATCATCTCCTTTTCCAGTCCATCCGCGCGCATCACGTCATTTTTTATACGTAATTGATGTCATAAGACGACGTTAAACTGTGGATAAATAATAATATCCGGCATGTGCATAAGAGCTGCAATATGCCAAAAAATAATCCACGGTAGACAATTGGTAAGAGAGCTCTCTTTAGACACCTTTAACATAGTGTTAACCAATGCTATATCAACACAGCGTTTGGTTGAATTGATAATAATATTTATCTTCCTTTGCTAATGGTCCATTAACTAATACTAGGCGCCACAATTTTATTGTAGCGCTTAATAAAAGAGTCAAAATAACAATAATGAAATATCCAGAAAATCCTGATAGAAATTGTTTAGTATAAACGGAATTGTTAAATGTCACTTTAAATCGTCTACATCGCAGCATTAGGCTCTGCCAGAGCCAGTCCTTGGCCTGACTTCCCGTTAAATGTGCGCAACAAATACATTGTCTTATCAGTCAAGAGGGAACGGATCTTCGTACACAGAAGGCCTGCAGCCGAATACGCGCGCTCGACCTCATCAGAATTGAGAGGAATAGAGATAAGATAGCTTGGACACACTGCAGCCACTAGCCCCCTACTCTAGCCCTCTCATAATTATTATACTGCAATTTCGGTTTTGATAGCAGCACCCAACGAATTTTTACACGGAGCTCCTAGTGAAGGTATTTGTCGTCGGCCAAATTTCGATGGAAGCGTTCAAGGCAATCTCCATCTATTTTGTTCCTATAGACTGTGTACAGTGAGATTAGTAGATTCAAACCCGGGTTTCAATCGCGTTTAAGTCCGGGTTTTCGGGTTCCGAAAGCCCGTGGTAATCCGAGTACGTCGGCTACCATAAATCCAGTCATCACTAGTTTTAACTTAGTGTCGTCAACATCATCATGATCATCATCCATCATGATCATGATCATGATCATGATCATGATCATGATCATGATCATCATCATCATCATCATCGTCGTCGTCGTCATCGTCGTCATCGTCGTCATCGTCGTCATCGTCGTCGTCATCATCATCATCATCATCATAATCATCATCATCATCACCATCGTCGTCGTCGTCGTCGTCGTCACCACCACAACCACCATCATCATCATCGCATCTGTCATTACATAACCTGTCTCCGACTATTTACTGATAATCATCATGCGCCCGCACAGCATCTCGGTTGTCGGTTGTCAATTTTTACATGACAACGATGGATTCGAGTGCAAAATGTGATTTATTATTATTATGCTTCCTGTTCATAATTAAGATGAGTCTAATTCTCTTTTGTATGTTGCTGCTGCTATCTGTGGTTATTAGCCCCTATTATTATTATTATTATTATTATTATTATTATTATTATTATTATTATTATTATTATTATTATTATTATTATTATTATTATTATTACTATTATTATCATTATTATTATTATTATTTTACAGACTGATTAAAAGTAACTGTTTTCAATATTTTTTATTAGCCTTCGATCAGTCCTGGGCTACTGTTGTTGCAATCTGTGGTGCCTAAAACAGATAGAGAGTTTCCAATTTGTAGGGCGAATGATAAGCGTTGTAGATGTCTCACGATGGTCGTCTGTCGCTGCTGAGATCTTGCGTCCCAGTTCTTGAACACACTGCTGTGATTCTGTGTGCCAGTCTCCCTCAGTTTCGACTGCAACAGGGACGAAATGATGCGATTGTGAAATAGCGGCATATTTGTTTTCCTTGTTGCAAGCTGCCTTTTCAGCTGCCGCACCTGCGTTTTGCGATGTTAAATGTTCGTAGGATGCAGCGAAAGTATCTGGCACCGTGACATCCCATGCCAAGCAACGACCTCTGTACCAAGGTATGATGGTGACTCCGTCAAGCCTTTTGCCGTCTGATCTGGAGAGGCCATTGGCCATTAGGTTATTATTATTATTATTATTATTATTATTATTATTATTATTATTATTATTATTATTATTATTATTATTATTATTATTATTATTATTATTATTATTATTATTATTATTATTATTATTATTATTATTATTATTATTATTATTATTATTATTATTATTATTATTATTATTATTATTATTATTATTATTATCATCATCATGATTTGTTATTAATGTTATTTTATGAATTGTTATGATCGGCTATCCTATGACGAAACACCAATCTATGGCGCTGAGCAATTGTGACTGAAGGACTTGCTCAAGGTCCCTACAAAGTAACTTTTTCAGTTAGGAGGCTCGAACCCATAGCCTCCAAGTTACAAGGCGAGTGGTCCAACCAATCGGCTGCTGTATCGCATGCCTATAAATAGTAGCAGTGTTTGACGATATTTTATTACGTCCAGGGCCACTGATATGGATCTTACCTTGTCTGGAAATTATATGCACCTAGGGTTGTCTAAGTATTGTGTTAAATTGGTTTGGTTAATTGCTGTTAAACGACGCGGTGTCATAACAAACATGATTAGCGTTGCCCTCCTCCTTTCTCCAGCCTTGGAACTGGCACTGCTACAGTTAGGGCAGTTACGGAGTTTAAATTTATAAAATGCCTAAGAACACTAGTCTTGTGCGAAATTCATCAGTGACAACTATTTTGGAAGTCAAGTTATTACGTTTTTAAAGCCTGTCTTTATGTAGACGTGTTTGACAGCTGTTGAAGGTGTCTAAGGTGAGCGTGCTAACCAATCAGCTTTCAAGTCACAATTCTGGTTCGAATTTGCTTACCGTATTCTTTGCCAACAGTAGAGAATTTGTTTTCATATGGGCGCGTCTTTTACCAAAGTAACAATCTGTTACTCAGATTACGGTGCAATCTGGAAAGTAAGCGTAAAGTAAGTAAGAATATTCTTTATTTGACTACCAGCAAACTCACGGTCGCTTACAGAAGCAATAAATAATACAAACATAATTATATGCAAAGTTATAATATCAAAGAGACGTTGAACGTGAAGTACATGGGCGACCCAAAACACGTAGCGCGAACATTGATTGTCATTAAATCCGCTGTCCTCAAAATAATAATAATTATAATATCTTTTCTTTAATAAGCGCCTGACAAACGCACTGCGCTGTACATTTACATGTTATGCAATTGAAACAATCTTAACTAGTTAACTACTAACAGAACAGACAGCCTGCAATACACGGCGCTAATAGCAGCCTACAAAGCATATCCGCCCAACGGGGGCTCGGACACGGTACCTCTCGCTCTCTGTGCCAGATGTTATCCAATGCGCTATCGGGCCCCCATGTCAAGGGTGTTTTGGTTCACCCATTGACTAGTCAAGAACCTAGAGTAGAAAATGAGCTAAATAACACCAGCTGAAATTTACGGTTAGACAGTATATTGCAGGTCAACAAAGAGTCCAAGTCACCCTTGGTGTCTTCTATTAAAACACGGTAACCGATTGGTCAGAGCGTTCTCTTTAGACACCTTTAACATATCGTTAACCAATTTCATATTATAAGCTTGAGACACAGCAGTGCCAGTCCCAAGCTTGAATAAAGGAGGAGGGTGACGCTAATGGTCTTTGTTACCACACAGTGGTCGCTGAACAGTAAACAAGCAAGCAGGCCTAAGGCTGCTGCATTAATCATTACTCAGCGCCACAATTTGATTGTAGCGCTTAGTAAAAGAGTAAAATTAACAATAATAATAAAATATTCGGACATTTTACTTTCGGTGTTTCATCTGCATTTCTCGTCAAGGCCTAAAGTAAGGAATGAGCTAAATGATATCGCCTCAAACGACGGTAATATATCGTTAGACGATATACTGCAATGAGATTACAAGACAACCTTGATGTCTGTTATAATGTTAACTAGTGTAAGTAGATAAATGAATGAGTGAGTTTGCTTTGTGTGGGTTTGGGTGGTGTTTGACTACTTGTGTATGGCGGGTGCTTCGTTGGCGAGTGAATCCTGGCTCTCTGTCATTGTCAGGTGACGGCACATCATCATCATGGAGACGGGCCTCGTGCGTAGCCAAATGTTGCATTAGAGCCTGAATTCTAAACTACTATAATACTGAATTGTTGTATTGTCAAATTATGAATATAATTGGCTCTCATTATATTGTGTTTGTGCAATTTTGTCTACTGCTTGGCATGCATTGTTGTTTGTCAAGTAAAGGTGTTTTTCTTGGACTAATTAAGGTTACTTTCAGCGTATTTACTTAGGCCTACTTCTTTACTTACCTATGCCACAGCGTCGTTAAAATTTACTAACCAAGCTAAGGAACTTATCTTGGTGAAGGCTTATCTGGACTATTGACGACAACGGCCCTTGATGTCACAAGATGTCGTTAAACTGCTCGATTTAATCCCATGACTAGTTTAGTGTACCCCTACGAATCAGGTGAGGTGAGATCGACATAAACGACCGAGGCTAAGCACTGGCAAATAAAATGCTGCCATTAAACACCTTTATAACGTTGCCCACCTACTCTATTTTATAAGATCTGCTTTCTGATATCAGTCTGAGCGATAGAGGATAAAATTAGTTCGAATTGTTTTGACGTTTCTAAGAGGAAAGCGAGTTTTTGGAAGCATTTCAAGATTGTTTCCACCAAAAACGGTCATTAGCCTTTGAGGGTACAAACTCAATATCAAAAATAGAGAGCAAAAGAGCATTTTATGATCAACAATTGAGCCTTTCTGCTAAAGAGAAAAGGAAAAAGCCAAATGGCCATGTCAATGACAGATATATGCGTATTAAATATAAGTCTATATGTTTTAATCAAAGCTCGAAACCAATCAATCATCTGCCTAGATCGAAACTCGGAAACACCGATTAAAAAAATAAGAACAAAATCGCAAGCAGTCGGTAGCCTAGCGATTGGTTTCGACTCGAGGGCTTAACTACTTCGGTAGTGGAAGGTGCGGTTAGGTTGACTAGGTAGGGGCCTAATTTATTCTGAAGTTTCCTGTCTATAATGACATCTTATGGATGCCTGCAGGGCTGTGATTTTGAAATTACCTTCCGTTTGTTCGAAATTGAGTTATCGATTAAAACAGACGAAGATGTATATATATATGGCCTGAAACAAGCGATATAAAGGTGTCTAGAATGGCTCACAAAAATTCTTGTATGCGGTGTTTAGAGAAATCCTATGGCGGAAAAGTTTAGATGTCGACCTTACCTTACTTACAACTATTAAGTTTAATTTCTCCAAACGTGATGTTTGAGGGTCATTTCTCGTTCAGTTTCGCCCAATGCCGCACTACGTTTGTTCGGAGCGCTCCTGAACGGTTCAACTCCTCCACAGGCGCTTTACAAATGCTTAAATGCAATACAATACAATGAATTTGTTTGTAGTAGATTAAGTACTGCAGTGTCCATTATGTAGGTCTACCATTAGGGCGCATTGAGCATCTTGAGCGCGCAAGCATTTCAGCGAGGCCAAATAAATTTTATTGCACCATGAATGACATTCCTCTGCCCTCATCCGCCCATACCTTTGGCCTAGGAGAGCAGAATCCAAATTTTACACATTGTTAATAAGCGTAACTTGTAGGTAATTAGGCCTACAGTGTTATTGTTTAGCTACTTTTGTCATATGTGTGCTTCGACTGAAACATGCAACTTTAGCAGTAGTTTCCGTTTAGCGACGCTGTTCAAAACAAAGATGTCGCCCTCCATCTTTTTACGGGTTGGTACTGGCATCACCTGAAAACAGAAGTGGTGGATAGGGACTCATTCAATAGCTGCAGCATTAAAAGACATCTATCTGATCGATGCCAGGCTGTTGACTTCGACTTTATCATACCCATGTTACATACAAGGAGGCTATCAATTGGTTGCTTAGCTGATGTTTAATTGCACTGTGTCATAACAAAGATGATTAGACTCGCCTCCTCCCATTTCCAGGCTTGGGACTGGCATTACCACTGTTTGGATAGTGGATGACTTAAAGTTTTACAGTTATTTAAAGATATTCACGAGTGGATATCCTAAATGTGTCCCTTCACTAAGTACTCAACTAATCTCTACCAAACTATTTTAATATTTGTTTACTTCAGAAATGCTGTATTCATGGAGTCTAACCGAAATGTGAAACAATAAAATTATAAACCTAGCGCCTTAACGAAACGAAGATATAATTATAAATAGCGTCAGTGGCAAGCGAATTAAAGGTGTCTAGAAGAGCTCATAAAAATTGAAGTAAGCATCGTTTCGAGTAGTTCTTCCAAATGTGTTCCGATGAACCCTATGTTTCTTTTAACGAATCAGATAAGCTTTGTTTGAATTTCATTTATTCATTACGAAGATTTATATAGCGCCCCTTCAGGGTTACTAGTCAGGAGCGCTCCAGACTCCAGCACGGTTGAAAAGGACAGTTTTGAGGCAAGAATAGAAATATTCAGAGTGGATTCTGGGATGCAAGTGCAGTGCTAAAGGGAGCCCATTCCAGGGCGAAGAGCCAACCATTGAATGTGTTGGTACATTTTAAATAAGATTCTCAAGTGAAGACAAGGGTTCCACAGGAAATTTACTAACAGCATTTTCTAATCAAATATTTCTGGTTTGAACTGTAAGCTATATATACCTTGATCACTGTTTAAAAACATTACACCAGAATTTGTTTTGTTTAGGTCAGGGTTCAATGAAGAAAAATTAAGTTTGAAAGAGTTACGAATTCAAATCAGATTGCGAAGCACGGGCTTAGAGATACTTTGTGGCTGCTAAGATTCTGAGGTCGACCTGATCTTACTGAAAAATTATAATTTTAGTTTCTCCAAACGAGATTGATGGATGTGGGTCATTTCCAGTTCACTGTCACCCAATGCCGCACTTGCCCTTGTTCGTGCGTTTGTTTGAGCGTTGACTGACGTCGTAATCGAGAAATCGACGTCATCATCGACGTTTATTGCGTGGACACGTTATGTTAATGAGTTCTGCTGACGTCATGCAAGCTTCTTTTCACAGTACAACTTCACCTGTGATAGGCTACACAAAAGTAAACATCGATATCTATATTTAGAATGCCTAGCTTGGGGTTCAAGGTCGCTTAGCGATAGTGACTTATCGGCGACCTGAAGGAAACTTACGTCATATCGCTTATAATATATCTCATTGGGTTCACCCATTGCCAGGTCAAGGGCTAAAGTAGAAAATGAGCTAAATAATACCGCATGAAATTGACGGTAAGATATCGTTACACCGTATACTAGAGGCTAATCGAGATTGCAAGTTGTTCGCTAGGAGTCCTTTATTACGAAACACGGTTGAAAATCTTTCAGAGCGTTCTCTTTAGACACCTTTAAAACATTGTTGTCAAATGCTACATAAGCATGAGACCCAGCCTTTTATTCAATTTCTTCTTTAAAACAGATGGTCCATTAACTAATTTTATTACTCAGCGCCAGAATTTTATTGTCGCGCTTAATAAAAGTGTGTAAGATAACAATAATAAATTATTGAGACACTTTTCTTTCGCTGTTTCATTTTCATTTCTCGTCGAAGTAAAAAATGAGCTAAATGATGTCGCATGAAATGACGATAGTATATTGTTATGCAGTATATTGAAGGTCAATGAGATTCCAAGACACGCTAGATGTCTGTTATAATGTTAACTAGTGTATGTAGATAAATGAATGAGTGCGTGTGCGTGGGTGGATTTGGGCGGGGTTTGACTGCTTGACTGTAGTGGTTACTTTGGGTGGCGAGTGAGTGAGTAAGTATATATGTAAAAGTAAAGAAGTAAGTAAGTAAGTTGAAAGTAAACTTTATTAGTGCGAGACAAAGACCTGCAATTGACAAACATTAATGTATGCACATCAGTAGGCAAATTTGAGCCGCCACTTACATCAACCAATTCCTGCAACAACCAACGTGCCAGACTGTTATCATTACACTAGACCCTCTCCCCCATCACCCAAACGAAAGATGTTTTTCTGTAACGACCGTATGGCCAACCATGTTCACTATAAGTTTAACTTATTATGGTACAGTGGTTACCAATCTTCAGTCAACGCCATCCGGTCTTAATTTAATTAAGTTTTTTCTACTTAGTTCTCTATTAATTTCGTAATGACAAGCCACCTCCCTTTTATTCAGCCGCTAAGTTGCAACTGTTTCTATACTACACTGGTAGTCGCAGGGTTAAACGTGGGGACTTCAATTATAGACAGTCAAGTTAAACGTGGGGACTTCAATTATAGACAGTCAAGTTAAACGTGGGGACTTCATTTATAGACAGTCAAGTTAAACGTGGGGAATTCATTTATAGACAGTCGAGTTAAACGTGGGGACTTCAATTATAGACAGTCAAGTTAAACGTGGGGACTTCAATTATAGACAGTCAAGTTAAACGTGGGGACTTCAATTATAGACAGTCAAGTTAAACGTGGGGACTTCATTTATAGACAGTCAAGTTAAACGTGGGGACTTCAATTATAGACACAAGTTAAACGTGGGGACTTCAATTATAGACAGTCAAGTTAAACGTGGGGACTTCAATTATAGACAGTCAAGTTAAACGTGGGGACTTCAATTATAGACAGTCAAGTTAAACGTGGGGACTTCATATATAGACAGACAAGTTAAACGTGGGGACTTCAATTATAGTCGCCAAGGTAGAAAAATTTCAACAGATTTCTTAGCTAACTGAGATTAAGACCAGTACAATATACTCCAAGGACTTCTATAGCGCCGATGTCATCATGCACCAATGAAATCAAGTAAAACTGTAGTCGAACATCCTCTTTTTTATCGACGCCAGCGTCCTTTGATGCCATAAAATGTCGCTAAGCGTTGGTCAATAAAATGCTCTTTTAGACACCTTTAGAAAGTTTTTACTCGACCGTATAAAGAATAGTTGCACTTGTTCAGCAGCCGGTAATTATCTCGATGATTTTTGCTTCTGTAAGAACCGATTGTATTGTTTATGGGCTGCAATATGCCAGAAAAGCCACTGTTCGTATTCAACCAGTGCCAGTCCAAAGACAGGAAAAAGGTGAAGGACGCGAATCATCTATGTCTTGACACAGTGTCGTTAAACAGCAACTAACCAACTATAACTAATATTCCAAATATAATTTCTGTCGGCGTCAACGGCCTTTCATGCTATAAGACGCCAATAATCTCTGAATTCCTATAACCAGTTACAACTCCGCCACTGCCTGTACTCTGGTTGGGCCAGTCCCAATCTATCAATGTATGTGTCCCATTCGGGTTTATTGGACTGCTTGAGAGCGTGATGCGTGCAGCTAAGCTTGTTGGTTGTGTTTCAAAATTTGACCATGTTTCGCATTATGTAAATGTATAATGTGACTTTCTCCATTGCCGGTCTATTTTCCAGCGCATTGAATTTAGTACATCAGTCTGCGTCTGCCTGTGCCAGCTAGAAAACTCCCTATTTCGTGGACAATTAGGCTCACCTAATACATTAACGCGACTCACATGTAAACCTAAATGCAGCCAGCAATATTATTGATGTTAAAAAGGATATACTTACTTAATTACCTACTTTTTACCTCACTTGGTAGCCATAAGCGTCTCCGATGTGAACTTCTTGTTCCCTTTGCGTTCACTTCGAGGATGCAACCACGTAGAATATCATTCCTTCAGATCTTCAGTGTTCTTTGAAGTAGGTACTCTGCATACAACTTTTTGGAAGCATCGGACAACTGCTTTTTATCGCCGCAGTTGGGCTGCGAGCGCCACTGATTTGGTATCTTTGATGGAAGCTACGTGAATTATTCAGAAATTGTTAAGGTAGCTGTTGCTGTTTAACGACGCTGTAACAACACAAAGATGATAAGCGTCGCCCTCCTTCCTCGTCCAGGTGTCGGACTGGCACTTCCGGAATACGGCTGTGATGTAGTAATGTATGTATTAGTTTCAAGTATTCAATGAGATCTTATGATTTCCAGGTCGTTAATAGTTACATGGCATCTTCGGTTTTTGCAGTGTAAGATAATCCAAAACGCGGTTGGCAATTATAAGTAGACCGGTTGGCGATCATTTTAAAGGTGTCTGAGGAACCGCTGCATTGCCCAGTGTTGACAGTGCATTATTATCAATGGTTGGAGGGACCACTTACGCCGACTTTACCTCGCCTAGGACATCCGTCAGTACGTGCTCGAGAGGGCCAGTCCGAAGTCAGGATACAGAAGGAGGGCGACACCAATCAGATTGGCAATTACATAGCGTCGATAAAATTTACTAAACAAGCTAACGAACTTATGTTGGTTAAGGCTTTTTAGGACTATAACATTGACCTCAACGGCGTTTGATTTGTTGTTGTGTTTCCTTTTTAACGACTAGCTGTGTGGTAACAGAGACCATTAGCGTCGCCCTCCTCCTTTATCCAGGCTTGGGACTGGCACTGTCAGAAAGCGAACAGTGGCGGTGTTAACGGCGTTTGATATCATAAGATATCATAAGATATCGTTAGATTTAATCCTTTTACCGGTGTTGTGTGCACTCCTATCAATCAGATGAGGCGAGGAAGACATAAACGACCCTGGCAGGCGTAGACGTCGTTCAGCACCGGCAAATAGAATGCTGTCATTAAACACCTTTATAACGTTGGCTACCTACTCTATTTTATTAGATCAGCTTTATCGGCGGCAGTAATTGATCCAAATGTAGCAGTAAAGTTCAAGAGTTAAGCTATTGATTTACACATTATCGATTGTTTGCTAAAATGGACCTACAAATTATAGATTAAGCTAAACGAAGAACTATAATATATTTCTTCGTTTAGCTTAATCTATAATTAATAGACAATATTATATATAAGCAATATACATATATATATATATATATATATATATATACGCTTGCACTAATTATATATATATATGGATGGATGGATCCACAGTTTAACGGCAGCTTATGACAACATAGGCCGTTTCCGCCGACAAAGATTTTTTTTTGGCATATTACAGCTCTGTATATTATATATATATATATATATATATATATATATATTGGATCCACAGTTTAACGGCAGCTTATGACAACATGGGCCGTTGCCGCCGACAAAGATTAGTTTTTGGCATATTACAGCTCTTTTGATATATATATATATATATATATATATATATAATATAAGGAATATTATTGCTTCACGAACAAGCGATTTAAGGGTATCTAGAAGTGCTCACACAAACTGTTACAATCAGCTTTTTAGAGACATCTTGTGGTTGCCAATGTTTGACGTCGACCTTACCTTACTTACAAATTCTAATTTTAGATGTGAGTCATTTCCTGTTCACTTTCATCCATTGCCGCACTTAGCCTTTTTCATGCGCTTCCTTGTAGGAGGATTGACTACTGCAATGCCATCTATGTTGTCTCCCATTGGGGCGCATTTGACGACTTGAGCGCGTAATTAGTGCAGCTGCCAGGCATTGTATTGTATTGTATTGTACAATACAATTCAGGCATGTCGGTTATGTTTCGAAATGTTGACCATGTCTCGCATTATATATGTGACGTTCTCCATGATTGCCAACCTATTTTCAAACGCAATGAATTAAAGACATCAGTCTGGGTGGTGCTGTGGTAGCTAGTGAATTCCACTTTTTATGGACAATATTAGGCTCATCTAATGCATAAAAGCAATTCACATGTAAACCAAAATGCGGTTAGCAATTGGTTTAATAAAGGTTATACTTACTTAATCACCTAATTTATTAACGGGAGGACTCCGGATCTGGCTGTCCGGGGCCATCTTCGTTCTGCGTCTCGAGGTGAACTTGTTGTTCCCTTTGCGTGCACTTCGAAGATAAAACAACGTGGAATAACATTCCTTCAGATCTTCAGTAGGCTTATTTTTAAATAGGGACTCCGCATACACCTATTGGAAGCATCGGACAACTGCTTCTTCGTCGCCGGAGTGGGCTGCTAGTGCCACTAATTTGGTATAATTGAGAGGCGCTACATAAATTATTCAGATGCTGTTTATCGTATCGTATCGTATTTAAGTATTTGTAAAGCGCCTCTCGTAGGGTGAACCGTTCAGAAGCGCTCCCAGTGTGCTAAGCCCCGCGAAAATAAACAGGTTTTGAGAAAAGCGAAGGAAGAAGAGAGACTGCCAGAGAGAATTTCAGAGCGAACAGAAGGAGAAAGAGCATTCCAAAGAGAGGGACCAATTGAAGCAAAGGACGACGCTGTAACAACACAAAGATTATCAGCGTCGCCCTCCTACTTTTTTCACTAGTCGGACTGGCACTACCCGAATATGGCTGTGATGGAGTGACGAAGTTATTAGTTTCATCTTATTTAGCGACATCTTATGATTTCCAGGTCATTGATGGTTACATCGCATTTTGTGAGATAATCCGAAACGTATTTGGCGTGAATAAGTAGTCATGTATGAATATCGTTTTAAAGGTGTCTAAGAGACAGCTGCATTACCCAGTGATGACAGTGCATTATTATCAATGGTTGGAAGGACCGCTTACGTCGACCTTACCTCGCCTAGGACGTCCTTCAGTCGCTGACGTGCTCGAAAGGGCCAGTCCAACGTCTGGATCAAGGAGGAAGGCGACGCCAATCATCTTGCAAATTACAAATCGTCGTTAAAATTTACTACCAAAGCTAACGAACTTATCTTTGCTTACTGACGTCAACGACCTCTGATGTCATAAGATGTCGTTAAACTGTTCGATTTAATACCATGACAAGTTTTGTGTGTACAAACTGTACATCTATCATCAAGTGAGGTGAGATCGACATAAACGAATGTGGCAGGCGTAGACGTCGTTAAACACCGGCAAATATAATGCTGTTATTATACACCTTTATAACGCTGCCCGCCTTCTTCTTTGTTTCTCCTCCGTCAGGCCAAGGCCAACGATGAGTCCTCAACTTGTCGTCTCCAGAATTCTCTATCCTTGATTTGTTCCTTTGCTTCTGCAATGTTCATCTTCATTCTCTCCAGATCCTCTCGTATATTATCCATCCATGTCTTTTGTTGTCTTCCTCTACTCCTAGTTCCCTCCACATATCCGTGTAAAGCCATCGATGGTAATCTGTCATTGCCCATTCTCATCACATGTCCCAGCCACTTTAGCCTTTTCTTCCTTATTCTATCGACAATTGTATCCGTCTGTCCCAGCTCTCTTCTAGTCACCTCATTTTCTTCTAGTCACCTCATACTCTATTTTAAAGATGAGCTTTTCCGGTAGCTGTTTGAGCGATAGAATGATGTTGGTTCTAGTTGTTTTGACGTTCTAAGCGTCGTGTAATATCCAAATCTCAAACATTGTTAATTGATAAGCGTAACTGTTAGATGATTAGGCCTACTGCGCGATTGTTAAATAATTATTGTCAACTGTGTGTTTCGACTGAAACGAGCAACTTTAGCAGTAGTTTCTGTTTAGTAACGCTGTTCAAAACAAAGATTTAAGGAACCCAACGATTAAACGAAAAGAAAATATATTATTATATTGTCTGAGAAAAGCGATTTAAATGTGTCTAGAAGAACTCATAAAAATCGAAATTCGCACCGTTTCGAGTAGTCTTTCCAAAATGTGTTCCGATGAACCCTTTGTTTCTTTTAGCGAATCGGATAAGCTTTGTTTGAATTTAATTAATTCATTACGAAGATTTATATAGCGCCCCTTCAAGGTTACTACTCAGGAGCGCTCCCGACCCCAGCACGGCTGAAAAGGACAGTTTTGAGGCAAGAATAGAAAGATTCAGAGTGGATTCTGGAATGTAAGCGCAGTGCTAAAGGGAGCCAGTTCCAGAGCGATGGGCCAACCACTGAATGTGTTGTTACATTTTAATAAGACTCCCAAGTGAAGACAAGGGTTCCACAGGAAATTTACTAACAGCATTTTCTAATCAAATATTTATGGTTTGAACTGTAAGCTATATATACCTTGATCACTGTTTGAAAACATTACACCAGAATTTGTTTTGTATAGGTCAGGGTTCCATGAAGAAAATGTAAGTTTGAAAGAGCTACGATTTCAAATTATATTGGGAAGCACGGGCTTAGAGACACTTTGTGGCTGCTAAGATTCTAAGGTCAACCTGATCTTACTGACAAATTATAATTGTAGTTTCACCAAACGAGATGGATGGATGCGGGTCATTTATAGTTCACTGTCACCCAATGCCGCACTCGCCTTTGTTCATGCGTTTGTTTGTAGTAGGATTGGTACTTGTCGGTTAATTCACCGCCACATTCCCATATATTTACGCAGTTTTCTAGTGACGTCATGTAATGCTGACATCCGATAAACTTGTAAGCACGTGTTTATTTCTTGGACGCCATTTTATTTTGTCGACGCCATGAACGCTATGAATTTCTTGAGGTTTTCTGCTTTAGTTCACGACAAAGAAAGCAGCGTTAATTTCTTGCAGCAGCATGGCATCCTACATGCTGCGAGAAAGTGTGCTAACAACCACCCAATGGTCTTATGTCTAAAGGATAGGCAGGACAGATGGAGATGTCTTAAGCGCAGCAGCTTTAGGCAAAATATCCCACTGCGACAAGGAACGTGGCTACAAAGATCACGCCTCAGTTACCGACAAATCATCCTCTTCGTATATTGTTGGTGCAAAGAAATGACCAGCATTCGTTTCTGCGAGTGGGAACTGGAAATTGCGAAGGAAACAGTTATCGACTGGAATAACTATCTGCGTGAAGTATGCGCCAGCACACTCATTAATAACCCCATCGTTATTGGTGGACCCAACGAATATTGGAGATAGACGAGAGCCTCTTCACTCGTCGTAAGAATGCAGTGGGTCGAGTCCTTCCACAGCAGTGGGTCTTTGGTGGAATATCTCGCCAAACTGGACATTGCTTCATGTTCTGTGTTCCGGACAGATCTGCAGCAACACTAACCTAATGCCAATTATTAGAACCCATGTCCGTCCTGGTACTACAATCATATCTGATCAATGGCGAGCGTACAATGCAATTGCAAACAATCCGACTTTCATTCATTATACAGTAAATCACTCTCTTCACTTCGTCGACCCCAATACAGGAGCACACACACAAAACATCGAACGGTCCTGGAAGTCAGCGAAGGAAAGGAATAAACGGCATAACTGTAGCACACACAGGCATATGCTTGATTCGTATATGTGTGAGTTCATGTGGAGGAGAAGAGTGAAAGTTAATGGACTGGATGTGTTCACTGCCATTCTGAATGACATTGGACAATTTTGCCTCCCCCCCAGTAGTTACATTGGAATGTTAACGACCCTGTTACCCCTTGTATGAAACCGTCGTTTTCTGCAACCTAATAGTTGCCATTGAAGTAATTATGGAGGTGAACTAATTTTTCAATGTTCAATTTCGTATAGTGGGTTTATGTGTGTGGCGGTGAATTAACCGACAAGTACCGTAGGATTGACTACTAACAGTAACTGCAGTGCTATCTCTTTTGTCCTCCCCTTGGGGCGAATTGGGGATCTTGAGAGCATAAAGCTGGTTGGTTAGTTGTTTTTCAACGACACTGTGTTATAACAAAGACGATTAACGTCGCCCTCCTCCTTTGTGCAGGCTTGGGACTGGCACTACCGCAGTTTGGTTGGCGGCGGAGTTCTCCGTGGAGCGTAGTTGACGAGAATACCGTTCTAAAGATGTCTAAGCGACCAAGATACATGTACATGTACGGCTGCATTAGCCAGTGTCGATAATGCAGCTGTTATGAATGGCTGGCATTATCGTCAATGGTTGTCATTATTATCACTGGTTTTCATGGCCATTTACGCCGACATTTTTCGCTAAGGACATCCGCCACTTTCGTGCTCGACAGGTGCCAGTCTATAGTCTGGATAAACGAGGAGGGCGACGCCAATACTCATAGCAGTGAAACAACGTCGTTAGTAGTTAACTAGTTAAGATTGTTTCAATTGCATAACATGTAAATGTACAACGCAGTGCGTTTGTCAGGCGCTAAATTAAAGAAAAGATATTATATTATTATTATTAAAGATTACTAACCAAGCTAATGAATTTATCTTTGCCTAGTGACCTAAACGGCCTTTAATCCTATCACAACTTTGTGTGTACCGCTAATCGTGTGAAGTGAGATCGACACGAACGACCACAGAAAAGTTTATCCAGATGGAACTTACTAGCTGAAGAATGGGCAACATCACCATAATCTAAAATAGATCTGATGAAGGCTCTATAGCCTAATATTTATTATGGTTTGCAGTGTTTTTTAGAAGCTCCTCGACCATAGCCACTTATGGCTCTAATAAAGTGTAACCTCTTTATAATTTTCAGTTATATAATCAATGTGCGGTTTCCAACTAATTTAATAAGTTATCGAAAATTACTCCCACGAATTTTTCATCTTAATTTGTTTTTTATCAATCTTTATTGAAATCCTTGATATATTATTTCTTTTTGAAAAGAGGAATCCGGTCGTTTTATTCATAGATTTTTAAAGCCATTCTCATTACACCAATTTTGTATTACATTGATTGACAACTGAATTTTATTTTCTAATATTTTAATATTTAGATTTCCTAAGTAAAATAATGGCACTATCATCAGCACAAAATGGACATCATCCACACTGGAAGCCAAAAGTATTTATTTATTTCTCCAAGGTTTAACGTCGTCATATGACATCAAAGGCCGTTGACGACAATTTAAAACATATACAGTGCAGTGAAATGAATTCATAGCGTCGAAAAGACACCATTTAAGACTGTCCAAACATAACCTTAAAATGTCATTAGTGTTCATTGTTTAACGACATTAAAAAATACAATTCATAAATATACAGTTTGATACATGCAATTTGGTATCTGATGCAAATTCAACAATATTTAGTAGCAATTGTCGTATACAAGAAAGGTTTCTTAAAATTAATTCTTGATCACCATTACTAATGCACATTTACTTCTTAATCTATTTATTTCAATAACATTTATTTTACAAATTTAGAAGACACGAAAGTTTAACATGAAGTTCACTTTTGGATTTTTAAGATGTCATCAATCAGTAAAGTCAAGCATTTTTAAAGAAATATATTCAACAGTGAATATGACAATTCTTTATCATTTATTATGCTACCGTGTTGACAATATAATAAACTTCACCCGAAATTCTCAATTTATTACATTCAATGTTCTTAATACAGCTTGATTGATATTTGTCACACATGCAAGTAAGACATGAAGTTTGTAATTTTTTGGTACATTGTATGGAAGTATTTAATAATTTCAATCACACAATATTATCATAATATATGCAAATAGTTAGAACAGGACTCTAATACATCCACAGTATGTATATAATATAGCAAATTCAACAAGAGTCTACAAACGAGCATAACTATAGACCAAAGTTCACAAGAAACATCATATCATATTAATTATGATTATGACATCTGATGCTATCAAACAAACACTTAGCATCAGTTTTGACACATAAGTGTAAAAATAAAATCGTTTTTTATTACAGATTTCAGCATATTTGACAACTTTGTTCTGAAATGAGATTCATAATCTCCTTTGTCTAAATGCTTAAATCTTGGAGGACAATTTATAATGTTATCAACCGGAGCATGAGATTCTTGGCACATATAATCAATGAGAAAAAAAAAAAAAAAATATTATAGAAAGATTAACACACATTAAAAAATAAAACAAGACTTCCTAACCTATACCATAATGTACATTTAATTAACTGATTTCATACATAAATGAAACTCTTGCAAGAGCTTACAAACGATAACATTTACACAACTTTTCCTTTATAAATAAGACTTATAAGCCTATAAACCTCACTTTGTATGCAACCTACATCAAGTAAATTCTTAGTGTTAAAATCTACTCTATATAAGACACATGCATCTCTTAATATGTTAGAAATATTTTCTTTTCTGCAATTTAATAATAAATGGTTTATATTTTCTGGGACTTTACATAAAGTACAAAGACCACTTTCAAGTTTCTTCATAAGAAGAAGTCTTTCATTTAGATTTACTTTTCCTAATCTTAATCTTGAAATCTGAACCTCCTTCTTTCTATTAAAATCAACAAATTTGATGTTTGTGTCCACCACAGGACATATATATTTATAATGTTGACCCTTAGGATCACTATCATATTTCCTCTGCCATTCGTTAACTACATGCGATTTTATAATTGAAAAGACTTCTTGCAATTCTAGATAATTTGTTGAATTAATAATGGGCAAACTGAGTGATTGTTTTGCTAAAGCATCAACTTTTTCATTACCTAATATATTTACATGACTAGGGATCCAAATCAAATGTACTTTACTTATCTTTATTTTATTAAATGTTCTTAATGTTTCTTGTAATAGGTTTGGTCTGGATCTTGAAAAGGAATTTCTAATAGAAATAAGAACACTTAAGGAGTCAGAAAAAATGGCAAAATGTTTAAGTTCTTGATTTTCATTTTCTGATATCCAACAAAAGGCTTCTTTAATAGCAGTTAATTCGGCGGCATATATACTAGAGCTATTGCAGAGACGGATTTGCTTATCTAAATTAAGGATAGGGATTGTGTAAGCAGCAGCGACCAAATCTCCAGCCTTAGAACCATCAGTGTATATATGCGTGTATGTTTGATATCTGCTCATGTGATCCAAGGAGATTAGACGGAGAAGTTCAGGATTATCATTTTTCTTACTTATTGATTTGTGAAGACTGATATCGACTTCAATGTCATTATTTAGCCAAGGAGGAGTTGTAGGAAATGTGGGAGACTGAAAAGGGAGGTCAAGAGAAGAGAAAAAATCTTGAATTCGTGTGTAAGTGGATTCATCCTTATGACTAAATGTTCTGAATTCATTAGTCCAATGAGGTTGACAAGCAATTCTGACCGGATGATCCGGATTTCCCAAGATTTTTGTACCCAGTTTAAGGGAATTTTGCAATCTTCTCATTTGCAGGGGCAGTTCACCGCACTCATTTTGAAGTGCTATTGCCGGAGTACCTTTTGCGGCACCACAACATAATCGTAATGCCTCTGTTTGAATAGAGGATAACTTATCTAGATATGACTGAGGGGCTGAAGAATAAGCTGCATCACCATAATCAATCACTGGTCTAATAAGTGCTCTATAAATATGAAGTAGGGCTTTCTTTGAAGCTCCCCAATGGATACCAGACACTGCTCTCATAAGGTTCATGCGATTTTTACACTTAGTTATAACATATTCTATATGTGGTTTCCATGAAAGTCTATGATCAAATATTACTCCAAGAAATTTAGCTGTTTTTTCAATTTTAATGGGCTCATTCCCTATTTTTATGACAATATTTGATATCCTACGTTTCTTAGTAAACAAAACCCCTACTGTTTTACTGATTGATATTTTAAAACCATTCTTATTACACCATTTGTCTATTGCATTTAAGGACAACTGGATTCTGTTTTGTAATTTATTATGATTTCGATGGCCTGCATAGATGGAGCTGTCATCAGCAAACAAAGTCATCTCTACCCCATCCAACCCTTGAGGTATATCATTAATCATAATAAGAAATAATAAGCTTGATATAACGGCTCCCTGAGGTGTACCATTTTCTAAGGAGTATTTGTCAGATAAGGCAGTTCCAATTTTGACTTGAAATGTTCTGTTGGATAAAAAGTTTACTATCCAATTATAAGTTTTTCCAATTATTCCCATATTTAGTAGCTTTTTCAACAGTGTAGGAACATGAAGCATGTCATATGCACGCTCAAAATCAATAAAGATAGCCAATACGTCTTCTTTATTCTTTAATTTTTTGAAAATGTTATCTTGCAATTTAAGAATTTGGTCAATGGTACTTTTGTGTTTTCTGAAACCTGACTGATTTTTTGAAAGCAGATTATTTTTCTCCACATACCACTGTAATCTATTTGTAACGAGTCTCTCCATGACTTTACATATGGTTGATGTCAATGATATTGGTCTATATGAATCAGGACTAGCAGCATTTTTATTTGGTTTGAGAAGGGGTAAGATGATTGCATGATGCCAATCATCCGGTAATTTACTTTCTGACCAGATCTTATTGTAAAAAGCTAACAATATAGTAAGAGCATGTCTATGTAAATGTTTAAGAAATTCATATGGGATTTTGTCATCGCCTGGCGATTTGCAACATTTGGAATTAGAAATGGCATCTTTCAATTCTTTGAGTGAAAAATTTACGTTAAGAGCCTCAGTATCTTCTAAATCTGGTAAGTTATTTAAGGGAGCAACGTTGTGTTCATTTTTGACACACTTTAAGTACTCTACAAATTTTGGATTATAATTTTTGTTACTGCTTGTTTCTGCATATATTTGTGCTAATAAATTAGATTTTTCTAAGTTATTTTCTGCAATTATCCCATTAGAGTTTAAAGTTGGAATAGATTTGTAAGGTGCTATGCAATTCATGCGTCGAGCCATGTCCCACACTACTCCCAATTTTGTCTGGTCAGTCAATTCAGAGCAGTAGTTTTCCCAACTAGCTTTTGCTTCGGATTTTAAAGTCACCCTTACTACTGCCTCCTGGTGTTTATATTCTACATAATCTTTCAAATCCTTTGATTTTATGGCCTTATTCCTAGCTTTATTTCTATTAAAGATGGCTTCGGTGCACTTGTTATTCCAGAAAGGATTGGGCCTATGTTTTTTCCTCCCTTGATTGTTATTATTATGATTCCTTTTCCTACAAGGTAATGTTTCATTAGCTAATGACGTGAGAGATTCAACAATGTTTTTAAAAGTATCATTATTGTTTTCATCGATAAGACCATCAGTTACATAAAATTGACTATTTTTCTTAAATTCTTTCCAGTCGGCCTTCTTCAAATTCCACAATTGCATGCTCATGTTAGGTTCTATTTTGACCTCTTCGTTAACAATAATGTTACACAAGTAGTGATCTGAACCCATGCTATTATTAGTAACATAGTGTTTACAGTTTAAGGCTAGTTCTTTTGTTACAATCGACAAGTCTATGACTGAACGATTTTTTGAATTTATAGGAGGTATACGCGTGGGCTGCCCAGTATTTAAAACAGTCAATTGTTTATCATCAAGAATTTCTTCTAAAATCTGACCTCTTTCGTTGGCATTCGTACATCCCCAGCTTTTGCAATGAGCATTTAAGTCTCCTAGAATTATGGCTCTTTTAAGTGGGAATATTTTTTCAATTTCGGTTTTAGCTATTTTATTTTCTGGAGTAATATATGTATTTATAATTTCCAAGTGACCATTTTCAGTTTTAATTTTTATACCCAAAATTTCGACATTATTTATCTGATCTATGTCTAATAATGTGAAACTAATGCCAGTTTTAATCATGGTTGCTAGTCCCCCCTACTGTGCTTAGTATTATCTTTTCTAATAACATTATAATTATCAAATGTAGGTGTTTGATTTTTTTCTTTTAAAAATGTTTCTTGCAGACATATAATGTCTGGTAAGTATTTTGTTTGATTCAAATAGTTTTTAATCTGATAGAGATTTGCTCTAATGCCACGTACATTCCAATGTGCGATAACAATAGCCATCATAAGGTAACTAAGTAAATTTAAAAGTGTTTTTTATTATTTCGCCTTTTTCCATCTGAACTGGATTTCTCCTTCAAAAAGGAAATCTGAAGCCCCACTACAAATAAGATCTTTGACTTCATCTCTGTTTTTGGACTTGTCAATTGATGCCAGAACACCCAGAACAAATGTCATAAGTTTATATGACATATCATCATATTCCTCAATATTAGTTTTCTTTGGGTCGACCACATTTATTGCTTTATAATTATTGAAATCAAAATTTAAGAATTCTTTAGTATTTTCATCAGATGTATGGACTGGTTTATCGTTTTCTACAAACTGATTTGCAGCACTATTTTCACTGTTGTTGATGTTATTACAATCATTTGACGTGACTGTAACTGGCATAGGTTGTCTGTCAGTCTCTTTTACCATCGTCTCGCTTTGATCACCATATCTTTTGGCTGCCTCTGCATAAGTTACATTTTGTACAGCCCTGATTTTTAAAATTGTATGGGTTTTAATGTATTCAGGGCATCCTTTATGAGCAGCACTATGATTCCCATGGCAATTTATACACCTCTTGATGTCTTGATTAGGACAATCCTTATATAAATGGTTTCCACTACAACGACTGCAAATTACAGAATTAGGGCATTGCGAAAAGTAATCAATGAATCTTTAAAATATTCATTCGGATTACGACGTTAAAAAGGTGTTTAAGTAAACCAATGTATTTAAACTTAACTGTAGCAGTACCTTATTATTATTATTATTATTATTATTATTATTATTATTATTATTATTATTATTATTATTATTATTATTATTATTATTATTATTATTATTATTATTGTCATTGTCATTGTTAAAACACGGTAAGGCTTAGTGTTGTTGAGGTGGTCGCTCCTCAGCGCCGGGCAACCTCGACATGGTGCCCTGGAAGGCAACCGCGTTGAAACGCTGGACCGTAACCGACAGGCGCTGGAGGATGAATCCTGTCTCTCGGGTGTCTCCGGATATTTTCGTCAGGCGGCGACCCATCTCGGAGATGAAGGCGAGACCCTCTCTGTTGAGAGGGCCAAGGGTCTCCAGGGCTACAGGGACGAAGGTGTACCTCCTCTGTAGATCTGCGTTTTTGGCGTGTTTCCTTGTGGCAGCCAACTCCGCCGCCCTTCCAGCTTCGGTCGCCGTCTCAGGGATGTATGAGGCGGCCACGGTATCCACCACCGTCGCATCACATATCAAGGTCCGCCCGTTGCCCCACGGTATCAGGGTCTGGCCATCAGGCCTCCTCCCGTCCGATCTGGTGAGGCCAGACGGCTCCATAACCGCAGGGGTGCCGGCTCTGTTGAGGCTGCGGTAGATGATATCGTTGACGGTGCAGTGTCTAGCCTGACGTCCAAACCCCAAATGGCAGGAGAGGCCATGTGAGCCTCTGGACGACACCAGAGCACCGCATGCGCATGTGTGCGGCTCGCAAATCGCCAGGCCCAAGTGCAAACCGGCCGCAACTCTCACGGCCTCGTCGCTCATCCTCAGATCATATGCGGTCAACGGGAGGGCATGTAGCCAGTCGGAGGCATGAGGGAACTGCACCGCTCTTAGTCTGGCCTGGTCGTAAGGGTCCTGCAGTGCGCCACTAACCGACGATAAGACCTCCTGCAGCAACGGCCCATCCCATTGTGATTGTTTGTGACTGGGGACGGCCATTGGGTCGGAAATCCTGGCGAGTTGCATCCATTGCGAACGCGCTGAAGTGTAGGCCGTGTCTGCGTTCTCGAGTGTTGTTCCCAAGATGAGGGACTGAGTGGGGAGGGTGCCCGCGGCCGAAGCCAAAAAGGCGGGCAGTGCCAGCGATGACACCCTCCTGATTCCCAGCCCTCCCATCTTAATCGGGAGGGATGCCTGCGCCCACTGGACGTCGGTCAGCATCACGTTCAGAACCCGCTCGATTCCACCTCTCAACAACTCATCGTAGTCCCTCAGGCGTGGGTGGTCGTGATAGCTGGTGCATCGTAATGTGTGCATTAGCCTGGGCGAGCCCAGGGAGAATCTTAGTATTAAAAGTGCGTCTTGTCTGGCAATACTCTGAAGTCTTTCAAAAGCCCTTGCGAGGTCGGCCACGCTTTTGTCCAAAGAGGAGAGTAGAGCATCTGCTGGGAGGAGCGGCGCTCCCAGGAGCATGGCCGCGGATGGATCGACACGGGTGAACTGTATCAGGGAGCCCCGTTCGTCGCCGGCAAGATCGGGGGTGATCAATTCACACTTGGTGCGGTTTAGCGCGAGGCCGAGGCTCAAGCACTCCCTCTCGATAAGATCCACATCCGCCTCGACAACCTCTGGGTTGCAGCCCAAAGTGAGGTCGTCCAAGTATCCAAAACCCAAGGGCGACAGCAGCCGGGTTAGTATAGGTTGGAGTGGGAGGCAGAAAAGCAGAGGGCCCAATTTTACTACAAACAAAATTAAAAAAATTGTTTATTATTATTATTATTATTAATATTGTCATCGTTATTATTATTATTATTTAATGAATTTTTAGGCGCCGCTAGTTAATGACCAAGCATCAATCGACGGCGCTGAGCTAGGGTAGCGGCGAAGTTTAAATTTATAAAATGCTTAAGAAGACTGGTGCTAATTTATCAGTGACCTTAGTTTTACAGATGTCAAGTGATGAAATTAATAAAGCTTGTCCTTATAAAGGAATATTTGACAGTTGTTAATGGTGTCTAAGAAGAGCGCTCTAACCAATTATCTTTCAAGTCCCATTTGGGGTTCGAAATTGCTTACCATACCCTTCGCCACCCGTAGACAATTTGTTCGCACACAGGCGCCTCTGTTATGAAGCAGTGTAATGTAATATCAGCGCAAAAGTGAGCGTAAAGTCATTAAATGCGCTGTACTCATGTCGCGAGTCTTGGGTTCACTCTTGCCAGGTCAAGGGGACTAAAGACTAGAGATCCTGAGTGGCCGAGTGGGTTGGTAGCCCGCTCGCCACGCCGGCGGCCCGGGTTCGATTCCGGGTCGGTCGGTTTATCAGAGATTAATTTCTCGGATCTTTACTGCGGGTGGCTCGGTCGCAATATAAACGTGGAGTACAATACAACACAACACAATACAACTGGGGCGCGGTGGTATAGGGGTATGTTCGGTGCCTTGCAGCTGGAGGTTTGCGGGTTCGAATCCACCTCAAAGCCGCCGCGTAGGGACCCTGGGCAAGTCCTTCACTCGCAATTGCTCATGCGCTTCGGCGTAAAACTCCGATTCAGCGTCCGCGCAGTAGTCGGGAGCGCCTCTGAATGGGCAATCTGGTAGGGGCGCTATAACAAGTGTTCAAATACAATACAATACAATAGAGTAGAAATGAGATAAATATTACCGCATGAAATTGACGGTAATATATCGTTACGTCGTATACTAAAGGCTAATAGAGATTTCAAGTTGTACGCTAGGAATCCTTTATTACGGAACACGGTTGAAAATTTTTCACAGCGCTCTCTTTAGACACCTTTAAAACATTGTTGTCCAATGCTATATAAGCATTAGACACAGTGTTTGATTGATGATTTCTTAAACAGATGGTCTATTAACAAGTACTAAAAATAGCGTAGAAAAGGGACTGGTTTTTAACGGCAAGTGTCCATTAACTATTACTCAACGCCAGAATTTTATTGTCGCGCTTAATAAAAGTGTAAAAGATAACAATAATAAATTATTCAGACACTTTACATTCGCTGTTTCATTTTCATTTCTCGACAAAGTAAAAAAATGAGCTAAATGATGTCGCATGAAATGACGCAGTATATTGAAGGTCGCTACAGGAATACATTTTTATGTTATGTGATCGTGGCGGCGCTTGAGTGAGCCGGAAATTATTGGTTGATGTAAGTTGTTTGTTAATAGGCTACTGGTTTATGACGAGAGGCGAATTAAGGATGGTTATTATTGCTACGTATTTTTTAAGCGCTACTATCCAATGACCAAATTTCAGTCGATGGCGCTGAACAATTGTGGAGTGAAGGACTTGAGAAACAGGAGAGAGAGAGAGAGAGAGAGAGAGAGAGAGAGAGAGAGAGAGAGAGAGAGAGAGAGAGAGAGAGAGAGAGAGAGAGAGAGAGAGAGAGAGAGAGAGAGAGAGAGAGAGAGAGAGAGAGAGAGAGAGAGAGAGAGACAGAGACAGAGACAGAGACAGAGAGAGGGCAGAGACAGAGACAGAGACAGAGACAGAGACAGAGACAGAGACAGACAGAGACAGAGACAGAGACAGAGACAGAGAGACAGAGACAGAGACAGAGACAGAGACAGAGAGACAGACAGAGACAGAGACAGAGACAGAGACAGAGACAGAGACAGAGACAGAGACAGAGACAGACAGAGACAGAGACAGACAGACAGAGACAGAGACAGAGGCAGAGACAGAGGCAGAATCTGAGAGCGCTTATTAATTGCAGTTTGGTAATTTAACGACAGTCTTAACATAGATGATAAGCGACAATTATAGTCACGCGGTTATTAAACGCGTGTCGTGGCCCATCCGTTCTCTTGACAACATTTTAAAGGTGTCCAAAACCAGTGTTTTGGCCAGTCGGCTTATTATTATTATTTCCACAGTTTAAGGTCGTCTTATGACATCAAAGGCCGTTGACGACAATTATACAGAAAATACACAATTCAATAAGTACAAGAACCTTAGAGCGTCCGAACAACACTACTAAATGTGTCGAGACGGAGATTTAAAATTTCTTTAATATTCAGTATTTTTCAATATAAAGTAGTTCTTCTAATTGTCTATGATTTCCATATCCTAACAAAATGATTTTATGCAAATTAAACAATATTATTGTACAGCAAATGTTGCACATAAGAAATTTACGAAGTACTCATTCAAACTGTTCATGTATCTAATACACTATAATTAAAATTTCTTTACGCAACAAAGCATATATGTAATATAATTATTTAAAGTGTAGTTTCAATAGATTCAAATTATAATAATAAAACTCTTATTACAACACAGAAATGCAGTATTATGCAACCTAGTAGATACTCTAATACAGTAACAAAACAAAACCATATGTAATATTGAGGAACCAAAGTTGAATAATAGATATATGGCACTATAGATATTCACTTACCAATAAGTACTCTTCCTCCCTAGGTTCCTATTTATAATTTTCCAACATCAGAATTTTATTATAAATGTTATAATTTGTTTGTTTTTTGTCGGAATGTATTTAATCTTGCTATGTACAGTGCTGTGCGTTTGCTAGTGCTTCTAAATAAAGAATATTCTTACTTACTTACTTACTTACTTACTAACCGACACTCACAACGCCAGTAAACTCACGCCCTATAATCGTTAAGCCCCCGATACTATAAGATTGCCCTAATGACTTCTATAGCGCCAGTGTTATCATGCACCAATAAAATCAAGTGAAATAGCAATCGACAGTCTTTATCTTTATAGACGTCAGCGGCCTTTGATGCCATAAGATGTCGCTAAATATTGGTTAATTCCATGCACTTATTAGACACCTTTAAAACGCTGTCATCCGATCATATAAAGTTCAGCTGCATTAAATCACTAGTCAGCTCTTATCCCATGGTGTCTTTCTTGAAAGAACCGATAGTATTGTTACTGTACTGTAATATTCTAAAAATTCCGCCACTGCTCGTAATTTGGCAGTGCCAAACTCAAGGCAGCAGAAAGTAGAAGGGCGACGCCAATTGTCTATAATTGTGACACATTGTTGTAGCAACTAACTAACCAACTAATATTCAAAAATATTTTTATTTCGGAGCAAAACGGCCTTTGATGCCATAATATGCCCTTAAAATCTGGATTCCTATCACCAGTTACAACTCCTCCACTTCATGTACTCTGGTAGGGCCAGTCCCACGCATGCAGAAGGAGAAGGGCGACTCTGATCATCGTTGTTATCACAAAGTGTCGTTACACAGTAACCAAATCACGCTGTCACCCGACCTTGGTTGCTGTTTAACGACACTGTGTCATAGCAAAGATGATTAGTGTCGCCCTCCTCCTTTCTCCAGGCTTGGGACTGGCACTACCTCAGGTAGGGTAGTGGCGGACCTTACACGTCGCTTATTTATACTACGATTTAAGTCCATACAAGGGACTTTAAAGACGTGGCACCAGGGTGAGAATTGCCGGGGGGTTTGGGGGGTTCAACCCCACTAGTCTTTTTTAGGCTCCAATAGTAAAGTCTACATTTCACACCCAAACTGCACATAGATCAACGTCTAACCCCCTATTATTTTTTGACAATTCCCATACTGCGTGGCACCAGTTCAAAAGGGCAGCGGTGGTGAAGGATCTCACCATGTAAAGTAATTTTATAATGAGAAGGGTTCGGCCATACGGTCCCTGAAGGAAAACATTGGTGTTCATTGATTACGTAATTAATATGTTTAGTCTGGGTGTGGCAGGAATAATTGGTGCCGCACCCAAACTCCAGTAGCCAATTATTGGTCGATGTAAGTTGTTTGTTGAAAAAGGCTACTGGTTCATGACGAGAGATGATTTAAGGAGGGTTATTATTGCTACGCATTTATTAAGCGCTACTATTCAATGACCAAACATCAATAGATGGCGCAAAGCAGTTGCGAGTGAAGGTCCCTACACAGTAACCGTTTTGAACCCGTACACTCCACGTTACATGGCGAGCACTCTACCTTTTACACATTCATTCGACACCTTTTCAAATGATGGTGTATTAGAGAGCCTTATTCGGTTAAGGAGGAGCTTCTAAGCCTAATAAAACTGCCTTGAGAGTGTTCTACTCTATTGATAGATCACAGGCTTCGAGCGCTTCATTTGTCTTGTAGACCTGTCACGTAGGATATACATGGAACATTCTCAATGACAATCCACAGGCGGATCGATGCAGACTGTTAATAGGATTCTTCTTGAGGGAGTGTCAGAAGGAAATGAGACAAGTAGGTTGTTGTTGACTTAAGGAGTTGCAGAAGGACAATTGGAACTTGAAGCTGCTGTTGAAAAGTGGGTCATTACTGAGGAATTTCATCATTTTAAACTAAATTGGATCACTGTTAAAGAATTGAGTCATTGTTAACAAACGTGGGCCACTGCTGATGGTTCGAATTGCTGTATGTTGTGTAACATTCAAAACACAGTCACTGTTGATCAACGTATAAGTGTTAAGGGACAACTGCATAATTGTATTGTCACCTGTGAGTTTCAGTAGTTTTGATTAACAACGTCGTTTCAAAATAAAGATGATTATTGTCGCCCTCCTACTTTCTTGAGTCTGGGCCTGGCATCACCCGGCAACGGCAGTGGCGCAACTGGCGTTGTATGGGCAAAATTTACGTTGTAGAGTCCAGTTTTAAAAGACATCTTATGGACGGCAGGCTGTTTACGTCGACCTTATTTTATCCATGGTATACACAAGAAGGCTATCGATTGGTTGCTTAGTTGATGTTTAATTACACTGTGTCATAACAAAGATGATTAGCATCGTCTCCTCTCATTTCCAGGCTTGGGACTGGCATTACCACAGTTTGGATAGTGGCTGACTAAAAGTTTTACAGTTAAACTACCGATTTAAAGATATTCACCGAATAAGCTGTATAACCTATCGACTGAACGAAACGAAGAAATATATAGCGTCAAAGACAAGCGATTTAAAGGTGTCGAGAAGAGCTCGTACAAATTGTAGTATGCAGTGTTTTAAGACATTAAATGAGAAGCTAAAATTGGAATGTCGAAGTAAGGTAAGCCTTTGGCAGTCACTAAATTTTAGTGGCTGCCAAAGGGTTACCTTACTTAGACATTCCAATTTTACTTTCTCCAAACGAGATGGATGGATGCGAGTAATTTCCCGTTCACTTTCACTCAATGCTCAATCTATGTTAACCACCCTTTTGGGTGTATTGGTCAGCCTGAACGCATGAAGCTGGCTAGTAAAGTGCTGTTTAACGACACGGTATGATCGGTATCATAAGAAAGATGACTAGCGTCGCCCTCCTCATTTCTTAAGACTTGAAACTGGCACTAGTTGAGTACGAGAATTGTTGGTCGGTTAGTTGATGTTTAACGATAACGTGTCAAGACAAAGATGATTAGCGTCGCCCTCCATTCTCCAGGCTTTTGACTGGCTCTACCGCTGGTCGGGTAGTGGCGGGCGGAAGTAAAGTTTAAGAGTTTAGCAGCGGTCGATTTACAGTAAGAGTACGCTGGTTGCATTTACCATCATTTATTTAGCAAATGTTTAACGACATCTTTTAGCGACAAAGGCCGTTGACGTCTTTAAAGTTTTTGATGCATTTCAGTTCATTTTCGTGTAGTGTTTTCATCAGTTTTCTTTCTCTTTTTTCTGTCTTGGATTCCATTTCTGATAGGATATCGAGGTCTTTAAAGGTTTTTGACGTATTTAAGTTCATCTTCAAATAATGTTTTTCATGAATATTCTTTCTCTTTTCTTGTCTTGGTTTCCGTTTCCGACAGAATGTTGTAACGGTGAAATTTGACAGGTGGTTGTTGTCGATTTTTTTGGGCCAAGCAGTATCTTTTAATAACTGTTTTCTAACTTAAACGAAATATATATATAGCATCACGAACAAGCGATTTAAAAGTGTCTAGAAGAACTCGCTCAAACTGTAGCAATCAGTGTTTAGAAACATCTTATGGCTTCCAAGGTGTTGAGGACGACCCCACTGGAGATGGATGGATGTGGGCCATTTCCTGTTCACATTAATCCAATGCTGCACTTCGCCTTGCTCATGCGTTTGTATATAGTAGGATTGACTACTGCAATGCCATCTATGTCGGTATCCCATTGGGGCGCATTGGACAGCTTGAGCGCGTGCTGCATAAAACTGGTTGTCTATTTGCTCTTTAACGACACTGTCACAAAACAAATTATTGGCGTCACCCTCCTGAGTTATCCAGACCGAGGACTGGCACTTCGAGAGTACGAGCAGTAGCGAAGTTCTGCTTCTTTACTGTTTAACGACCACTGTGTGGTAACAAAGACCATTAGCGTCGCCCTCCTCCTTTATCCAGGCTTTGGACTTTCACTAACAGTGATGGAGTTTACGAAGTTCAACGAAGTTCTGCGCCGTTGACTAGAATGTACGTTGCATCGAAGGAAATCGTTTCAAAGGTGTTTAAGCGACTGCTGCCAGCTATTATCAATGATCATCCAATGTCGCTAGTTTCAGCTATTATCAATGATTGGCATTATTATCAATGGTTTTCATTATTTCAATGATCAATCAATGGTTGGCATTTTTATCAATGGTTGACATTTTTATCAATGGTTGACATTTTTATCGATGGTTGGCATTTTTATCAATGGTTGGCATTTTTATCAATGGTTTTAATTATTATCAATGATTGACATTATTATGAATGGTTTTCATTATTATCAGTGATTGGCATTTTTATCAATGGTTGGCATTTTATCAATGGTTGGCATTTTATCAATGGTTGGCATTTTTATCAATGGTTGGCATTTTTATCAATGGTTGACATTTTTATCAATGGTTGGCAGGACCGTTTTCGTCGACCTTACCTCGCTAAGGACATCCGCCAAACCTGTTTTTCACTGGTGCCAGTCTGAATTCTGGATAATAGAGGAGGATGACGCCAATCATCTCAGGTATGACATTGCGTCGTTAAAACTTACTAGCCAAGCTAAGGAATTCACCTTTGCCTATTGACGTCAATGGTCTTTGATGTCATACGATGTCCTTAAACTTCTCGATTTAATCCTATCACCAATTTTCTGTGTAACCCTACCATTCAGGTGAAGTGAAGACTACTCAAGCGTCTCTGGCAACCATTGGTATAACTAAGTACCGGATAATTGAATGCTGTATTTCAACACCTTTATAATGTTGATTGCAGACGCTATATATTAAATGAGCTTAAAAATTCGATTGCTATCTTATTGCAATAATTATACATTCCGTGGACATTATCGTCTGAATGACATTATTCTGTTAAACAATGAATACTAATGACATTGCAAAGTAGGCCTACTGTTTAGATGCCTTTAAATTGTTTCGATCGGACTCTATCAATTTTTTGTTTTCAAATGTATTGTACATAATTTTGAATTGTCAACGGCCATTGATGTCATTATGACGACGTTAAACTATGGAATATATAAATTAGATTGCTATGCAGATAATGTATAGCATCTACGTCAATGGCTCTGTTGCCCGTAAGATGTCGTTAAACAATGAAATCTGTACGATTAAACACCTTTAAGAAGAATTGCAATTATACTATAATTAAAGTCAATTGAATTTCATTGCTGCTTTGGCTTGATTTTGATCGAGTAGTGGTACGCATCTTTATAAAATTAGTTGAATAGTAAGTAAAAGTAAGTACGTGCTTTATTGAACCGCCTGCAAACGCACTGCGGGAACATCAGAATGAATCACAAAAATCACAAATGTCAAAAATATCATAAAATACAATAAAACAGACATCTATGCATATATGAGATTAAGGTAATAGTAAAAAGAAAGATTAGCAATAAAATCAATAAAATAACATACGCGTAATAAAACCACAGTAATTAGTGTAATACAGCACCTTCATAACGTTGGCCATCGAGCTATATATAGCATTCTAATATGAATCATGAATTATGTACAGATTATAAATAAATAGTGTTAATATTATCTCAAAATACTATGTGTAAGTAATATGTGTAAGTGCATAACTTAGTTAACGAAAATAAACTAAAGTTAATACAGCTGGATAACGGTTACTGGAATAAAAACATCATAACTTGCTTTAGAATAATGGTCCGTGATTATAGCAATTGAATTGGTTTGTTTATAATGTTATATGTATGGGTTTCTAATTTAAATTATTTTTTGGTGTTGGATAGAGCTGATGTTTAATAGTATTTCTGGTGTTCTTGGTCCTTAGTTGTTGCTTAAAATTGGTTTATGTAAGTTGATGAATAGGATTCATTTTTGAGCTAATTTTGTAATAGATAAAACCGAACATTGAATAATACTGATGCTTTGATTGTCATGTTGATATTAACCCTCTCACCCCTATAGCTCCACAGCAAGCGGAACGCCCACCCGATGGCCCTGAGCAAAAAGTAAATTTTGATAAAAAAATTTATTATGCTATTTTTTGCATGATAACAACTTATAATTATGAAATGTGAATAGTGGCAGTTATTGGCTGTTTGCAATCAATAAACACAGTGAGTAATCTGTTTAGCGCCAGTATTCAACTTTCTGGTGGTAGTCTGACCAACATGTGCTGCCCACACGAAGACACAGATATGCGTTACACTCCCGACAATGGAAAACAGTCTTATGCTCCTTGTGAGGGTTGTTCTTCTTGTTGACTGAAGGATTGTCTCGGAAGAAGCGTAGAACCTTCTTTCTGCAAACGATGCATCTGTTGTTTTTGGTCGCTTCCGCAGGATGCTCGGGTGTGTGTTGGCCAACGTTGAGCAGACGCGTTAGGTTTGCGGAGGCAGAAGAACGGCTCCGAAGCCCAGCCGGCGTGCGGTAGTCACCAATGAGTGCCAGAATCAGTTCATCAACGAAGTCGTAGAAAGTGTATAGTCGCTTTCCTGGCTGATTTGGCTTGTAGTGGTTCCGAATAACGTAGGCATTGTAAGAATCATCCACGTTGCTGTCACTTTCGGTTTCCAAATTATCAGCGCTGTCACTATTACTTTCGCTGTCTAGAATCAGCTTCCTGGCTTGTGCCAATGTAAATTGTTTTTTATTTGGTGCCTGTACGTTTGCGGACGCCTTAGCGGTGCAAGCTGCTTTTCTTTTTGGCATTATGCACTAAATTCAATGAAGTTTATCAAATAAAAATTAAATAGGCAAAACAAACACTGCTTACCAACATCAATGGCCACTGACCTTACTACATGTTCAACGTCACTTCAACGTCACTTCAACGTCACTTCCGGTTGAAAATTAAATAGCAAGTAAACCAATAAGCCATAGTAAAACAAAAGCCACTATAATGGCCTTACGGGGATACGGTTTATATGTTGAAGCCTCTATAGCGGCTTTACGGGTATTATTTTGTCAAAGACCACCAAGCCGCTATAGCGGCTATACGGGGCAAGAGGGTTAATCATTGAATCTGTTTATACTGTTATTGATGGACTATGAATATTGAGCATTGCTTGTAAATGTAACATTGATAGTTTGATGCTAATTTAGAGAGATAGATGTGATTCTCTGTAAATATTGTATTTAAGATTAAGATTGAGGAGAAAACAGTTATTAAAATAGCCTAATTGGCCACAAAAAATGAATGGAGAGCCTATAAGACTAGAAGATTAATAAAAAAAGGTAAAAGAAAAGATCAAAAGGAGCCTATTATGGCCATCAAAAGAACCTTTATAGTCAGAAAAATAAAGATACTGAAAATGAAAGGGAAAGAAGAAAAGAGCCGAATGGCCAACTTAATAATAATACCTATGTGTGTATACATATATGTTGATCTATTTTTTATATAAATATATATATTAAATAATAATAATGATTTATTTGAATAAAAGATCGACAATAACCACCTGTCAAATTTCACCGTTGCAACATTCTGTCAGAAACGGAAACAAAGACAAGAAAAGAGAAAGAAACTGATGAAAAACATCAGTCGAAAATGAACTTAAATACATAACAAACTTTGAAGACGTCAGCATCCTATCAGAAATGGAATCCAAGACGAAAAAAGAGAAAGAAAACTGATTAAAACACTGCATGAAAATGAACTGAAATGCATCAAAAACTTTAAAGACGTCAACGGCCTTTGTAGCTATGGGATGTCGTTGAACATTGGATAAATAAATAAATACAGGTGGGCGATTTCGCCAATGTCAGTGCCAGTCCCAAGCCTAAATAAAGGAGGAGGGCGACGCTAATGATCTTTGTTATCACACTGTGTCGTTAAACTGAAACTACTACTACTTCTACAGGTTGGAATGCTGTCCTTAGACACCTTTAAGATTTTGTGTACCAGATCTATATAAGTTTGGCATGCACTCAGCGATTAATTTTTTTTTACATCTTTCGTTCAGCGGAGTAGTGAGATCAACCAACCATTTCACCCATTAATCTGGATGAAGTGACGCTTTATAAATGTCTTGTTACATTACATTACATTACATTACATCGTTAGACCGTATACTGCAGGCCAAAGAGATTCCAAGGCACGCTAGATGTCTGTTATTATGGAACACTGTTACAGTAGCCCATTTGTTAGATATCTGTCTTTAGACACCTTAAACATTCTCTTCACCAATGCTATATAAAACTGCGACACGGCAGCCGATTTAATTTAAATTTACTTATTGTTCACTAACTAACGAGTACAGTAACTGTACAGTAACTGACCGTACATGTCAGTTGGAAGATAAACCGGCATGAAGAGGACTGGACCGCCGGCCCTCATATGCCGAGGCTAAGAAAATGAAGTCGCTAGCACTTCATACCCACGGCTACCTCAGGGCTCGCTTAATGGACAGCTTTTCTTGTTCATATCAAGACAGTCCCTTAAGGTCACCCCAAGCGGCAGCCATGGGTTGGATGTGTATAGCGTCTTCGTTTTACTCAGGCTCGGCAATGGCACTGTGCATGGTCAATAATGGTTGAATTGTCTAGGAATCGCAATTGCAGCAGAAATCTCGAAATGAATTCTGCCTAGGCAAGTAGGTCTGTTTCAACTAACGATTCCTCGGTTAACAGTCCAGCACGCTTACCATGCCCCAGGGAGAAGTTTCTTTACCGCTCCAGCGTTTATATTCCAAACTACTAACTTGAACTACTGCTGTTGTAAGTATAATAATTATTTTTATTGACTCGCTTACAGTGTTAAATTAAATTTAGTGTTTTTTATATTTTAATTTTCATGCTGTGTCCATCTCTGAAATGTGCCCTCTCCCAAAGGCCATTGCCTCGATTGTACTTACTCTAAATCCACCACTTCTGTCCCAGCTAGCTACATTGGTTAGAGCGTACGTCCCATGCCCTCTGTGGGCGAAGCCTTCCGATGGTGTCTAATTGCAGAGAAGTTAATCATTGGACTAACACAGACAGAGAGACAGAGAGACACACAGACAGACAGACAGAGACAGAGAGACAGAGACAGAGAGACATAGACAGAGAGACAGAGACAGAGAAGTAGGTGTCTGTGTGTGTGTGTGTGTGTGAGAGAGAGAGAGAGAGAGAGAGAGAGAGAGAGAGAGAGAGAGAGAGAGAGAGAGAGACAGAGACAGACAGAGAGACAGAGAGAGACAGAGAGAGACAGAGACAGAGAGAGAGAGAGAGAGAGAGAGAGAGAGAGAGAGAGAGAGAGAGAGAGAGAGAGAGAGAGAGAGAAAGAAAGAAAGAAAGAAGGAGACAGAGACAGACAGACAGAAAGATAGACAGACAGAGACAGACAGAGACAGACAGAGACAGAGACAGATAGAGAGAGAGACAGACAGAGACAGAGAGAGTGTGTGAGGCAGAGAGACAGAGACAGAGACAGGCAGACATACAGACAGATGTTATTAATCGCAGTTTGGTTAGCTGCTGTTTAACAACACTCTGTTATAATAAAGATGATTCTCGACTTCCCCTTTTTTCCAAGTTTGGAATTTTAGCCATAACAGTAATACAAGACCTATTAATCAGTAGCCAGGATCCATTCTAAGCGTATCGTGTATCATCAATATAATATAGCTTATCTGAACAACGTTTTAAAGGTGTTTAATGCGAACGCTGTAACCAATCTATTATTAATCCAATATTTAACGACATCCTATAGCTACAAGGCTGTTGACGTCTTTAAGTTTTTGATGTATTTCAGTTCATTTTATTGTAATGTTCTCATAAGTTTTCTTTCTCTTTTCTCGTCTTTGAAATCCGTTTCTGATAGGATGTTGACGTATTTAAAGTTTCTGACGGATTAAGTTCATTTTCGTATACTGTCTATCATCAGTTTGCTTTCTCTCTTCTTGGCTGTAACCAATTTTTTTTTAATCCAACGTTTAACGTCGTCTTATGACATCAAAGGCCGTTGACGACAATACAGGAAAGATACAATTCAATGATTACAAGAAACTTATAGCATCCGTATGACACCATCAAATGTGTCAAACAGAGCTTTACAATTTCACTATATTCAATATTTTTGTAACTTAAGGTAGTTCATCTTATTCTGTCTATGATTTCTATATTCTGACAAAAGATTTCATGCAAATTAAACAATGTTATGTAACTATGCAGCAATTGATCCATATACACAATTTACTAAGTACTCTTTTAAACTGTTCATGTATCTAACATACTATACATGTAGTAAAAGTTCATTGAATAACATAGCATACATGTATTATAATTGTTTAAAGTATAGTTTCAATACATTAAAATTATAATCACAGATCTCTTATTATAACACATTACTGAATATTATGCAACATAGTAGCTATTGTAATACAGTAACCAAACCAAATCATATCTTATATTGAGGAACCAAAGTTGAATAACAATAATATGGTAATAACAGAAATTCATTTACCAATAGGTAATATTTAAAATTTTCTCACATCAGTTCTTGTTATTTTGACATAACATATTCAATAATCAACAGTTGATAAGAAGTAGTTTATGAATATTTCAATAATCTGCATTGCAACACAGTACTGCAGAATTATGCAACATAATATCTATTGTGATATATAATAACCAAACCACACCACATGTAATATGTATTATTGAAAAACCAAAGTTGAATAATTATAATAATATGGTAACCAGCATTGCAACCAACATTGCAACACAGTACATACATGTAATTGCATAATAACAATGTATTAGTAAAAGAGTAATTAAATATTTACAGATTTGAGTAAGATATAAAACTAGTTGCATTAAAAAAACACTAAAACATCCATTTACAAAATTTTACCTTTATTAATTATTTTAACTAACCTATACACTTCATTCTGAAATAAATCGACTACTACGCCCTCTTTTATATAGCATACTTGAAACATTTAAAAGGTGTTTAAAGAGAGTGCGCTGTATCCTAAGGTAATAGCTACCCATCAGTCCAATACAAGAAGTCGTTCCCAACCTATTGCTGTGCAAGGCAGCCTTACTAAGTCCTCCAGTAAACGGCATCTGCCTTTAATTTCATTTATTTTCTTCTAGTTGGTTCTCTATTTTAATTACGAGCAACGTTGCTCGTTTGCAAGCGAAATGTCTCAACTATTTCTACACTACTTTAAGTTTAAAAATACTTATAGGTCTTTGTCAGTAGTGATAATCAATCATTTTCAATTTTTTTATCCATCCAACCGCGGCACCGCTAGAGCAGGTTCACAGGACCAATTGGTGCCCGAGCACCGAGGTATGGAAACACTTGGTTAGTGTGTTGGATTGTCAACTTAGAGGTCAACGCTCAAATACTTGCCAAGGTAGAAAATATTCCATTTGCGTCCTTAGCTAACTGAGCTTAATCGATTGCAATATACTCTAATGTCTTCCATAGCGCCGATGTATTATGTACCAAAAATCCATTGAAATCGTAGTCTGCCCGGGGGGTCTCGGAAAGTTCTTCTCTATATCGATGAGAAGATCGATGACTTGGAGTGCTTCCTTTTTTTGCAGAACAGCCACGTAGGCCACATGAAACATTCTCAATTATGTTCGACAGGCGAATGGATTTCCATTGAGGGATTTTCAGAAAAAATGAGTCCCGGACTCATAGAACATTTTCAATGACCACCCCACAGGCGGATGGATGCTGACTGTTAATAGGATTCTTCTTGCGGGAATTTCTGAAAGAAATGAGTCCCGGACTAATAGAAGCAAGTCCTTGTTGACTTAAATAATTGGAACTTGGGGCTGCTGTTGACAAAAGTGGGTCACTGCTGATGGTTCGAATCACTTTACCTTATGTAACATTCAAAACTCACTCATTGTTGATCAACACAACTGTGAATAAAAACGACTACCGCGCGATTGTCGGATTACTATTGTCTCCTGTGCACTTCGGCCGAAATGTATAATTGTAGCAGTTTCAAAAACATAGATGATTAGTGTCACCCTCCTTCTTTATTGAGGATGGCACTGGCAACATCCGACAATGGCAGTGGCGTAGTTCCAGTTTTTAAAACAATTCTATTGATTCGAGGGATGTTTACAGTAGTTGACGTCGACCTTATCTGACCAGACCGAACGGTTATTATATCGAAAAAACGAAACGAAGACATATATAGCATCACAAATAAGCGATTAAAGGGTGTCTAAAAGAGCTCGTACAAATTGTAGAATGCAGCGTTTAGAGCAGCTTTTCTCAAAGTAAGTTTCGCTGAAACCTGGGGTTCCGTGTGGGGAAGAGAAGGATTCCATGAAGGAATTGGACAAGACTTGTTTTTTAATGTGTTTTTACATTTTAAATAAGACTCCCAAGTGAGTGAAAACGAGGTTTCCATTGAAAAATTTATCTACAATATTTTCAAATTTTGTAAGTTAAAATTGTAGGCTACATATGCATAGAAACATTATACCAGAAAGTGCTTTATATAGGTCGGAGTTAAATTTCAGATAAAAATAATCCGACATCAAAACAGATTGGGAAGCACTAGTTCAGAGATAATACTGTGGCAGGCTGGAAGCAAAGGTTTTGATAATATCACAGATTATAATTTTAGTTTCTCATAACGAGTTGGATGGATGTGGGTCATTTCCCGTCCACTTTCACCCAATGCCTCACTTGCTCTTGTTCTTGCGATTGTTTGAAATAGGATTGACTGCTGCAGTGCATTCTATATTAACCACCCCTTTGGGCGCATATTTGGAAGCCTGAACGCGTGCTGCGTAAAACTGGCTGGCAAGTTGCTGTTTAGCAACACGGTGTCATAAGAAAGATGACTAGAGTCGCCCTCCTAATTTATTAAGGCTTGGGACTGGCACTAGCCGAGTACGACGCATTTTTTTGTCGGCTAGTTGATATCTAACGATACTGTGTCATAACAAAGATGATTAGCGTCGCCCTCCTTTCTCCAGGCTTCAGACTGGCACTACCAGTGGTATTGTTGTCGTGTAAATTAAAGTTTAAGAGTTAAGCTATCGATTTACGAATAAAATATTTGGAGAACCGTAAACTGGCTAACCCAAACGAATATATATATATATTGCGTCATGAACTAGCGATTTAAAGGTGTCTGAAACAGCTCACTCAAACTGCAGAAATGAGTGATTAGAGACATTTTGTGGTTGTCAAGGTTTTGATTTCGACCTATCCTTAATTAGACATTCTAATTTTAGTTTATAGAATTATCCAATGTCAATAATAAACCTGTTATCACTGGTTGATATTATCATCAATGATTGTCATTATCAATGGTTGGCAGGGCCGTTTACGTCGACCTTACCTCGCTAAGGATTTCCGCCAATTCCGTGTTCGACTGATGCCAGTCAGAAGTCTGGATTAAGGAGGAGGGCGATGCCAATCACCTCCACTATGGGACACCGTCGTTACCAAGCTAAGGAACTTATCTTTGCCTTTTGACGTCAACGGCCGTTGATGTCATAAAGTGTCGTTAAACTGCTGGATTTAATCTTATCACCGTTTTTTGTGTACCCAAAACAAATCAGGTGAGGTTAGGTCTACATAAACGTCTCTAGCCGCCATCGATGTCACTAAGCACCGGTTAATTGAAAGCTAATCATCTTCTTAGTGCCGTTAAACAGAAACTACAAATAATTAAGCGCATTTTTACTTTTCAGATTTCTTATATGGCACAATTGCTCCGAAAAATTGTTTAATTTACATCAAATCATTTTATCACAATAAGTGTATTATAGACAGTATATGATGCATTACTCTGTGTTGTTAGTGACATTGTTAGCATTTGTTTTGACATCTTTAAATGGTGTCTTTTGGGCGCAATAAGTGTCTCGTTTATATTGTAGGCCTATACATGGATGCAATGGCGTCAACGTATTTTAATGCCATGAAATGACTGTAAACTTTGGAATAATAATAAATTCGATTGTATAAGAAGATAATGTAGCGTCTACGTCAATAGCTCGTTCGGCCGTAAGATTGTTAACAATGGAACTTTAGTATTAAACACCTTTAATAAGAAGTGCCGTAATGCTATAATAACCGGCTATGGACTTTTGTCGCTGTTTGGTCAGTACAAACACGCATAATATACGGTATGTAAGATAAATTAAATGATGATACTCAACACCTAATGTAATGTAATTAGCAACTTCTATTGCGCCGGTGTCTAATGCACAAGGCATCAACCTGAGGTTACTCCGACACTGCTCGTACTTTGGCAGTGCCAGTCCCAAGCCTGGATAAAGGAGGAGGGCGACGCTAATGATCTTTGTAATCACACGGTGTCGTTAAATTCAAATTACTATAACGTTGGCTACCGAAAGTATATTTAGCGCGAGCTTAATCCCATAGTACATGTAGTTTCTCAAGAGCAGCGGGTTGACTCGATTTATTTTGAAGTTCTTAGCGAAAGGCGAGTTTTGGAAACTTTATGAATTTAATGGATCCGACTTTATCATACAAATTGATGTCATGAGATGTCGCTAAACTCCAATCCAGTCAGTGCGTGGTTGATAAGGCTAAAGTACCAATTAAGTTGTCGTTAACAATAGAAACTGCTGAATTAAACTACCAACTATTATAACTACTAAATTACCATTGTTCAGCTGCATGGCGAATTAAGTAATTAAGCTAAGATACGGTTGCTGTCAACGAACCTAGTAGCCTCTGATTGGTGTTCACCGTGAGTGGCGCTTTATAATACAATACAAGATTTCGTTAAAGACTTAATATTTTTACAACCCTATTGAAAGTTCTGTTGGCCAACAATTTCTTCTTTGTGCGTCCTTTAAGGGAGCTGTAGATGTTATGGGATTTTTACTGCATTTCATTTGAAATATCAAATTAAAGAGATATACTTTTGTGTTCATTAATATTAATTTTGATGTCATCAGATGATGTTTAGTGCGACAATGTGTAAAATTGTTTTAGTCCTTTCTTTAGACACCTTTATAGTGTGTGTACCAACAATATATTAATACGTCGCACCGTTTATTTTCCTTCGTAATAAATCTGTCAGGTAGCCTGAGTTGGCCTATGTTGATTCGATTTGTTTTGAAGTTGATTCGACTTTATCAGACAAATTTTTGCGCAAATAGATAGTCCAAATTGCAAAGCAATAAACGATAGTTTTAGCTTCATTGTAGTTGTGAGAACGACAAAGTCACCACATCTGTTTTTCGGGCTTTTCTGACGGGAAACTTAAACTGTAGAGGAGGAGGAGGTTTGAACCCGAACTCACTGCATTACAACGGAGGCTCTAGCCAATCGTCTGCCAAGTCCCATTCTATTGTCTCTGCAGTATAATTGTAATAAATATAATTGTAATCTGATTTTAAAAGTACAGATCTACTGCATTATATGTGAGCTCTATCGTTTCCAGAGACTGTGAATGCCTCCTCTCTGTGGTCTGTCTCTGCCAACCAGACTAGGACCTTCACTTGACATCTACATGTATGGACAATCCCTTTGAAACGACGCAGCGCTCGTAAATAAGTTGGTGCCCTGCGCTTAGCTTTGAAGTAGTGCTTCAGAAATTTGAAGTTTGTGATTGCGAAGAAAAGAATGGTTTATAGAATTAAAAATGAAAATAAACGAATACTATTAAACAAAAACATGTAAAATTTGAAAAATGCTCTATGTTTAAATTTATAAAATGTTAAATTTACGTATCATGCCCCTACTCGAAATAAGTGTTGCATTTAGGGGGGTCCTCAGTTTAACGGCAGCTTATGACAACAGAGGCCGTTGCCGCCGACAAAGGTTAGTTTTTGGCATATTACAGCTCTATAGATAAGCCTGCCCTTATAATTATAGGAATAAATCAAAACTTTTTAAGGTGTCTAAATAGAGCTCTCCGACCAATCAACTTTCCAGACCCATTAGGGAATAGCAGCCTATCTGCCTAATGTACACTTTACCGACAATTTGTTTGCAAACTGGCGCCTCAGTTACACAGAATGTAATAGTGGCGCAATCTGGAAAGTAGTGTAAAGTCATTAAAAGCGCTCTCCTCTGTCGGAGACCTTGGGATCTAGCCATGGCCAGGTCAAGGCCTAAAGTAGAAAACGAGCTAAATAATACCGCATGAAATTGACGGTAAAAAATCGTTAGATATATAGCGTACTACAGGTCAATAGAGATTCCAAATCATTTGCGTACATTTTAAGGTAAACATCATTGTGATATCTCACGCCATTCAAAAGTTACACCCGATATACCTGAGGTACCAGAGGGGGTTGATACGACCCCCCCTAGTTTTTCGTCAATAGCGTACTCATTTTTCTTCCTGAAGATAAACAATTATACCATTCTTTAGAGGGAATGCAGGGCTTCATTTTTATACCTACATCTTTGTCTTATGAAAACCGGAAGTGATCAAAATAAATAATAATACGCGTAATATGCATGAAAATGGCTGAATACAGCATTACAACGTAAACCGATATATATGTATGGATATATGTATGGATGTACATTTATACTATATAAACATGTGTAGGGATGATTGTGTGTATCTTTTATACATAGACCAGTTTCAAAACACACATAATCTTATATTTGTTTATCCAAAAGTATAAAATGTACGCAATAATATAAAATATTGCTAATTAATGGGTTCCGTTGTTAAAAGTGATGTAATTTCTAGGTGCATTCACGTAATGTACAACTAAATATACCATTCTGTGCAGAAATGAATGCTGAATCCATTGCTATATTACAAGTTATGATATGTGAAACCAAACACGAAATCCAGGGGGGGTCGTCAACCCCCCCTTGGTAGCCGATGTCGCAAAAAACCTTGGTAGCCTGAGGGTTAAGTAACCCTAAGCGGCAGCCATGTGTTGGATATGTTTAGTGGCTTCGTTTTACTCAGCCCCGGCATACGAGAGCGGGTTCCATCAAATAAAGACCTACCAGATAGGTATTTTTATGGCATCTGAACTTTTCAGGATACTTTCAAGGATACTTTCAAAGATCTGACATACATCACCACCTTACTAGGAGCTCTAAACTTTATCGCGGTATTCATGCCCACTCCAACTCACGAAGATTCTCCATTAAATTTACTGGCCCAGGTGTTTGGAACAGAATCCTTCTTTCCATTCAACAGGTGCCTAATATTCAATCGTTTAAAAAAATGCTACGCTCTTACTTGATAAAAGAGATCACTAATAAATAGCCTGCTTAAGTACTGTTATTTTGTTAGTTAAGTCGTTCTTTTCTGTTTGTTTCTTTACGCTTAATGACTCGATTATAGTTTTTCTAATAATTATTTCGCATTTGATGCAACATTGTAAATGCAGACTGTTAACCGTCCTGCCACAATGTAAATTTAAGGCTAAGCAAATAGGTGTCCCTGTTAGCGGGATCTTTAATCTCTTAAGGGCCTTCCTTGTTGCCATCTCGATATGCGACGTTTATTACTGTACATAACTTGTTTGATGGTTTCAATAAAGAATCAATTGAATTGAATATCATAGAATCTTAGTTTATTCGTTAACACATTGTTGTGGGAATGACTTATCAAATTTTTTTTTATTCCGTAGTTTAACGTCATCATATGACACCAAAGGCCGTTGACGACAATTCAAAATATTATGTACAATACAGTTGAAACAAGATTGATAGGGTTAAAGGCATCTAAACAGTACTTTACCACTACTATTTACTTTAATCATTGAATAGCTGGATTGGAAACCTCGTGTACATTATTGCTGTTTATCAGGAATCTTTTCATTTTACATTAAAAAATTGTATGTGTGATAATTGCTGCAAAACAGTGTATAATTTTCCTGAAAGACCATCTTACAGTATGTTATCTTAGGAAAGTAACATTGACATTAGTATCGGAACTATAATATTATACTGCTAAACAATGAATATTAGTGGCCACTATGCCACTAATATTCATTGTTTAGCAGTATAATAAATTATAGTTCCGATACTAATGTCAGCGTTAAACAGTGACCAGATCACGGTTTCACCGGACCTTACACGTCGCCTATTAATTTTATACTACGTAATTCTTTGGAGAAGCTCCATCGAAATCTTATTCTCTGGCTAGTAATGACCATATACTTTCAAGGGCGTGGCACCCGTTCAAAATGGCAGCGCTGGTGAAGGATCTCACCATATAATGAGCATCACCCGAAAACGCCAACGGCGGAGTATGGGCCTAATTTAAACGGTCATTTCAGTTTTTAAAGATATCTTATGGGTGTCAGGGCTATTAACGTCGACCTTATCTTACCCATGTGACATTTGAGGAAGCTATCGAGTGGTTGGTTAGTTGCTGTTTAACGATACTTTGTCATAACAGAGATGAATTAACGTCGCACTCCTCATTTTCTAGGCTTTGGGCTGGCACTGCCACAGTTAGGGTAGCGGCTGAGTTAAGGTATACGAGTGAAGATAGTCATAAAATATTAGGTATACGATTGAAAAATAGTCATACGATGTGTATATAGGACAGGGTAGTAGGTAATGAAGGATATGTCCGGGATTATTTAAGATAAAAAAGGTCATGGTCGGCTTTTTTTTTTTTACAGAGTTCCTCAAAAGTGGGGAAAGATTTTGGTAGGAAGCCAAAGCGTACCAGCTTGCGGACCACAGCACTTAGAGAGTCACGCGTTCCTGTTTGCTGGCAAAGCCCCACCACACTTGGGAACAATAAAGCATTCGGTTGACAGTGTTGGACCGGACCACATCATATAGCCTGACTCCCAAGAGCCCATGCGAGATTAAAATACGATGGGCGATTGAGAGATTGCTTGGCCCGTACACAAATCTTTTGGATATGGGAGGAAAAAACCGAGCTTTGCGGAAATCTCGATACCCAATATATTCAGGGATGTGACCCTTTTTATGCCACGTATAATTGGAGGACCTTGTTCAAGATTCACATTTGGTCTGGTCAAGATAATTTCGTTAGATTTAGAATGGTTTAGGTGGAGATTACATTTGCGAGCCCAGGCACTAATGTGATCTAATTCTGCATCCGTGGTGGAAATATTTGAAGCCAAGATCAAAAGATAACAATCATCAGCATATTTGAAGATATAATTGAAGCTGTGGAGAGGTTTAAGACCAGATATGGCCACTAAGAAGTTTGCTAGGCCCATCTGGATCTAGACATTGCCAGGTCAAGGCCTAAAGCAGAAAACGAGCTAAATAATACCGCATGAAATTGACGGTAATAAATCGCTAGATAGCGTATTACAGGTCAATAGAGATTCCAAGGCACGCTATTATAATGAAACACGGTAGTCGATTAGTTAGAGTGCTCTCTTTAGACACCTTTACAAAATGCTCACCGATGCTATATAAATATGGGACAGAGTAGGTGATTTAATTCGTAAATTTATTGCACAATTTGTCGACTGACTAACGAGTATTATACTGCCGTTGGGAAGATGAATCGGCGAGGGAGAGAATATGCCACCCGCCCTCATCTGCAGACGCTAAGAAAATGAAGTCACTAGCAATTCATACCCATCGGTGCCTCAGGGCAACTTGGACTGTTCTTCTTATTCATTTCAAGACAGGAAGAAGAGCGAAGTCCTTTAACCCTCGGGCTACCAAGGGGGGGGGGGGGTTATTACGACCCCCTAGGTTTTTTGCTTCGAAAACTTGTTCCATGTGGAATATAATTTTGATAATTTAAGTAGCTGTAGCAGGATCATTTGCGTACATTTTAAGGTAAACATCATTGTGATATCTCACGCCATTCAAAAGTTACACCCGATATACCCGAGGTACCAGAGGGGGTTGATACGACCCCTAGTTTTTCGTCAATAGCGTACTCATTTTTCTTCCTGGAAGATAAACAATTATACCATTCTTTAGAGGGAATGCAGGGCTTCATTTTTATACCTACATCTTTGTCTTATGAAAACCGGAAGTGATCAAAATAAATAATAATACGCGTAATATGCATGAAAAATGGCTGAATACAGCATTACAACGTAAACCGATATATATGTATGGATATATGTATGGATGTACATTTATACTATATAAACATGTGTAGGGATAATTGTGTGTATCTTTTATACATAGACCAGTTTCAAAACACACATAATCTTATATTTGTTTATCCAAAAAGTACAAAATGTACGCAATAATATAAAATATTGCTAATTAATGGGTTCCGTTGTTAAAAGTGATGTAATTTCTAGGTGCATTCACGTAATGTACAACTAAATATACCATTCTGTGCAGAAATGAATGCTGAATCCATTGCTATATTACAAGTTATGATATGTGAAACCAAACACGAAATCCAGGGGGGTCGTCTCACCCCCTTGGTAGCCGATGTCGCAAAAAACCTTGGTAGCCTGAGGGTTAAGTAACCCTAAGCGGCAGCCATGTGTTGGATATGTTTAGTGGCTTCGTTTTACTCAGCCCCGGCATACGAGAGCGGGTTCCATCAAATAAAGACCTACCAGATAGGTATTTTTATGGCATCTGAACTTTTCAGGATACTTTCAAGGATACTTTCAAAGATCTGACATACATCACCACCTTACTAGGAGCTCTAAACTTTATCGCGGTATTCATGCCCACTCCAACTCACGAAGATTCTCCATTAAATTTACTGGCCCAGGTGTTTGGAACAGAATCCTTCTTTCCATTCAACAGGTGCCTAATATTCAATCGTTTAAAAAAATGCTACGCTCTTACTTGATAAAAGAGATCACTAATAAATAGCCTGCTTAAGTACTGTTATTTTGTTAGTTAAGTCGTTCTTTTCTGTTTGTTTCTTTACGCTTAATGACTCGATTATAGTTTTTCTAATAATTATTTCGCATTTGATGCAACATTGTAAATGCAGACTGTTAACCGTCCTGCCACAATGTAAATTTAAGGCTAAGCAAATAGGTGTCCCTGTTAGCGGGATCTTTAATCTCTTAAGGGCCTTCCTTGTTGCCATCTCGATATGCGACGTTTATTACTGTACATAACTTGTTTGATGGTTTCAATAAAGAATCAATTGAATTGAATATCATAGAATCTTAGTTTATTCGTTAACACATTGTTGTGGGAATGACTTATCAAATTTTTTTTTATTCCGTAGTTTAACGTCATCATATGACACCAAAGGCCGTTGACGACAATTCAAAATATTATGTACAATACAGTTGAAACAAGATTGATAGGGTTAAAGGCATCTAAACAGTACTTTACCACTACTATTTACTTTAATCATTGAATAGCTGGATTGGAAACCTCGTGTACATTATTGCTGTTTATCAGGAATCTTTTCATTTTACATTAAAAAATTGTATGTGTGATAATTGCTGCAAAACAGTGTATAATTTTCCTGAAAGACCATCTTACAGTATGTTATCTTAGGAAAGTAACATTGACATTAGTATCGGAACTATAATATTATACTGCTAAACAATGAATATTAGTGGCCACTATGCCACTAATATTCATTGTTTAGCAGTATAATAAATTATAGTTCCGATACTAATGTCAGCGTTAAACAGTGACCAGATCACGGTTTCACCGGACCTTACACGTCGCCTATTAATTTTATACTACGTAATTCTTTGGAGAAGCTCCATCGAAATCTTATTCTCTGGCTAGTAATGACCATATACTTTCAAGGGCGTGGCACCCGTTCAAAATGGCAGCGCTGGTGAAGGATCTCACCATATAATGAGCATCACCCGAAAACGCCAACGGCGGAGTATGGGCCTAATTTAAACGGTCATTTCAGTTTTTAAAGATATCTTATGGGTGTCAGGGCTATTAACGTCGACCTTATCTTACCCATGTGACATTTGAGGAAGCTATCGAGTGGTTGGTTAGTTGCTGTTTAACGATACTTTGTCATAACAGAGATGAATTAACGTCGCACTCCTCATTTTCTAGGCTTTGGGCTGGCACTGCCACAGTTAGGGTAGCGGCTGAGTTAAGGTATACGAGTGAAGATAGTCATAAAATATTAGGTATACGATTGAAAAATAGTCATACAAATATTAGTTTATTCGTTAAATCATTGTAGTGGAAGTGACTTATTGATGCCTTCCTTGTTGCCATCTCGATATGCGAAGTTTATTACTGTACATAACTTGTTTGATGGTTTCAATAAAGAATCAATTGAATTGAATATCATAGAACCTTAGTTTATTCGTAAACATTGTTGTGGGAATGACTTATCAATTGGCCGACACGAAGATATATATAGCGTCAGAGTCAAGCGTTTTAAAGGTGTCTAGGAGAGCGCACACAAATTGTCGTATCCAGTGTTTAGAAATATCTAATGGCTGCTACCGTGTTGATGCGACCGTACCTTAGTTAAAAAATCTAATTTTATTTTATCCAAACGATATGAATGGATGCGCTTCATCGCTCGCGTTCACTTACACCCAACTTCCGCACTTGGTTAGTTGCTGTTTAACGACACTCTGTCGCAACAAAGATCATTAGCGTCGCCCTCTCCTTTTCTTTAGACTTGCGACCGTGGAGTAAGGGCAGTGGCGGAGTATGTTGTCAGGAATCAGCTTTTATCATCATCATCATCATCATCAACACTATCGTGGTCATAATCATCGTGGTCACCATCTTCATCGCCGTTGGTGTAGATGAAGGTGGTTATTTAATTATCATTGTTTTGGCGGCGATTATGCTGATGATGACGATGATGATGACAGCGACGAGAATGCTTATGCTGATGATGATGGTGATGACGATGATTGTGATGGATATGATGATAATGGGGTTTTGTTGTTGTCATAAGAAATGAACAAAAGCATGAATAACAGGTCCATAGACAAAAGAGACCCATAGCTCCTTTTGCCTGGCTATTAGTTGAGAGGGGGTTTCAGTCACTGGTCAGGACCCTGCAGCATGTCAGCTGCCACATCTGTTAGGACAGCAGCCGCGCACGCTGACATTACGCTGTAAACTAAGTAAGCCTACATGGATATGAACCACTTTATTAAGCCAATAGGCAGAAACAGCAACCAACCGATATATAGGCAGTCTATGGTGAATAAGTCATTTGAAAGAGGTAAGTAGGTAAATCTTAAGTTGCGAACGAATAGAGTGCACTCTTACCAATAAACTGTCCAGTCGTCCTTTACTTTTCAGAGTCTGTTTAACGTACTCTCTACCCACCGTGGATAACTTGTTCGCATACGTTATAAGGCGAGCGCCCAAGGCGAGCGCCCAAGCTTATCGACTTAGATAAGAGCTCGTGACCTTAGAATTACACGGTTCTATGTGCATAGAAGTGTTTATGGAGATAATTCGTGTTGAAAGTTTAAAAGTACTTTAGCATGAAATTAGCAGCTACTTTTTCTCGAAATCTTAACAAAGCAAAAGTATCACAATACTGCATCATTTAGCATACTTTATAAACTATAGTGTATCATAGTTTTATGTAAATAACTACACTATAAAATTAGTTAGAACCTTGTTATTCTGAAGCTGGAAATATAGTAAAGGACTACAAGGTTCTAACTAAAGTGCTTTGGCTGGAGCTACAAAACATTAAGGACAACACAAATTGACATTTAAAACAATGATATTTGCCATCATTTCACAATACAATATGTATATAAAATAAGAAATAACTTCGTTTTAACGTCTATCATGAAATTATATCCGTGTTAACACGGGTTAGACACTAAGTCTTAGTCTAGACTAAGTCTGTCTTCGTCCTAAACACAAAATTAAAGCTACTCATTAATAATAATATATTTATGATATTCACTTTAATAACACAGTCTTTTCATAAAACTGCCTGTCTTCAAGTGGTAGCCACTTCAGCATACTAGCTAAATCCTTCTTCTTCTTTGCAGTTATTTTGCACACAAACTTACTCACTTTCAAAGTATTTAAGCCTTTATCTAAGACTTGTCCATCTTTTTTGCTTCCTTTCCGGCTCTTGCTCACATATCTAATATTTTCAATTATCCATGGCTTGGACCATGAAGTTCTGTATGAAACTTCATGTTCAACCTTAGTAAGCCTCAGCCCAACTACTTTATTGAAAGGAATCTTTTGGTATTCCAAGAATTTTGCTGGTACATTGTATTGTTTAAAGTCATTGTTCTTCATTTGAATAACTTTAAACGGTTTACTTCGATTAACATTTAATAGAACTCTCAGAAAAGACACGGGAGAAAAAAATTCGGCAACTTGCATAGCCTTCTCAATCTGGCTATGCATGTTATCTACTTCTTGAATACATGAATGTCCTGGAACAGAATACTTCATTGTTAAACTTGTAACGTGACTATGTCTTTGCAAAAAGTCTCCCATAGCATAAGCCATGATGGAGTTGCGATTCTGAGGCACACAGCTATCACTCCATGTAATAATTTCAGAAATATCTGGGTGATCACGCACGACTGCTGTGAGAATTTTGACTATGGCACTTGCCATATCAATACCTGCCCTACCAGAAAGTGTTTCTGGCCAAATAGCACAATAGCCCTGACCAGAAGAAGCGTGGGCAGTTAAATTGTACAAATTCAATTTCCTTTTGTAAAAGAAATTACTAGTTCCTGCCTTAGGCAAGGTGATAACATTCTCCAGATCAAAACAAAATACCATTTTCTTAGACTGCTTGTCAGCCTTACGCTCTTCACGCATTGCATCCTTCTGTGCAATGTGCCTATCATATTTCACACTAATTTCAGTTCCAATGACTTCCCTGTTCAATTTCAGTACTTTAAATTCTTCACACAAATCACACCTATCTGACTTTGGCATATGAAAGTCTAGGTTAAAACTCTGTTACAAACATATATCTATAGTACGATTCTTTGACCGGTACCTCATCTACCTCTAAAGACTCAAGGTACAACTGATACATTTTCGATATGCTTAAATTAGCCTCTAGATACTGCTTTTTTGAAGATGAACGAGTGTAGTGCGATTCAACTGCTGGAAAGGATTCGATGTGATTTCTTACTTTTATCTTTTGCTGAGTTGATATCACTTTCTTAGTATGTTTCCCACGCTTGTCTGGAGATGGTACTCCAGTTACTGGATCTTTCTTGTTGTTGTGAAAATTGTATATAGGTTTCTGACTGATGGCCAATGTACCAAGATAGTAGTCTTTACATACACGATGTCTATCATTTCCAATGTCTAGGTAGTATTGGAATGTGTATCGTCTCCTAGAATCTTTTCCTTCACCAGGTCCTTTCGTCACAGTACATCGAGTCTTTTCGAATCTTTCCGTCGTCTTTCCATAAAACTGGTACTTCTCTGTCTGCTGTAATTTGTAATAACGATTAAAAATTGATTCCCTCTCTGACTCGCTAATCTTTTTCTCACAAAAGAAACGACACTTTGTCAGACAACTCTTACTGTTACAGTTACTTTTGTTTTTACTTTTTCCCACAGTTTTTGCTGGAACTAACTTCCCTCTACGACTTAAGTATTCTTTTCCAGCCTGACAGAGGCTTTTACGCTTGTTAGCTTTCCATTCTGTAGGATTTCTTTTCCGTTTTCTGACACTCTGTTTGTTGCTCGATTCAGCTACGGTAAGCGTTGTCGCAGCTACAGTAGTCGTGTTGTCGTTCCTTGATGTTATGTTAGCCTCTGTAGGATTTCTTTTCCGTTTTCTGGTATCCATCCTGTGCACAGCAAGCAATTAAAAAGATCATGAAAATAATTAATAGGCCGACGTATTATTATATTTAACGTAATGTCTCGCGTGCCTGCAGTCGTAATAATATTATTATGAATTACAAATTATCAGTGGCGATTATAGATTGTTTGAAAATACCAAAATCACTGAAATAATGCTAAGAAACTAAACAATTATTTTATGTGAGAATGCAATATAGAATAGAATATTCTAGCCTACTCATTTTTTCACAATTTCACACTCTTTATTTCTAAATAGTAAAAGTTTAAGTCCTACAGTTTTGAAACTCTTGGCCAAAGATTTTTTATGCCCAAGCTATACGTTCTGACCAAATTTGGGACAAATCGGACAACCAGGGACGCATGAGGGAAGATATTATGGGAGACTCCAACGACAGTAATAATCTTACCCGACTGTCACAGCCGCGCAGGCGATGTCCTTGTCGCAAACATTAGCCAGATCCATACGTGGGTCGTACGTTGGGTCGTCGCCGGATTCCGATCCTTCCTCCGTCAAATGCCCATCGTCACTTAACCCCTCCAGCATCCCAGCTATATCTTTATATTTAATAGTTTTATATCGATTTCTCACACTCACGATATTTCGCTTATCGTCTCGGTCCGCCATCTTCGTTACTTCTTATAATTAGAGTAAACATAGAACTACAAGCCTGTTTATCTATAGGTCACGTGTGAAAATTGCAGACGCCTATTGGCTCTGTACTTAGAACCTTGTAATACTGGCAGAAATTTATTTTCGTACTTAGAACTTTGTAATTCTGTCAAATACTGGTCAATATGAATCCAATTCAGTACAAGCGTCTATTACTCTGGTAAAGGGGTGCAGTTAGAACTCCGTCACATTGAAATCTCCGATTTGACAAAAATGTTAGTTACAACCGTGTAATTCTAAGGTCACGAGCTGTAATATGCCAAAAAAATCTTTGTCGGCGGCAACGGCCTATGTTGTCATAAGCTGCCGTTAAACTGTGGATCCTTCTTATCGACTACCGTGTCCCATGACTATATTATTGGTCGGTCGGTTTATCAGAGATTAATTTCTCGGATCTTTACTGCGGGTGGCTCGGTCGCAATATAAACGTGGAGTACAATACAATACAACACAAAATACAACTGGGGCGCGGTGGTGTAGGGGTATGTTCGGTGCCTTGCAGCTGGAGGGTTGCGGGTTCGAATCCACCTCAAAGTCGCCGCGTAGGGACCCTGGGCAAGTCCTTCACTCGCAATTGCTCATGCGCTTCGGCGTGAAACTCCGATTCAGCGTTCGCGCAGTAGTCGGGAGCGCCTCTGAATAGGCAATCTGGTAGGGGCGCTATAACAAGTGTTCAAATACAATACAATTATAGCCTATCTGCAGCAGTAGTTTCCGCTGTTTGATGACATTTGATAGCGTCCAGGACCATACATCAATCTTGCATAATTATATAAGAGTTATTGACGGTATAAAAAATTCAATAATAAATTTACAACGCCTGTACTTATTAAAGAGTTTGTGACAGCTGTTAAAGGTGTCTAAGGGGCGCTAAACAATCAACTTTCGTGTCGCATTGGAGGCATCAAATCTTTACATAATTGCGGAATTGATTCATACACGCTGGTAATTAAGTTGGTCTGCATGACGCGGCGTTGGTGTGGCATTCAGAAATTTCGAAGATTTACATATACATTTACTATTGTCACCTGTGCGCATCGGCCGAAATGTGCAACTTTAGCATTAGCTTCTGCCTAACGACGTTGTTTCAAAACAAAGATGGATAGTGTCTCCCTCCTTCTTTATACATGCTGGGACTGGCATCACCTGAAAACGACATCAACGCAGTAGTCACCTAATTTTAGAAGTAGTTTGAGTTTCTAAAAGATAGTTGTTGACATCGAACTTCTCTTACGAAACCACGTGGTGTCGCAGTGTATCGAGTAGTAGTAGTTTCAGTTTAACGACACTGTGTGATTACAAAGATCATTAGCGTCGCCCTCCTCCTTCATCCAGGCTTGGGACTGGCACTGTCAGAAGGCGAACAGTGGCAGTGTATCGAGTAAACGAAACGAAGGTATATATAGCGTCATAAACAAGCAATTTTAGATAACAATCCCAAGTGACGACAAGGATTCCATCGAAAAATTTCAATAATTTACAATAATATTTTCAAATCTAATTTTTATGTGTAAAAGCTAAAGCTATAGGCCTATAATCTGACAACTGTTTAGAAACATTATACCAGAATATGTTTTCTAAAGTTCAGGATTCCATTAAAAAATCAGATCAAAAGAGTTCCAGAGGCAAAACAGATTGGGAAGGTCTACCCTTGAGGCACACTGGGCAGCTTAAGCGCGTGTAGCTGGTTGGCTATTTGCTGCTTAACAACACCGTGTCATAATAAAGATGATTGGCGTTGCCCTCCTCCTTTCACCAGGCTTCGGACTGGCACTGCCACAGCTAGGATATTAAAGGTTAGAATTATCATCAATGGTTGCCATTGTTAATTTGTTATCTTTGGATGGCAGGGCCGCTTACGTCGACCTTACTTTACTAAGGAAATCCGCCACTGCCGTGTTCGACTGTTGCCAGTCCGAAGTCTGAATCAAAGAGGAGGGCTACGCCAGTATATTCAGCTATCACACAGTATTGGTTAGAAGTTATTAACTAAGATAGGGAACATGATATTTGTCTATAATTGACGTCAACGGCCTTTGATGTCATAAGGTGTCGTTTACTGATAGATTTAATCCTATAATCAGTTTTGTGTGTACCCCTATCAATCAGGTGAGGTCGACGTAAACGACCGTGGCAGCTGTAGACGTCGCTAAGCACTGATTGATTGTTGTTCTTCAACACCTTTATAACGCTGCTTTTGACACTATATATAGTAGGAGTATTATACGGCAAACAGCTGTAATATTATGCTACATTATTCCTGTAGGCTAAGGCGGCAACGGTCTCATTTGTCGTAAGCTGTCGTTAAACTCCGGCTACGTCCATCGGTACTGCTCGTACACTAACAGTGCCAGTCTCAAGCTTGGATAAGGGAGGAGGGCTAATCAGCTTTGACACAGTGTCGTTAAACAGTAACTTATCCACCGATATAAAGTACATTAACGATTATTTGTTGTGTTAAAATGTTTCGACGTCGTTGGCCGTAAGATGTCGTTTAACAATAGAAGCTGTGGAATTAAACACCTTTAATAAGATGAGCCATTTTCTATAATAACCATCATTTAATCATGTCACTGCCTTTCTTCATCTTTGTTTGATTAATTATTTTATGTCGTTAAACGATGAATACTAAACACATTGTTAAGTTCTGCATTGACACCTTTAAATGGTGTCCTACGGACGCTATGAATTCATTTTCGCTGCACTGTATACGCTTTTTAAATTAGCTGTAATATGCCAAAACTAATCTTTGTCGGCGGAAACGGCCTATCTTGTCATAAGCTGCCGTTAAACTCTAGATCCATCCATGTATACGCTTTAAATTGTCGCCAACGGCCTTTGATGTCATACGACGGCATTAAAACCTGAAATAATAATAAAAATAATAATTGTCGCTGTTTTGCACTGGTTTTGGACGGAATCGTGATGCGCGTATAGATAAGATTACTTGAAAACTGTTATTCAAGACGTTTATAACGTTGCCTGAAGACTCCATAATTTGATGAGTTTTATCCGGTAGTATTTCTTTCGGGTCACAGATTGGAGATTTGACGTATTTTGATTGGATTTGTTTTCAAGTTCTAACTTGAAAGCGTGTTCAGAGAATATTAATGAATTTCAGAAGACAAAATATTGCACATTTAAATATAGTCCGAAATACGAAGAAATAATCGAAAGTTTTAGCTTTTAAATTTTGAATAACTAGATTAAGAATTTCATGTAGGCCCTACATTAAGAATGTTAATCAAGTATCGTATTTACATTTAAACTATCTTGATTGTTACAATTGCTGTAAAATATTGTTTAATTTGCATTAAACAATCATATTCTCACAATACGTGCATCATAGCCATTGTCTACTGTAATTGGCCTATTCGCCGTCGTTAAACAAAGAATATTAGAGAGAAAAAAATAGAGTTTTGTTTCGACACCCTTTAATACCTTTTTCGAGCGCCATAAATTAGCTCGAGAGTCAAAAACTTTAACTTGACAGCGCTTATGGCACAACTTGTGAGAATGAGATAGTAGTAGTTTCAGTTTAACGACACTGTTGGATAACTTAGATCACTAGTTTCACCCTCCTCCTTCATTGAGGCTTGGGACTGGCACTGCCAAATACGTTTTCGAGCCATTTGCACGAGAAATTTATAATGTGGTGGTTTATTAAATCGAATTTGAATCAATTTTATCGCCGTAGTTGGGCTGGGAGCGCCTCTGAGTAGGTTATCTTGGAGGGGCGCAATATAAGTCCTCAATTTTAATTTTTCGCAAATAAATCCCAAATGGGAAAAACAAGCGAAAACGACATCTCATCCAGTTCTTCGAAGAATATTCATGAAGAAGAGAAATGAGACTCACACCAGGAAACTAAGGATATCTTGTCATCAGCATGTGAAGTTACTTCTTTGCAAGCTAGTTTGACCTAATAAACTGAAAATATTAAAGAATTTCTCGGTACAGATGAAGATATAGAATGGAACGGTGCACTTGAGCCAGTACTGTTGAGGATGTTAGAAATTTCTCTCTAATAATTCCTCTGACAATCTTCGCAACACTAATCTCTCGCAGGAAAAGTACTTCAAATCGTCGATCGTAGGGGCCTACTTTTACTCATTGGCAAGAAGAAGATTCCAGTGACTAGAATGTTAGCCAGGACCTGGTCAGGTGATAAATAAAAAAATATAATATTACACTGAATCCACGGAAGATTTCTGTTCTACAAACATCTAGTACATGGTCTCGCGTAGAAAACAGGAAAATTGAAATCCCTTGTGAACGGACATATCATATAGGCTAACTGTCTAATTCTCGGTTGAAACATATGTATACATTTATAAAGCGCATTTTGTAGACCCCTAAAAGCGCTATAATCAGAGACATCAATAACTCCGGTGTATAATAGTGCAATGTCGACGTTAACGGCCCGTAGCGGCCACCATTTTTTTTGGGGGGGGGCCGTGGCGCATTGGATAACATCTGGCACACAGACCGAGAGATACCGAGTTCGAGCCCCCGTTGGACGGATATGTTTGTAGGCTGCTATTTGCGCCGTTGTATTGCAAGCTGTCTGTTCTGTTAGTAGGCCTAGTTAAGATTTAAATTGCATAACATGTAAATGTACAGCGCAGTGCGTTTGTCAGGCGCTTATTAAAGAAAAGATATTATTATTTATTATTATTATTTTAATTGCTACCGTCTGTCTACATGATTGTACTGTCATTCTTTATCGACGTCAACGCTATTTGATGCAGTACGATATTGTTAAACTGTTGGACTCCGCAGACCATCTTTATAAGCTGCATGGTAAAGTTAATCGACGTGAACGGCCCTGACAACCATAAGATGTCGTTAAACACGGTGATGCTCCTGTTAAACACCTTTAAAACTATATTTTTGGATGCTATAATTATAAAACATCTTACGCTGTCGCTTCGTATTATAATGCACCACCATTCGCACGCTGGCAGTGTCAGTGCCAATCTGTTAAAAATGAGGAGAAAGACGCTAATGATCTTTGTTACGACCGAGTGTCCTTAAACAGCAGCTAACTAACCAGCTGCACACAGCAGGCGCTCAAACTGTACAATGCGACCCAAGGGGAGACCTACACAGATAACAATGCACAATCAATCAATCTACAAACAAACGTATGACCAGTGCTCTGTGCGGCAGTTGGGTGTACTGTAAGTGAAATTATGGCCAGGCCCAGGAGCTAGGGGTCACTTTTGTCTATGGTCCTGCTGTGGCCCTTTTATTCAAGCTTTCGTTCATTTTCATGACAACAAGAAAACCTCACTATCATCATACTAATAATCATCGCCGTCATCGTCATCATCAACATTATCACTGGTCGGGCCCCTGCAACATATCATCTGCCATATCGGTTAGGACAGCAACCATGCACGCTGACATTACGCTGTAAGCTAGGTAACCTACTCGGATATGTACACCATTATTAAGCCAATAGGCAGAAACAGCAACCAATCGAAACATAGGCAGTCTATAAGCAATTTGAAAGAGGTAAGTAAGTAAGTCGTAAGTTGAGAACGAAATGACAAAAGCAACTGCGCAAAACGAGACAGAGAGGCAGGCAGACAGACAGAGACATAGACAGAGACATAGACAGAGACCGAGATACTCGTGAATAAGCTACTACTACTACCATGCTGCTGCTGCTGCTGCTGCTACTACTACTACTACTACTACTACTACTACTACTACTACTACTACTACTACTACTACTACTACTACTACTACTACTGAGTATGATCACCATTCTTTTGGTTTTAGCATTTAAAAGGTGTCGAAACGTGTCGGAGACGAGAGCAGTTAGTGTTGGAATTGGATTGGATCCAGAGTTTAACGGCAGCTTATGACTACATAGGCCGTTGCCGCCGACAAAGATTAGTTTTGGCATATTACAGCTCTTCTGTGTTGGAATCAACGTAAAACTTTAAAATATTTATTATTGTTATCGCGTTAAAAAGGTGTTGAAGCAAACCAATGTATTCAAACTTAGCTGTAGCAGTACCTTGCATTTAAATTTAATTATTATTATTATTATTATTATTATTATTATTATTATTATTATTATTATTATTATTATTATTATTATTATTATTATTATTATTATTATTATTATTATTATTATTATTATTATTATTATTATTTGTTATTATTTGTTATTATTGTTATTATTGTTATTTTATTAATTGTTATGATCGGCTATCGTATGACGACGCACCAATCTATGGCGCTGAGCAATTATGAATGAAAGACTTGCTCAAGGTCCCAGTAAAGTAACCGTTTCAGTTAGGAGGCTCGAACCCATAGCTTCCAAGTTACAAGGCGAGTGGTCCAACCAATCGGCAACTGTATCGCATGCCTATAAAGTAGTAGCAGTGTTTGACGACATTTTATGGCGTTCAGGGCCATTCATATGGATCTTACCTTGTCTAGAAATTATATGCACTTAGGGTTGTCTACGTATTGTGTTAAATTGCTGTTAAACGACACTGTGCCATAACAAAGAATATTAACGTCACCCTCCTTATTTCTTCACACTTTGGACTGGCACTACAACAGTCAGGGTAGTGACTGAATATAAATTTATATAATGCCTAAGCAGTGCTAAAATTTATCAGTAGGTGTAAAACAGGAAGTTCAATCGATGGCATTTGTGTGTGTCCACAGTTTAACGGCAGCTTATGACAACATTGGCCGTTGCCGCCGACAAAGATTAGTTTTGGCATATTACAGCTCTTATTTTTTTTTTTTGATTCGATGGCATTTATTATTTGTCCGTAGTTTAACGTCGTCTTATGACATCAAAGGCCGTTGACGACTCGATGGCATTTGGTGGTGGTTTTTCTGTTTAACGACTAGCTGTGTGGTAACAATGACCATTAGCGTCGCCCTCCTCCTTTATCCAGGCTTGGGACTGGCACTGTCAGAAAGCGAACAGTGGCGGAGTTACGATGGCATTTATAAATGCCTGTCATTATATTATAAATGCCTGTCATTATATATAGGAGTATACTACAGCTGTTTAAGGTGTCCAAGGAGAGCGCGCTAACTAATGAACTTTCCAGTCCCATTGGGGGTTCAAACCTGATTACTCTTTGCCCACAGAAGACAATTTGTTGCCAAACAGTGTAATACAATATCGGTGTAATTTGGAAAGTAAGCATAAAGTCATTAAATGCGCTGTCCTCGTGTTGCGGATCTTTGGCCCATTGCCATGTCAAGGGCTAAAATAGAAAATGAGCTAAATAATACGGCATGAAATTTGCGGTATCGTTAAACGGCATATTGCAGGTCAATTATAGAGATTCCAAGTCACGCTTCGTATCTTTTATAACGAAACACGGTAGCCTATTGGTTGCAGCGCTCTCTTTAGACACCTTTAAAAAGTTGTTGATGAATGCTATAAGTAAGAGACAAAAATAATTACATGATTGAATGCATTTCCTATTGCCTGTTCAATTTGATTGTAGCACTTAATAAAAGAGTAAAAATAAAAAATACTAATAAAATATTCAAAAATTTAAGTTTCGCTGTTTCATCTTCATCTCTAGTCAAGGTCCAAAGTAAAAATGAGCTTAATGATGCCGCATGATATGACGGTAATATATCGATAGATAATATACTACAGGTCAATGAGATTCCAAGGCACGATAGATGTCTGTTATAATGTTATCCATTGAAAGTAGATAAACAAATGAGTGACTGGTGGCTGGGGTTTGACTACTTGGGTACAGTGGGTACTTGGGTGGGCGAGTGAGTGAGAAAGTGAATATGCAAATATGTAAAGGAGTACGTTAGTAAGTTGAAAGTAACCTTTATTAGTGTGAGACAAAGACATGCGCTCGACAAACTGCAGCGCATGCAAAGCAGTAGACACATTTGCACCAACACAATATAATGAGAGTCAATTACTATGCATAATTATATCCTACAGCAATTCCGTAAAGCAGTTTAGAAATCAGGCTGTAATACACCATTCTAGCAAGAGACAATCCGATACATAATTGGGTCCTACATCAAAAAGTTGTAGTTAAATAATTGGTGTCAATTTTCCAGGACGGAGGTAGCAAGTGTCCCCTCTTCCCCTATGTGCGGGCGCATATGGACTGATAATAGTATTCTTCTTGAGGAAGGTTAAGAAAGAAATGAGTCCCTGACTGATAGAAGTAGGTCGTTGGTGACGGAAAAAGTTGCAGGACGACAATTGGAACTGCTGTTGGAAAAGTGAGCCACTGCTGATGGTTCGAATCACTATACATTGTTTAACATTAAAAACTCACTCATTATTAATTAACGGAACTCTGAATTAAAGGACTACCAGGTACTGTGCGTTTGGCCGATTAGCCTACTATTGTCAGCTGTGCGCTTCGGCCGAAATGTGTAATTTTTGCAGTAGTTTCTGTTTAACGACGTTGTTTCAAAACACAGATGATTAATGTCGCCCTCCTTCTTTTTCCTGGTTGGGCTGGCATCACACGATAACGGCAGTGGCGCTGTAAGGCCTAATTTAAGCAGTGGTTGTCAATTACTAAAGATTTCTTATGGATTCTAGGGCTGTTGACGTCGACCTCATTTTACCCATGTTTTATCTGAGTAAGATATAGATTGATTTTAAGTTGATGTTTAACGACGCTGTGTCAAAACAAAGATAACTATTATAGGACACTACCGCTGGTAGGGTTGTTGCGAAATTAAAGTTTAACTGTAACTGTTAAGCTATTGATTTACAGATATTATAATTATGGTGTTCTGTGGTTTTTATTTATCGAATTGGATCCACAGTTTAACGGCAGCTTATGACAACATAGGCCGTTTCCGCCGTCAAAGATTACTTTTGGCATAATTATTGGATCCACAGTTTAATGGCAGCTTATGACAACATAGGCCGATGCCGCCGACAAAGATTAGTTTTTGGCATATTACAGCTCTTAATTATTAACCTAAACGAAGAAATATATTGCGTCACGCACAAGCTATTTAAAGGTGTCTAGAAGAGCTCACTCAAACTCTCATAATCAGTGTCCAGAGACATTTTGTGGCTGCCATGGTTTTTATTTCGACCTTACCATACTTACAAATTCTAATTTTATTTTCTCCTAACGAGATGGATTGATGGATGTGGGGCATTACCCGTTCACTTTTACCCAATATCGCATCTGCCCCTGTTCACGCGTTTGTTTGTATAGGATTGATTAATGCAGTGCTATATGTTTTGGGGCGAATTTGGCAGCCTGAGCGCGTGCTGCGTGAAGCTGGATGGGCTGTCGCTGTTTAACGACATTGTGTCATAACGTAGAGGAGAAACGTCGCCCTTTTTTTATTTTGCTTGCTTTTGATTGCTTGCTTGTTTACTGTTAAACGGCCACTGTGTGGTAACAAAGACCATTAGCGTCGCCCTCCTCTTTTATCCAGGCTTGGGACTGGCACTGACAGAGTACGATCAGTGGCGAAGTTTTCGGATTCTTTTTGAGGGAGTTTCAGAAGAAAATGAAGTGCAAGTAGGTCGTTGTTTACTTAAGGAGACGTAGACGGAAAATTGGAACTAAAAACGAAACGAAGACATATTATAGCCTCAGAAGCAAGCGATTAAAGGGTGTCTAGAAGAGCTCATAAATATAAATTGTAGAATGCAGCGTTTAGAGTATTATTTTCCAAAGTTCGTTCCGCTGTAAATTAGAGTTGCGTGTGAGGATGACAAGGATTACGTGAAAGAATTTGGTAAGCGTTGTTGGAAGGTGTTGTTACATTTTGAATAAGACTCCCATGTGAAGACAAGGTTTCCATTGATAAATTTCATTTACTATATTTTCTAATCTAATTTTTATGAGTTAAAACTGTAGGATATATATAAAGAAACATATTATACGAATGTGCTTTGTATAGGTCGGGATTCATTTTCAGAACAAAAGCGTTCCGAAGCCAAAATATATTGGGAAGCGCTGTTTCAGAGACATTTTAACGATACTGTTTCATAACAAAGATGATTGGCGTCACCCTCCTGACGTTATCAAGACTTGGGACTGGCACGGCGAGAGTACGAGCAGTGACCATGTTTTACGGTTTATGTCTAACGACTAGATGTGTGGTAGCAAAGACCATTAGCGTTGCCCTTCTCCTTTATCCAGGCTTGGGACTGGCACTGTCAGAAAGCGAACAGTGGCGGAGTTAACTCCATGTTTTGCGCAATTGTTCGTATATTTGACGGAAACCGTTTTAAAGGTGTCTAAGCGACTGCTGCATAATACAATGAGGAGAATGCAGCTGTTGTCAATGGTTGGCATTATCATCAATGGTTGTCATTCTTATCAATGGATGGCAGGGCCGTTTACGTTGACCTTACTTCGCCGTTTATCTGGCTAAGCACATCCGCCGCTGCCGTTTTCGACTGATGCCAGTCTAAAATCTGGATAAAGGAGGAGGGCGACGCAATACTCTTAGAAAATTGCTAACTAAGCTTAGAAACTTATCTTTGCCTATTGAAGTCACCGGCCATTGATGTCATAAGGTGTTGTTAAACTGATCGATTTCGAATTAAGCGTCCCTGGCATCGATACTTCGATAGGCTATATATGTCACTGGGTACTGGGTAATTGAACGCTGTAATTCATCACCTCTGTAACTGGGACTGCAGATCTTATATATATATAAGATGAGCCTCACAAAATCCATTTATTAACTCCGCCACTGTTCGTACTCTGATAGTGCCTGTCCCAAGCCTGGATGATGGAGGAGGGCAACGCCAATGATCTTTGCTATCACACAGTTTCAATAAACTGAAACTACTACTAACTCGATTTTATCAGACAAATTATGAGTCGTATACGTCAATAATAAATTCAACTTTTCAGACGAACTATACCTAGTGTCATGGTCAGTGGTCCTGTCATCCGTGAGATATCGTTCAAGAAATGAAACTGTGGAATGAATCTGCTATAACGAACATTAACCTTTAGGCTACCAAGGTTGTTTTGTGACATCGGCTACCAAGGGGGGGTTGCCCTCAATGTTGGATAAATACAGGGTGGGCCAGTAGGAATGCAACAACTTTGACGCCTTATTATAACTTGAATACTTTTAGCTGAGCGTCTTGTCCAATATATCAGATTGTTTTAGCTGAGCGTCTTGTCCAATATATCAGATTGAAGTTAATTATCCATTTTATCATTCTGCAAAATATCTACGAGATACTATTACGACGTTTTGAGATAATGCTATTAATATTCGATGTGCCATTTTCTTGCCATAAAACTGCAAGAAAAAACAAAAGTCTGAAACTGAAGATGTCAATTCTAAAAAATCACTTAGTACTAACAATTAGTATCTTGAGTGAATTTACCACCAGTCAAACAAATACCACGTGCTTTAATGACTGCATCAGTGGAGGCGCCAGGATTTCAGTTGGGGGGGCTAAAGCTTCAATCCCTTCCCTTTTGTCCCCTCCTCCCCGTGATTTGCAGTGATTTCCCACTTTTTTTTTTGGGGGGGGAGGCTGAGCCGCGGCTATGGGGGGAGGCTAAGCCCTCTATTCCCCTGGCGCCGCCACTGGACTGCATCAACACGAGATGACCACTGATCGATGGCTGAGTCCACCAGTGCTTGGGTTATATCAGCCCAGCAGCAAAGAATCACTTCTGTCAAATGTTCAACGTCACGTATCGGTTCACGATAGACCAGTTGCTGAGGACAAACCCAGATCGAATAGTCAACCGGGTTTAAATCCGGACTGTTCGGTGGCCAGTTCTCCGGTTCAATTAACTCTGGCACGTTAGCGTTCAGATAGGCAACTCTTGGACTTGTGCAATGTTCGCTGCTGTGCGCGCAGAACGTTTGCGACCACAGTTGCGGCTGTTAGACGTTCCCGTAACATCAGTTTGTTTAATCAATCGATGTAGCGCATATTTATTCCATTTTCTAGAAGGGAATTCTATCATCATCTGATGTCCATTGTATCCTTTTTCTGCTCTTGAAATTCGGATTAAAATTCTATCCGGCGCTATGATGTTCAATATTTACATTCAAAATTGAGAGGTGTGCGCCGCACCGAAATTTTATAACAAAGGTGCCGCATATCAGTGCAAGATTTGACACAGTAGTAGAGTGGATGATTACCTTCAATTTAGTATATTGAGCACGATGTTCGGATAACAATTGTTCAAGTTATATTCATTCAAATTAGTTGCATTCCTACTGGCCCACCCTGTAAATATAAGATTATGTGTGTTTTGTAACTGATCTATGTATCCAAGAACATTATAAATATAATGAGCCTACATTTGTAACAAAAGTCTACAAACTAGTCCATAGTCTGTGTTAGGTGCAGCGAAATCTAAAGGCATGCAGCTATATCAACATGAAACAAGACTGCGTTATTGTTCACGGCAGTCAAATATTTCCTCGCATGTATTGCAAGTTACTCCGTTGTTTTGTGCGAATGCTGCCTGTAAACTGGCTTCTCACTTCATCTTCAGTATCTGTTTCAGCTAATATAAGTTCTCAATCTGTAACTATTGACAAAGTTTATGTAGAAATATCGGTTTACGTTGTGATGCTGCGTTCAGCCATTTTCACACAGATAACGTGTATTATTATTTATTTTGATCACTTTCAGTTTTCAAAAGACAAAAAAGTAAGCAAGCAAACGAAGCCCTGCATTCCCTCTAAAGAATGGCATATTTTTTCTCTTCCAGGAAGAATAATGAATACGCTAGAGTCGAAAAACTAAAGGGGTGGTATCCACCCTTGGTACCTCGGGTATATCGGGTATAACCTTTTAATGGCGTGGGACACCACCATGATGTTTACCTCAAAATGTGCGCAAACTGAACCTCGTACAGCTACCCAAAGTGTAAAAATTCTATTCCATATGGAACAAGTTTGTGAAGCAAAAAACGTAGGGGGTGGTGTTGGTAACCACTCCCCTTTTTTACCACCCCCCTCTTGGTAGCCAGAGGGTTAATTATTTTTCGTTGCTGCTTTTGCGGAGTTTATAATCGAATAATGAGACGCGTATACAGGTATGTAAGATTAAACGAATGATGTTATTCAACACCTTTATAACGTTGTCTACCGAGATTATAAATAACATGAACTTTAGCTCAAAGTAGTTTTCCAAGGATGACATTTGTCTTGCAGTTCTGAGCCAAAAGCGAGTTTCTGAAAAAAATATGGGTTTAATGGATTCGACCTTATCATACAAAATGTTGCCATGAGAAAGTGGGCCTCGATTTGTCGTTAACGATAGAAACTGCTAAATTAAACTATCAGCTACTAGAACTACTAAATCGCCTTTGTTCAGATGACGAAATCAGTAATTAAGCTAAGATAATAATTATGTTGGTGTCATCCAATGATGTTTAGTGCGATAATATTCATGATTGTTTTTCCTCTCATTAGACACCTTAATAGTGTTGTCCACCAACCATATATTAATTTGTCCCACATATATATTTCCAATTTTCTGTTGACAATCCCCGTAGCCTAAGTTGGCGTATTTATATTCGATTTGTTTTGAAGTTCTAAAGTTGATGCGAATTTTTGGAAACTTTATGGATTTTATGGATTCTGACAAATTTTTGCGCATATAAATAGTCCAAATTGCGAAGAAATAATCGAAAGTTTTAGCTTGACTGTTACAGTAGTTGTGAGAGAGGCATCGTTTGGTTTTTCGCGACTTTTTACGGAAAATTTATACTATGGTGTTCGATAAAACTGAATTTTTTTGGGCAAATAAATCTCTCACTGTCGGCTTCGCTCACTTGATCGCCATTCATCCACCCATGCATCCATTCATATACACGTTATATCCATCAATACATCCGTCCATGTGTAAACTGCTTTTGTTTACCGTTAAGAGACCTGAGTTACGTAATCTGTTAAGCCTGAACGCTTAACAAAACTGCCTTGTGGTGACCCGGAAAGTTCTTCTCTATCGATGGAAAGATCGATGGCTTCGAGAGCTTCCTTTATTTTGCAGAACTGTCAGGTAGGCCACATGGAACATTCTCAACGACCACCCATAGGCGAATGGATGCGGATGGTTAATAGGATTCTTCTCGTGGGAGATTAACCCTATGACGCACACCTGGGGTCCATTGGACCCCATCGATCAAACTTCCTTGAATAGCTGCGTTGATACAGATAGTAAAAATCTGAAATAATTCAAATTCCTCAGCAATTCATCCCCCTACATCTATGGAAAATTTCGAAGAGTTTAGATTTCTTGGTTCGATGATACAAAAATAAGAATGACACTAGGGCATATTTAGCACACCTGGGGTCCAGCAGACCCCAGGCTTTAACATTGATATTCCCAATGACTATGACATATTCCAGGCTGCGTTACATACACAAATACACACATACATACATACATACATACATACATACACACATACATACATACATACATACATACATACATTTATACACACATATATACATACAAAAATACATACATACATACATACATGTACATGCATACATTCATATACACACATACAAATATATACATGCATAAATACATACATACATAGATACATAATTATATCCAGACATGCATGCATAGACACATACATATGCGCATATATATACATGCATACCAATATGTACATGCATAAATGCATATGCATTATTCACACATACAAATACATACACACATACGTACATACATACACACATACATTTAGACATATATACATACATAGTACATACATTCATCTATACATGCATACACACATGCATACACAGTACACACACATATATATCATATACACATGCCAATATACATCCATACATATATACATGTACATGCAAACATGCATGTACACAGTACTACACACACATACATACAAGTGAATACATGCATACATGCATACATATCCACACATGCATGCATGCTTACATGCATACATACATACATCCAAACACATATATATATATACATACAGATATTCATCCATACGTATATACATTAGCACATACATACAAGTACATTCAAGCATACACACATACATAATTATATCCATTCATCTATACATACATGCATGCATACTTACATACATACATACATACATACATACATACGTGCATACATACCTCCTTACGCATGTGTATACATACAAATATGCATCCATACATATATGCATGCACAAATATATACAAGTACAAACATGCATACACATATACATATAATATCCATCCTTCCATACATGCCTGCATGCATACATACATACATACATACATACATACATACATACATAGCCTATATGCATATATATATATAAAAATATACATCCATACATATATGCATGTATATGCATGCAGGCATGCACACATAGTCACATACACATACATACAAATACATGCATGAATGCATGCGTACATATATACATCCATACATAGATCCATCCCTGCATACATAAGTACATACATACATACATACATACATACATACATACATACATACATACATACATACATACATACATACATACATACATACATACATACATACATATATACATATATACATAGATACATACATGCATACATACATACATACATACAAACATACATATACATACATACATATATGCACATATACATAGATACATATATATACATACATACATACATACATACATACATACATACATACATACATACATACGTGCATATATACACAGATACATACATATGTACATACTATTATACCCGTGTTATCGGCGGGGTCTATTAGACCCCAGGTGTGCTAAATGTGTTGGCCGGGAAGGTGTGCGTCATAGGGTTAAGTAGGAAATGAGTCCCTATTGATACAAGTTGGTCGTTGTTGACTGAAGGAGTTGCAGACGGAAAAATTGGAACTTTGGGCTGCTTCTGAAAAAGTTGGCCACTTTTATATATATGAGACATTGTTGACAAAAGTGGACCACTTCTGATGGTTTGCATTACTGCTCGTTGTGCAACATTCAAAACTCAGTCATTGTTGATATGCCTAAGTGTAAAAAGAATGTTGCCGCATTGTCGGATTACTACTGTCACCTGTGCGCAGTGGCGTAACGAAGGGTTTCAGCGCCCAAGGGCAAGGGTCGATGACTGCGCCCCTTTTAATTTGCTTGTTGACTTTTAATCGTTCTTCATGGGCCTAAAGTAGAAAATGAGCTAAATAATGCCAAATTAAATATTGGTACTATATCGTTAGACAGCATAGTGCAGGTCAACTGAGATTCCAAGGCACGCTTGGTGTCTTTGATAATGAAGCCGATTGGTTAGAGCGCTCTCTTTAGACACCTTTAACATAGTGTTAACCAATGCTATATCAACATGGGACTAAGCGTTTGATTGAATTTATATCTTCAGTTACTAATGGTCCATTAACTATTACTACGCGCCACAATTTTATTATAGCGCTCAAAAAAAGAGTCAAAATAGCAATAATAAAATATTCAGAAATCCTGATAGAAGTTGTTTCATATAAACGGAATTGCTAAATGTCACTTTAAATTGTCTACATCGCAGCAGTAGGCCCTGCATGCCAGAGCCAGACCTTGGCCTGACTTCCCGTGAAATGTGCGCAACAAATACATTGTCTTATCAGTCAAAAGGGAACGGATCTTCGAACACAGAAGTCCTGCAGCTGAAAACGCGCGTTCGGCCTCGACAGATTTGAGAGGAATAGAGAGAAGATAGCGTAGACACACTGTAGCCACTAGCCCTGAACTCTAGCCCTCTCATATACTGCAGTTTCGGTTTTGATAGCAGCAGCCAACGATTATAATTATTTACACGGAGCTCCTAGTGAGGTATTTGTCGTCCATGGAAGCGTTCAAGGCAATCTCCATTAATTTAGTTCCGAGAGACTGCGTAGAGTAAGATTAGTAGATTCAAACCCGGGTTTCAATCGCGTTTAAGTCCGGGTCCCGAATGCCCGTGGTAATCGGAGTACCTCGGATACCATAAATCCGGGTATGCATTCCTCAGCTGTAATAATTTATGTCGACGTCAACGGACGTATTGGTAATTATCGTAAGTTGTCGTTAAACTCTAGATCCAGTAATCACTAGTTTTAACTTAGTGTCGTCGTCGTCGTCGTCGTCGTCGTCGTCATCATCATCATCATCATCATCATCATCATCATCATCATCATCATCATCACCGTCGTCGTCGTCGTCACCACCACCACCATCTTCATCATCGCATCTGTCAGTACATAACCTAGCTGTCTTCGACTATTTACTGATAATCATCATGCGCCCGCACAGCATCGCGGTTGTCGGTTGTCAATTTTACATGACAACGATGAATTCGAGTGCAACATGTGATTTATTATTATTATTTTTTAAAAACTATTATTATTATTATTATTATTATTATTATTATTATTATTATTATTATTATTTTATACATGTTAAGAGCCGCTATATAATGACCATGCATTAATCGATGGCGCTGAGCAATTGTGAGTGAAGGACTTGCTCAAGGTCCCAGTAAAGTAACCTTTTCAGAGAAGAGACTCGAACACGTAGTCTCCAAATTACAAGGCGAGCTCTCCAACCAATGTCCTTCCGTGTCGCATGCATATAAAGTAGTAACAGTTTGCACTGCTTGACGACATTTATGGCGTCCAGTGCAGTTCATATTGATCTTAGCTTGTCTAGAAATATTATGCACAAAGGCTGTCTAAGTATAATTGTGTTCAATTGGTTTGGTTAATTGCTGTTAAACGACACTGTGTCGTAAAACTATGATTAGCGTTGCCCTCCTCCTTTCTCCAGTATTGGAACTGGCACTGCTACAGATAGGGCAGTGAGAGTTTAAATTTATAAAATGCCTAAGAACACTTGTGCGAAATTCATTGGTGACCACTATAATTCTGGAAAACAAGTGATGAGATGATGGATCCTCAGTTTAACGGCAGCTTATGACAACATAGGCCGTTGCCGCCGACAAAGATTAGTTTTTGGCATATTACAGCTCTTTCATAAAGCCTGTTCTTATGTAGACGTGTTTGACAGCTGTTGAAGGTGTCTAAGGAGAGCGTGCTAACCAATCAACTTTCCAGTCACAATTCTGGTTCCAATTTGCTTACCGTATTCTTTGCCAACAGTAGAGAATTTGTTTGCACATGGGCGCGTCTGTTTGCAAGAAGTACAATGTAATAGCGGCGCAATCTGGAAAGTAAGCGTAAAGTAAGTAGGTAAATTGAGTAAGAATATTCTTTATTTGACTACCAGCAAACGCACGGTAGCTTACAGTAGCAATAAATAATACAAACATATATGCAAAGTCATATAACATTCTCATAATAAAACTTCATTTTGCAATGGCATCAATTCCAGGTAGGGTGAGATCACGTGGCCTGGGTCGAGCATTGTTACGGTGCGGGAGGAGGTCATGAAGAACGTGACAAGGGTTTAAGATAATTGAACGGAAAAGAGTAGAATCAGCTGTAGAACCGTGATTGTCAGAACTAGGAAATTCGATAGCGAGGAAGCCTGAACGGGTCAGTTTTCTTAGAATACCGTTAAGGCGTTTATGTTCCCCAGGTTCATAGAACTGATGCTTAACAATATTTTTCATATTCTTGGTCTTTTGTTATTACTTTAAACTAGCATAGAAATGTTTATGTATAGGATTCATTTTGAGTTAATTGTAATTGGTAAAACCAACATAGAATAATATTGATGCTTTGATTGTCATGTTGATATTGATTATTGAATCTGTTTGTACTATTCTTGATGGACTATGAATATTGAACATTGATTGTAAATGTAAAATTAATAGCTTTATGTTAATTTAGAGAGATAGATGTGATGCTCTGTAAATATTGTAATTAAGTTTAAATAGTTGTTATAGGTCTAAGTCAGAAGTGATAAGTAAGTAGTTTTTCACAATTTTATACATCTAACCGCGGCACCGCTGGAGCAGGTTCACAGAGCCTTTGGGTTCCGTGGCTCCCAGGCATGGAAACATTAGGTATGTGTGCTCGATTGCAAGTCTTACAATAGACTTACAATACTCGCAAAGAAGAAAATGCTCCGAAAATGCTCCGATTCATTCCTGAACTTTAACCAAGTATAATATATCCTAATGACTTCTATAGCGCCTGAACCACAAAGCACCAAAAAATGGAACGAAATCTATGTCGATTATCCTATCGACGTCAACGGCCTTTCATGCCATAAGATGTCGTTAAATATTGGCTTGTACAAAGCACTTATTAGACACCTTTAAAACGCTAACATCCGACATTATAAAGTTAGCAGCTGCATTTAGTGGTCAGTGTTGCTAATATTGAAGTTTCATTCAGTGGTCAGTGTTATACTAAGATTATGAGCTGTATTATGCCAAAAAATCTTTGTCGGCGGAAACGGCCTATGTTGTCATAAGCTACCGTTAAACTGAGGATTCATCCAGTGGTCAGTGTTATCCATCTTTACGGCTTCTTGTCACAAGACCCAGTTGTGATGTTAATGGGCAGCAATTAAATGAAGGCTTTTAAGAAACACGGGTTTCCGTTGTTAGCGGCTGTAAAAATTTAGGTAGCCGCGTTTTGACGAGTTTGCAAGCTTTACATGATAAGTATTATTGCACTATGTCTTGCGATAAGAACAGCATCGACACCTGTAGCGAGAAAGTACAGAGTTTAGTTAATTGATATTAAACGAAACTGTGTCATAACAAAATGATTAGCGTTTCCCTCCCCTTTTTCCAGGCTTGGAGCTGGCACAACCACAGCAATGGTGGTGGCAGAGTTTATATTTTAAAAATACGTGAGAAGATTAGTGCTAAATTTATCAGTGGCTGTAATACAAAAACTCGACTGATGACATTTATGAATCCTCTCCTTGTATAAAATTATTTGACAGATGTTAAAGGTGTCTAAGTTGAGCGCGCTAACCAATCAACTTTTAAGCCCATTGGGGATTCGATTTTGCTTACGATGCCATTTTCCCACCTCAGACAATTCCTTCGCAAACAGACGCCTCTGTTACCAAGCAGTGTAATGTAATACCAGCACAATCTGGAAAGTAAGCGTCAAATCCTTATTATGCACTGTCCTGATGTCGCGGGCCTTGCGGTTCAACCACTGCTAAAGTATTAAATGAGCTAAATAATACGGCATGAAATTGACGGCAATATATCGTTGGACAGTATATATTGCACGTTAACAGAAATTCCAAGACACGCTTTGTGTCATTTTTTAAATGAAACACGGTAGCCGATTGATCAGAGCTCTCTCTCTCCTTAGACACCTTTAAAATAATGCTGTCAAAAGCTATATAAGAATGGGTACACTAGCTAAAAGCATTCAAGAATTTACAAAGGAGGAAGGCGACGCTAAAATGATCTCTGTTATCAGTGTCGTTAAACTGAAACTGCTACTACTACTAAAGGTATTCGATCAGTGCGACCACTCTCCATTGAAATCCCAAGCTCTTGCCAGAAAAATCCCAAGATTGGCTAAAACTATACAAAAAAATCCCAAGTTACCGAAAAGGAAAAAGTTGTGATAAAAATAATATGAAATGCGTTTTAAATTTTAACATTCACAATTATTCTCAAAAATGCTTAGCTAAAAACTGGCAAAGAAGAAAACCGGACCATAACATTGAATTAACAATGTTTACAATTTACAATAATAATAAACGTCTTTCGGACTAAGCGAGTTTTTCTAATCGGATTCGCTGCCACTGTTGAGCAGGGTTCGACCATGCGGTCGCTACAGAAAAGCACTTTTTAGTTTTTGTGATGGTGGTGGCGCTTGGGTGGTGCAGGAATTGGTCCATGTAAGTTATTTGTTAATAGGCTATTGATACACATTTATTAAGCGACGCTATCTAATGACCAAGAAACAATCGATGGCGCTGAGCAATTGTGAGTGAAGGACTTGCTCAAGATCCATACACAGAAAAGGTCTCTGTTCATTTTACAAGGGGAGCACTCTAACCATTCGATATACACCCATTCAACACCTTCTCAAATAAAATGTCTAAGAGAGAGACAAAAAGAGAGACAGATAAACAGACAGGGACAGAGACAGAGAGACAAGGAGGCAGAGACGACACTTCTTAACACAGATGATAAGCGACTAACTCCTTTTGAGACACTATTCTATTAATCGCGTTACGTGTCCCATGTTTATATATCGTCGGTTCAAGCCGTTTAAAAGGTGTCTAATCGACTATAATATCGCATACTTATATAGCACAATGTGAATCATTTTAAAGGTGTCTAAAGCGAGCTTTGTAACCTATCGGTTATCGTGCCAGCAAGTCCAAGACCCACCTATTGCAGAGCAAGGCACCTTACTGAAATTCCTTCAATCAACAGTACCTGCCCTTAATTTCCGTTATTTTCTTCTAGTTAGTTCTCGATTTTAGTGCTTAGCAACGTAACCTCTGAGCTGCAGATATTTCTACACTACTTTAGGTTCCTATTAATAGTTATACGTCTAAGTCAGAAGCCTTTTCCGTGTTGGGCCCAGTGGTCTGGAACGGGATCCCCCAGGAGATACGCCTGCTCCCTGGGACTTTTTCTGAAGCTTTCTTTACTAAGCTCAAAACTGTACTTTTTGGCTGTGCTGGAATCGGGAGCGCCTCTGAGTTGTCCTCTGGAAGGGGCGCTATATAAACTTATGAAAGAATGAATGTATGAATGAATGATAATAATTAGTAGTTTTAACAACTTTGTATATCCAACCGCGGCACCGCTAGACTGGACCTTTTGGTGCCGCGACACCAAGGGATGGAAACACTAGTTGTGTTGGGCTGTCAAGTTAAACGTGGGGACTTCAATAGACGCCAAGGTAGAAATTATTCCAATTGATTTTTTAGCTACCTGTGCTTTAAACGAGTGCAATATATCCTAATGACCTCTATGGCGCCGGTGTCATCATGCACCAATAAATCAAGTAAAATCCTTATCTTTGTCGACGTTAGCGGCCTTTGATACCATAAGATGTCGTTTAACGTTGGTTAATGCAATGCTCTTATTAAACACCTTTAGAATGTTATCACCCGACCTGATAAAGGAGAGCTGCACTAGGTCAGTCTTTGAATGCTGATTTACTAATGCAAGAAACGATTGTATTGTTATTCCAAAAAAGCTACTGCTCGTAATTTGGCAGTGCCAGTCCCAAGTCAGGAGAAAGGAGAAGGCCGACGCTAATCATCTATGTTATGACATTGTATCGTTAAACAGTAACGTATCTATACTGCGTAATCCTTTGGAGAAGCTCGATTGGAATCTAATTGTCCATGAAACCAGAATAATAGGCCAGCTTAAAGCTTCTGAGGAGTTACTATAGCGACGTAACCTTTTAAGAGAAGAGACTCGAACCCGTAGCTATCAAGTTACAAGGCGAGCTCTCCAACCAATCGCCTACTGTGTTGGATGTCTATAAAGCAGTCACAGTTTGCACTGTTTGACGACATTTTATGGCGTCCATAGCAGTTCATATCGATATTATTACCTTGTCTAGAAATCTTATTCACAATTGCTGCCTAAATATTGTGTTAAATTGGTTTTATTAATTGCTTTTTGACTGACACTGTGTCATAACAAAGAATATTAGCGACGCCCTCCTTCATTCTTCTGTTATGGGCCTGGCATTACCACAGTTTGGGTAGTTGCGTAGTTTAAATTTATAAAATACGTGGAAAGATTTTCTTAATTTTTATCAGTAACAGTGGTAAAGGAACTTGACTGATGAAATTTATGAAGCCTCCGTTTATATAGTTGCACTTGACCGCTGTTAAAGGTGTCGAAGGTGAGCGTGCAAGCCAATCAACTTTCCAGTCTCAAAGGGGGGGTTCGATTCTGCTTACCGTACTCTTTGCCCACCGTAGACAATTATTGTTCGCACACAGGCGCTTCTATTATCAAGCAGTATATTGTAATACCAGAGCAATCTGGAAAGTAAGCGCAAAGTCATTAAATGCGCTGTCCTCATGTCTAGGGCCTTGGGGCTCACCCATTGCTAAAGTAGAAAATGAGCTAAATAATTCCGCATGAAATTGAAGGCAATATATAGTTGGACAGTACATAGCAGGTAAATACAGATTCCAAGTGACGCTTGGTGTCTTTTATGAGGAAACACAGTAGCCGATTGTTCAGAGCGCTCTTTAGACACCTTTAAAATACGTGAGAAGATTTGCTAAATATATCCGTAACCCTAATAAAATAACTCGACTGATAATTGCGCATATATAAGGGTCAGGATTTGAAAGTGAATACGCTGCTGGACCAGTGTAAGGCATCCCGTAAAAGGTAGCAATAATGTTCAAACCTATAGTGACACCTCCAATAGGACGGGCAATGGCATTAAATTAACATAAATTAACATAGAATATGGAACCTGAATGAATTCATGCTCATGAACTACTAATTAGGTTGAGCAATCGTTTTATAATTTTGATGATAGAAAAAAATAACAATAATAATAAAGTAATGAGATAGTGTACTTTCGCTTTTTTCATTTTCATTTCTCGTCAAGGCATAAGTTAAAAATGAGATGAATGATATCGCATGAAATGACGGCAATATAAAATTATCGTTAGACAGTGTACTGCAGGTCAATAAGAGTCCAAGGCACGCTAGATGTCTGTTTTAGTGCTAACTAGTGCAAGTAGATAAATGAATATGTGGGTGTGCGTGGGTGGGAGTGTTTTGGATGGGGTTTGTCTACTTGGGCATGGTGGTTACTATGGTGACCGAGTGAGTGAGTAAGTAAATATGTAAGTATGTACAGAAGTAAGTAAGTAAGTTAAAAGTAACCTTTATTATTGCGAGACAAAGACCTACACTTGACAATCAACAACGCATTCAAAGCAGTAGAGTAATTCGCACCAAAACATATAATGAGAGCGAATATATGCGTGATCAGACCATAAAAACAATACAATAATAATAATATATATTTTCGTTTATTCAACAATCCGGTTGACACACCGCAACCGGTTACAGTGTACAATTATGCAATTCACAAGAACTTAACTACTAACAGAACATACAGCCTGCAAACACAAAGCATATCCGCCCAACGGGGGCTCGAACTCGGTACCTCTCGGTCTCTTTGCCAGATCTTATCCAAAGCGCCACGGGCCCCCCGTGGCAGTCTATAAATCAGGCTTTAATGCACCATTCTATTGAGAGTCAATCATATGTATGATTATTGTCTTGGTGACATGTCTATTTCTTGGTAACGATTATATTATGTTTGTGTACAGGCTAATGGTTCATGACGAAAGACGAATTAAGGAGGGCTGTTAATTCTACGCAATTTATTAAGCTAATAAAGAAACATCAATCGATGGCGCTGAGCAACTCTGAGTGAAGGACTTGCTCAAGGTACCTGCACAGTAACCGTCTCAGGAGTGGAAGCGAGAACCTGTAAAACGAGCACTGAAACCAACCGATATTATAGCCTACATCTCGAATAAAAGTGTCTATGTGACAGAAAGTAAAAGAAAGAGAGAGATATACTCCTTTCTCCCAGCTTTGGACTACAGGGAAAGGAAAAAGGAACTATTTTAATCGCGTATTGCGTCCCATCCTTAAATAGCTTGTGTTGACGTCGTTTCAAAGGTGCCTAAAATGATCGCTTTACTACTGTGCCCCATGCGTATACAGTAGTAGTAGAGTAAACTAGTGGTAGTTTCAGTTTAGTCTAACGACAATGTGTAATAACCACAGAATAGATGAAGCTTTATCTACTCTGCAGTAATGACAAAGATGATTAGCGTCGCCCTCCTCCTTTATTCAGGCTTGGGACTGGCATTACCAGAACAACAGTCACTGTGGTGGTTTTTCTGTTTAACGACTAGCTGTGTGGTAACATAGACCATTAGCGTCGCACTCCTCCTTTGTCCAGGCTTGGGACTGGCACTGTCAGAAAGCGAACAGTGGCGGAGTTAGAACAACAGTGTGGTGGTTTTTCTGTTTAAAGACTAGCTGTGTGGTAACAAAGACCATTAGCGTCGCCCTCCTCCTTTATCCAGGCTTGGGACTAGCACTGTCAGAAAGCGAACAGTGGCGGAGTTTGAACAACAGAAAATGTGGGAGTTTGTTTAAATAGCATACTTATAGCATCCAACGACACTATTAAAGGTGTCTAACGGAGCTTTACAATTTCACTAACCAATGAGATATTATTATCATCGCTAGAGGGAACATGACGTATATTCCCTTCGCTAATTTTTGAAGCCACAACCATAGATATAATAACACCTTATCGAGAGTTCCGCAGTTAATTTAAATTGAAATGACGCTTTTGATTGGTTACAAAAATTCATGGACGCAGTCAAGCTTAAGTAGACTGTATTTATTGTTTAAAGTATTCTTTTAAACTGTTCATTATCGACTTGCAAAAAGTCCATTAACACACAAAATAACAACTTATCGATTAAATAATATTCCAGCGGCCTCGTTTTCGCATAATAACAATGTTTTAGTAAAAGACCAATAATACAGATTTTGCTACAAAACCACACACTACACAATTTTAACTTTATTCGATCGGGTCGCCATTTTCAGCTGAAATCGGGGTCAAGGTCGTTATGGTTACATTTAATAGAAAGCGGGCTTTATATCATTGACCTCAACAAAAATGGCGGATGCTTTTTTACTCTAGTGATATATTTATATATTATAGGTATCTCTATGGGTGTAACCAATGAGATATTATTATCATCGCTAGAGGGAACATGACGTATATTCCCTTCGCTAATTTTTGAAGCCACAACCATAGATATAATAACACCTTATCGAGAGTTCCGCAGTTAATTTAAATTGAAATGACGCGTTTTGATTGGTTGAAATTCATGGACGCAGTCAAGCTTAAGCGAGACTGTTTAATTTCTTTTCAAAGCTTACGACTTGCAAAAAGTACAACACACAAAATAACAACTTATCGAATAAATAATATTCCAGCGGCCTCGTTTTCGGGCTTTAATAAGTTGCCCCATCCACACACTACACAATTTAACTTTCGATCGGGTCGCCATTTTGAGACGGCTCCGGGTCAAGGCCGTTATGGTTATATTCGTTAGCGGGCTCGGGGTCACAGCCTCAAAAAAGATGGCGGATGCGGGCTCTAGTGATATATTTTATATATTATACATCTCTATGGGTGTAACCAATCGGTAATTCCGACCTCTAGTCGAGCACACAATAATAAACAGCAAGATGGTATAGTGATTAGTGCAGCGGCTCCCAGCCTATTGCAGAGCAAGGCATCATTACTGAAAGTCCTTCAGTCAAAGGCAAATGGCCTTAATATAATCTATTGTAGATGGCTAAGAACACAGAGCAAACGCGCTTTTGTGCAAGACTTGTCTTATTAAAGCGCGCTATAAATTTCAAATTGTATTGCATTATATAGATCTCTATTTTAACGACAACAACGTTCGTTTTATTCATGCGCAGTGTTGCACCTTTAAAGTTTAAAATATAGTTCTAGCTCTAAGTCAGAAGTGATAATTAATCTGTAGTTTTTCACATTTTTATTTATCAAACCGCGGCTACGGAAACACTAGGTTAGTGTTTTGGATTGTCAAATTAATGGGGCGGCCTGGTGCAAAATATGGAAGAATTGCTCACTTAAAGACAGAAGCATGAAATTTGGTACACGGTAGCAACATACCATGAGGAAATATTTTGGCTATAGGGCCATCGCAGATTTGCTCCCTGGCCCCAATGGCAGCCATTTTTCAAAATGGCCGACCGAAGTTGAGATTTTCCAATATCTCAGCTTCTAGTTCACTTAGAATCCTGATCCTGGTGTCTAAACATACATATTTAGGGGCAATGATTCCAATAGAACCAATTGCAAACACTTATCTACACGAGATTGGCGGCCATTTTCCAAAATGGCCGACCAAACTAGATTTTTCAATATATCAACTTCTAGTTCACTGAGAATGCTGGTCCTGGTATCTAAACATACATACTTAGGGGCAAGAATTCTAATAGAACTAATTGCAAACACTTGTCTACACGAGATTGGCAGCCATTTTCCAAAATGGCCGACCAAAAGAGATTTTTCAATATCTCAACTTCTAGTTCACTTAGAATCGTGATCCTGGTGTCTAAACATACATACTTAGGGGCAAGAATTCCAATAGAACTAATTGCAAACACTTGTCTACACAAGATTGGCCGCCATGGACGTCACGTTTGGGGACCGTGGCGATCCCCTAATTTCAAATACCAACTGTGATAGGCTCACGACGAGTCAACTATAAATAATAAGTGCTGGTGGTGGCGGCACGATGTTGTAGGCTTGAGCATATCTCAGTGGCAGTGGGCTAAGTAGAAGTCTGTAGTTTGAAGTTATATGCATATATTATTATATGCATATATTGTTAGAGTGCTTATTTTATATAGAAGTGATTAATATATATATATATATATTCCGCAACCTGCGATCCCTCAACGGCGGAGTACCCTCCCGACTATCGTCTGAACAGAGGTACTGGTATCGCCTTACTTTCCCCACGACATGGACATCCTGCTGTGTACGCAGAATTTCTGCTTGGCAACTTCACAGTAAAGAAGGCATTCTCCAATATCGCCATAGACCAAGCCCATGAGCAGAACAACGCCTGTGTGAAGGATGGTGGCGGTGCTGTAGGCCTCACACAGAACCCGCAAGCTCTACTACGATAGATGGTGTCTGGACCAGAAGAGTTCCAGGCATCGATTCAGAAACCAAAAATGGAATCTGATCTTCGACATCATGAGCAGACAAAAAGCACGCAGGTAACATTTTTCAACCAGGTAAAGGCTCTCAGCAATGTGATCGAGGAGATGGGAAGCCCATTCATTGACGAAAGCAATGACCTACTTGTCCTGGACAGCAGAGATCTGGCTGGTCCTGCAGTGATCAACACAATGCGCAACATCGGGAAACCAGACAAAAGCAGCACGAAACATTGGTCAACGAACGTCTTGTTAACCAATCACGACATGTCAATGACCTAATCAAACGAAACAACTTGCCTCTCTTCAATCGTCCACCTGTACCTGACAAGTCAAGAGCAAAGCACCAGCTGTCATCTGTGAAGAGTGACTGTTCACTTTTCTCCAGGCTGTACATCTCCTGTCAGACACGTGAAGGAGACCTTGACGAATTCTTTGCACACGAGAATCAAGCATGCCCACCATCACTCTCGAATATGGGCAAATTGCGGCTAGGAACCAAGTCAGACATTGTGAGCTGCCTAGAAGAGCTGGTTCCCACTTCAACAGATGACGCCATTCCAGATATCCACCCAGGCCCTTCACTGGGCGTACCTAGTGTTGATGCTGTTATCCTGGATGGAGCAGTCATAGTCAACATGCTCAAGCCTGGCATTGCATGCACCTTCTCAGATTATGCCTCCCATATCTTCTTGCCCTACATCACAAGACAGCTAGAACATGTGCACAGGGTCGATGTGATATGGGATGAAAAATGTGCATGGCAGCTTGAAGACATACACACGCAGTGTGAGGGGTAAGGGAAGCCGAAGGCGAGTGGAATCTTCTAATTCCCTACCTAGAAACTGGCAGGAATTTCTAAGAAACAACGAAAACAAGTCAGAGTTGTTTTGTTTTTTGAACCTGCAAATAGCGAAACTTAAAACAGACACAGAAAGACCGATCATCGCCACATACCACAAGGACGTGCTCTGTACTCAGCCAAGGGACACAACTGGACTTGCTCCTTGTACTCAGGAGGAAGCCGATACAAGGATTTTCCTGCACGTCTCAGATGCTGCCAAACACGGCTATCGTAAAGTAATGATCCACACTGTTGACTCTGACGTGTTGGTGTTAGCCATAGCAGCAATTCAGCAGCTCAGCATTGACGAACTGTGGGTTGGTTTTGCCTCCGGAAAGAGCTTCAGGTACCTACCAACCCCTGAGATGGCACGTGCTCTCGGTCCAGAGAAGTGTGTGGCTTTGCCCTTCCTACACATTTAGCGGATGTGACGCAGTATCATCCTTTGCTGGCCGCGGACAAAGGACTGTGTGGGACATTTGGAAGACATTCAACGACGTAACCCCAGCCTTCTGTACCTTAGCATCAACTCCCAGCTCTGTTGAGGGTCAGCTCGATGTACTGGAGCGCTTTGTAGTTCTTCTGCATGACCGTGCGAGCAGCGAAGAGAAAGTGAATGAGGCACGGAAGCAGCTGTAGTCACAGAAAGACAGACCAATGGATGGCCTTCCACCAACTCAAGCTGCACTTGTGGAACACACAAAGAGAGCTGCCTACCAGGCAGGTTATGTCTGGGCACAGATGTTTGAGGCTGTTCCCAAGCTACCTTGTCCTGGCGAATGGGGGTGGCTGCAAACGATCGAAGGAGGCTGGGAAGTGAAGTGGACAACACTCCCAGAAGCTTCTCATGCCTGTTCTGAACTGCTCATATGTGGCTGCGAGAAGGGCTGCAGGGGACAGTGCAAATGTGTGAAAGCTGCTCTACAGTGTACTAGTCTCTGTCTGTGTAGAGGTCTATGTGACCGTGAATGACTTGGACGATGTTGGGCAGTACTTTCTCTGGAAACTGGTTTCTAAAATGTGAACTAACTGTTATATTGTTCAATATACATCTATGAAAACATTAATAGCATGCTGAATTGCTGATATGCCATCATTTGTTTTATTTCCACATGAATTTGAACACACCACGAAGTTTCATAAATATTATGGTGAAATAAATTGGCGTAGCTAGGAATATACTATGCTTATGACAGTTGAGTTTTCAAACGGGGGGGGGGTACAATTGCTTGCAATTAGTACCATTTGAATCCTTGCCCCTAAATGTGACAATTTAGACACCAATAATAATAATAATAATATTCCAAGATCATTATTCTAAGTGAATTAGAAGATGAGATATTAAAAAATCTCTTTTGGTCGGCCATTTTGGAAAATGGCTGCCAATCTCGTGTAGATAAGTGTTTGCAATTAGTTCTATTAGAATTCTTGCCCCTAAGTATGTATGTTTAGACACCAGGATCACGATTCGAAGTGAACTAGAAGTTGATATATTGAAAAATCTCTTTTGGTCGGCCATTTTGGAAAATGGCTGCCAATCTCGTGTAGACAAGTGTTTGCAATTAGTTCTATTAGAATTCTTGCCCCTAAGTATGTATGTTTAGACACCAGGATCACGATTCTAAGTGAACTAGAAGTTGATATATTGAAAAATCTCTTTTGGTCGGCCATTTTGGAAAATGGCTGCCAATCTCGTGTAGATAAGTGTTTGCAATTGGTTCTATTGGAATCCTTGTCCCTAAATATGTATGTTTAGACACCAGGATCACGATTCTAAGTGAACTAGAAGCTGAGATATTGGAAAATCTCAACTTCGGTCGGCCATTTTGAAAAATGGCTGCCATTGGGGCCAGGGAGCAAATCTGCGATGGCCCTATAGCCAAAAATTTTCCTCATGGTATGTTGCTACCGTGTACCAAATTTCATGCTTCTGTCTTTAAGTGAGCAATTTTTCACCAAGCCGCTCTACTATATTAACAAACAACTTACATCAACCAATAATTTCCGGCTCACTCAAGCACCGCCACGATCACCCAACATAAAAATGTATTCCTGTAGCGACCTTCAATATACTGCGTCATTTCATGCGACATCATTTAGCTCATTTTTTTACTTTGTCGAGAAATGAAAATGATACAGCGAATGTAAAGCGTCTGAATAATTTATTTTTGTTATCTTTGACACTCTTTATTAACCCTAATCATACCAGCATAAAAACAACTTAAACGTACCGGGTGGGGTCATAAATGACCCCATCTGAGTTTTTTACTGTAAGTTCAACATGCTTGCTATTTGAGTGTCAGATATATGTATATGTATGTATGAATATGTATATGCATGTATATATGTATGTACATATAAAATTATACACATATATATGTGTGTATATATAATATATATGTATGTATAATTGTATATATGTATCTGTTGCTGTAAGTTTAACATGTTTGTTATTTGAGTGTTAAATATATATATATATATATATATATGTATGTATGTATGTATATATGCATGTATACATGTGTATATATGTATATATATAAATATGCATATATATATATGTTTGTGTATAAACACATATATATATATATATATATATATATATAATATATCATATACTGTAAGTTCAAGATGTTTGTTATTTGAGTGTCATATATATACCCATATATATATAATACAATGTATATATATGTATCCATGTATATGTATAGATATGTATGTATATATGTATCATTGTATATATTTGTATGTATATGTATTTATATATATATAGGTGTGTGCATGCATATATATCTGATGCTGCAAGTTCAACATATAAATTGTTATTTGAGTGTCATATGTATATAGGCCTATGTATGAATATATAAAATTATGTGTACATGTATGTATGTAATCATGTATATATGTTTATATGTATGTTTGAGATATATATATATGTATATATATATTTATAAATATACATATAATATATACATATAGACCTATATAACAATTATCTGATACTGTTATAGATCTAAGTTCAACATATTTGTTATTTGAGTGTCAGATATATATATATATATATATATATTATATATATTTATTTCTCTCTCTCTATATATATATATATATTTGACACTCAATTTTATATATATATATATATATATATATATATATATATGATACTCAGTACAGGATCAAAATCCTCACTTACAAGGACCATCTAATGGCAGGTTTCACTGGGGGTAGGGTTTGGCCGTAATTGAAATTGCTTGAAATTACGCAATTTGTAATTTAATTCAATTACAGTTGTCTATGTATTTTGTAATTTGAAAAAATGTTTTATATCTCAAAATAATATGTAATTTAGTAACATTTTTCCGAGTAAAGAACGCCGTTGGAATTGGAACTTTGCAAGGCCTTAGCCATGTCTCAAGTCACGCAACGATCATCAGTTTCCCAGCACAACTTCCCCAAAATTACTCGAAAAAATGTAATTGAATTACAAATTACAACTTACTTAGAGACATAAAATATAGTTTCAAATTACAAAATACATAGGAAAATGCAATTGAATTACACATTACAAATTACTTTGAGACATAAAATATAGTTACAAATTACTATGAGAAATTAAATATAATTTCAAATTACAGAATACATAGGAAAATGTAATTGAATTACGCATTACAAATTACTTTAAGACATAAAATATAATTTGAAATTACAAAATACATAAGAAAATGTAATTAAATTATGCATTACAAATTACTTTGAGACATAAACTATAATTTGAAATTACAATTTACTTTTGAGACATAAAATATAATTTCAAATTACAAAATACATAGTAAAATGTAAATTAACTTAAAAATAAAAATTAACAGTTGCATAATTTCAAGTAATTTCAATTTCAATGGCTGCCCATTATTTCTGGCCACGTCTCCCAAACACTAAAACTGTTAATTTAGGTTGCAAAATCTGGTGTATTGCTCGGCAAAGTGATGCTTGAAATTACGAAAATCTTGGGGTCATTTATGACCCCAACAGTCTTTCGTTGATATCATGTAGGCGTCAATATGCAACCCATTCCCGATAGGTTCTCCTTAAACATGGATATATATGTGACAAATTCCTAAAATAGTTTGACAAAATATTGAATGTTAAAAATTTTATGACAACAATCATACGCGTGGGGTCATAAAAGACCCCACCTGGTATGATTAGGGTTAAGCGCGACAATAAAATTCTGGCGTTGAGTAAGAGTTAATGGACACTTGCCGTTAAAAGCCAGTCCCTTTTCTACGCTATTTTTAGCACTTGTTAATAGACCATCTGTTTAAGAAATCATCAATCAAACGCTGTGTCTCATGCTTATATAGCATTGAACAACAATGTTTTAAAGGTGTCTAAAGAGAGCGCTGTGAAAAATTTTCAACCGTGTTCCGTAATAAAAGATTCCTAGCGTACAACTTGAAATCTCTATTAGCCTTTAGTATACGACGTAACGATATAATTATTACCGTCAATTTCATGCGGTAATATTTATCTCATTTGCTACTTTATTGTATTGTATTGTATTTGAACACTTGTTATAGCGCCCCTACCAGATTGCCTATTCAGAGGCGCTCCCGACTACTGCGCGAACGCTGAATCGGAGTTTCACGCCGAAGCGCATGAGCAATTGCGAGTGAAGGACTTGCCCAGGGTCCCTACGCGGCGGCTTTGAGGTGGATTCGAACCCGCAACCCTCCAGCTGCAAGGCACCGAACATACCCCTATACCACCGCGCCCCAGTTGTATTGTGTTGTGTTGTATTGTACTCCACGTTTATATTGCGACCGAGCCACCCGCAGTAAAGATCCGAGAAATTAATCTCTGATAAACCGACCGACCCGGAATCAAACCCGGGCCGCCGGCGTGGCGAGCGAGCTACCAACCCACTCGGCCACTCAGGCTCTCTAGTCTTTAGTCCCCTTGACCTGGCAAGAGTGAACCCAAGACTCGCGACATGAGTACAGCGCATTTAATGACTTTACGCTTACTTTTGCGCTGATATTACATTACACTGCTTCATAACAGAGGCGCCTGTGTGCGAACAAATTGTCTACGGGTGGCGAAGAGTATGGTAAGCAATTTCGAACCCCAAATGGGACTTGAAAGTTGATTGATTAGAGCGCTCTTCTTCGACACCATTAACAACTGTCAAATATTCCTTTATAAGGACAAGCTTTATTAATTTCATCACTTGACTTCTGTAAAACTAAGGTCACTGATAAATTAGCACCAGTCTTCGTAAGCATTTTATAAATTTAAAATCCACTACCCTAGCTCAGCCATGGCCTTCTAGATTATTGACTCAGCGCCGTCGATTGATGCTTGGTCATTAACTAACGGCGCCTAAAAATTCATTAAATAATAATAATAATAACGATGACAATATTATTAATAATAATAATAATAATAATAATAATAATAATAATAATAATAATAATAATAATAATAATAATAATAATAATAATAATAATAATAATAATAATAATAATACTAATAATAATAATAATAATAATAATAATAATAATAATAATAATAATAATAATAAACAATTTTTTTAATTTTGTTTGTAGTAAAATTGGGCCCTCTGCTTTTCTGCCTCCCACTCCAACCTATACTAACCCGGCTGCTGTCGCCCTTGGGTTTTGGATACTTGGACGACCTCACTTTGGGCGGCAACCCAGAGGTTGTCGAGGCGGATGTGGATCTTATCGAGAGGGAGTGCTTGAGCCTCGGCCTCGCGCTAAACCGCACCAAGTGCGAACTGATCACCCCCGATCTTGCCGGCGACGAACGGGGCTCCCTGATACAGTTCACCCGTGTCGATCCATCCGCGGCCATGCTCCTGGGAGCGCCGCTCCTCCCAGCAGATGCTCTACTCTCCTCTTTGGACAAAAGCGTGGCCTACCTCGCAAGGGCTTTTGAAAGACTTCAGTGTATTGCCAGACAAGACGCACTTTTAATACTAAGATGCTCCCTGGGCTCGCCCAGGCTAATGCACACATTACGATGCACCAGCTGTCACGACCACCCACGCCTGAGGGACTACGATGAGTTGTTGAGAGGTGGAATCGAGCGGGTTCTGAACGTGATGCTGACCGACGTCCAGTGGGCGCAGGCATCCCTCCCGATTAAGATGGGAGGGCTGGGAATCAGGAGGGTGTCATCGCTGGCACTGCCCGCCTTTTTGGCTTCGGCCGCGGGCACCCTCCCCACTCAGTCCCTCATCTTGGGAACAACACTCGAGAACGCAGACACGGCCTACACTTCAGCGCGTTCGCAATGGATGCAACTCGCCAGGATTTCCGACCCAATGGCCGTCCCCAGTCACAAACAATCACAATGGGATGGGCCGTTGCTGCAGGAGGTCTTATCGTCGGTTAGTGGCGCACTGCAGGACCCTTACGACCAGGCCAGACTAAGAGCGGTGCAGTTCCCTCATGCCTCCGACTGGCTACATGCCCTCCCGTTGACCGCATATGATCTGAGGATGAGCGACGAGGCCGTGAGAGTTGCGGCCGGTTTGCGCTTGGGCCTGGCCATTTGCGAGCCGCACACGTGCGCATGCGGTGCTCCGGTGTCGTCCAGAGGCTCACATGGCCTCTCCTGCCATTTGGGGTTTGGACGTCAGGCTAGACACTGCGCCGTCAACGATATCATCTACCGCAGCCTCAACAGAGCCGGCACCCCTGCGGTTAAGGAGCCGTCTGGCCTCACCAGATCGGACGGGAGGAGGCCTGATGGCCAGACCCTGATACCGTGGGGCAACGGGCGGACCTTGATATGGGACGCGACGGTGGTGGATACCGTGGCCGCCTCATACATCCCTGAGACGGCGACCGAAGCTGGAAGGGCGGCGGAGTTGGCTGCCACAAGGAAACACGCCAAATACGCAGATCTACAGAGGAGGTACACCTTCGTCCCTGTAGCCCTGGAGACCCTTGGCCCTCTCAACAGAGAGGGTCTCGCCTTCATCTCCGAGATGGGTCGCCGCCTGACGAAAATATCCGGAGACACCCGAGAGACAGGATTCATCCTCCAGCGCCTGTCGGTTACGGTCCAGCGTTTCAACGCGGTTGCCTTCCAGGGCACCATGTCGAGGTTGCCCGGCGCTGAGGAGCGACCACCTCAACAACACTAAGCCTTACCGTGTTTTAACAATGACAATGACAATAATAATAATAATAATAATAATAATAATAATAATAATAATAATAATAATAATAATAATAATAATAATAATAATAATAATAATAATAATAATAATAATAATAATAATAATAATAATAATAATAATAATAATAATAATAATAATAATAATAATAAGGTACTGCTACAGTTAAGTTTAAATACATTGGTTTACTTAAACACCTTTTTAACGTCGTAATCCGAATGAATATTTTAAAGATTCATTGATTACTTTTGGCTTAAGAGCTGTAATATGCCAAAAACTAATCTTTGTCGGCGGCAACGGCCTATGTTGTCATAAGCTGCCGTTAAACTGTGGATCCAATCCAATACTTTTGGCTTCCAGTGTGGATGATGTCCATTTCTGCTGATGATAGTGCCATTATTTTACTTAGGAAATCTAAATATTAAAATATTAGAAAATAAAATTCAGTTGTCAATCAATGTAATACAAAATTGGTGTAATGAGAATGGCTTTAAAAATCTATGAATAAAACGACCGGATTCCTCTTTTCAAAAAGAAATAATATATCATGGATTTCAATAAAGATTGATAAAAAACAAATTAAGATGAAAAATTCGTGGGAGTAATTTTCGATATTAAATTAGTTGGAAACCACACATTGATTATATAACTGAAAATTATAAAAGAGGTTACACTTTATTAGAGCCATAAGTGGCTATGGTCGAGGAGCTTCTAAAAAACACTGCAAACCATAATAAATATTAGGCTATAGAGCCTTCATCAGATCTATTTTAGATTATGGTGATGTTGCACATTCTTCAGCCAGTAAGTTGCACCTGGATAAACTTTTCTGTGGTCGTTCGTTTCTATCTCACTTCACACGATTAGCGGTACACACAAAGTTGTGATAGGATTAAAGGCCGTTTACATCACTAGGCAAAGATAAATTCATTAGCTTGGTTAGTAACCTTTAACGACGTTGTTTCACTGCTATGAGTATTGGCGTCGCCCTCCTCCTTTATCCAGAGATTCCAGACTAGGAACTGGCACCAGTCGAGCACGACAGTGGCGGATGTCCTTAGCGAAAAAGTGTCCACGTAAACGGCCATGAAAACCAGTAATAATAATACCAGCCATTGATGATAATGCCAGCCATTCATAACAGCTGCATTATCGACACTGGATAATGCAGCCGTCTCTTGGTCGCTTAGACATCTTTAGAACGGTATTCTCGTCAACTGCGTTCCACTGAGAACTCCGCCGCCAACCAAGCTGCAGTAGTGCCAGTCCCAAGCCTGCACAAAGGAGGAGGGCGACGTTAATCATCATTGTTATGACACAATGTGGTTGAAAAACAACCAACCAACCAGCTTTATGCTCTCAAGATGCCCAATTCGCTCCAAGGGGAGGACATAAGAGATAGCATTGCAGTAGTCAACCCTGCTACAAACAAACGCATGAACAAAGGCATTGGGTGACAGTGAACTGGAAATTACCCAAATCCATCCATCTCGTTTGGTGAAACTCAAATTAGAATGTGTGAGTAGGGTAAAATCGACAGCAAAACCTCGGCAGCCACAAAGTGTCTCTAAGCCCGTGCTTCCCAATCATATTTGGATTCGTAACTCTTTCGAACTTAATTTTTCTTGATGGAACCATGACCTATACAAAACATATTCTGGTGTAATGTTTCTAAACAGTGAACAGGGTTTATAGCCTACAGTTCAAACCATAAATATTTGATTAGAAAATGCTGTTAATAAATTTTATGTGAAACCCTTGTCTTCACTTGGGAGTCTTGTTTAAAATGTACCAACACATTCAATGGTTGGCCCTTCGCTCTGAAACGGACTCCCTTTAGCACTGCGCTTACATCAATTGCACGGAGTTGTTATTATCAGCTTCGTCAGCTTCGAGTGGTCTCTCGCTCTCTCTCTCATGATGCAGTTGTGGTCCTTGCTCATGCCTTTGTTACTAGTCGAATTGACCACTGTTCCTCACTACTTGCTGGCCTTCCCCTTGGTGTTTTGGGGCGACTAGATCGAGTTCTACGCTCGGCTGCTCGGCTTATTGGACGGCTTCCTAAGTACTCTCCTGTCTCTGCATACATACGTGATGTGCTGCACTGGCTGCCTATCTCTCAGCGGATCTCATATCGCATTGCTGCTCTGGTTTCTCGTTGTGTTCTTGGCTGCACTCCATCTTACTTGCGTGATCTTTGCCGCCCAGTGTCTGATGTTCCAGCGCGTCGGGTGCTTCGCTCTGCGACGAGGGGTGAGTTCCTTGTTCCACGGGCTCGCTTGGCTATTAGGCAGCGCCGTGCTTTCTCGGTTGTTGGCCCTTCCATCTGGAATGACCTACCACTTAAGCTTCGTTTTTTACTTGTAAGCCATCTGACAGGGTTCTACAAGTCCCTTAAGTGTTTTTTCTTTAGTCGTGGCTGGGCCGGGAGCGCTCCTGAGTAGTTTCTTGAAGGGGCACTATATAAATGCTCTGAATGAATGAATGAATGAATGAATCCCAGAATCCACTCTGAATCTTTCTATTCTTCACTCAAAACTGTTCTTTTCAGCCGTGCTGGAGTCGGGAGCGCTCCTGAGTAGTAACCTAGAAGGGGCGCTATATAAATCTTCGTAGTGAATGAATGAAATTCAAATAAAGCTTATCCGATTCGTTAAAAGAAACATAGGGTTCATCGGAACACATTTGGAAAGACAACTCGAAACGCTGCTTACATCAATTTGTATGAGCTCTTCTAGACACCTTTAAATCGCTTGCCTCAGACACTGTAATAACGTATTTTCGTTTCGTTTTGTCGTTGGGTTGTTTATCTTTATTTGTTCGATCATCGATGTCAGTTACTGTAGGGCGGACATGCTTTGTAGGCTGCTATTAGCGCCGTGTATTGTAGGCTGTCCGTTCTGTTAGTAGTTAAGATTTATGTCTTCTGTCATTTGTGTTCTTGTGAATTGTTTCAATTGCATAATTGTACTCTGTAACCGGTTGCTGTTTGTGAACCGGATTGTTTCAATAAACGAAATTATTATTATTATTTTTTCACATATTAGCAGTGTGACCACTCCTTGGGATTTTTCCCAAGATCTTGGAATTTTTGGGGTCCGACTTGGGATCTGAGGATTTTGCATAGCAATCTTGGGATTTTTTCTACGGTCTACAGACTAGTTTTTACCGTACTTTTCAACAGTGGCAGCGAATCAGATAGGAACAAAATCGCTCAATGAAAGAAGTTTCTTATTATTGTTACTTGTAAACATTGTAATTGGTTAATTCAAGGTTATGCTCCGGGTTTGTTTCTTTGCCAGCTCTTAGCTAGTAATTTGTTGAATAATTGTGATTGTTAGAATGCATTTCATGTTTCATCACAAGTTTTTCCTTTTCTGTTACTTGGTACACGTTTGGCCAATCTTGGGATTTTCTGGCAAGAGCCTGGGATTTCAGAAAATGGAGAGTGGTCGCACTGCATATTAGTTAGAGTCCATGAGCACAGCATTTCTTAAAGAAAAAAAGGCAATTATTAAAAAGTTTTGTACAGATTAGCTGAGTGCTTAGTGAAGGGACACATATGGGAGATCCAAAAGGGATCAGAGTCCCGGTTCACCCGTGAATATCTTTAAATAACTGTAAAACTTTAAGTCAGCCACTATCAAAACTGTGGTAATGCCAGTCCCAAGCCTGGAAATGAGAGGAGGTGACGCTAATCATCTTTGTTAGGCGACAGTGCAATTATTAAACATTAACTAAGCAACCAATTGATAGCCTCCTTGTATATAACACGGGTATGATAAAGTCGAAGTCAACAGCTTGGCATCGATCAGATAGATGTCGTTTAATGCTGCAGCTATTGAGTCCCTATCCACCACTTCTGTTTTCAGGTGATGCCAGTACCAACCCGTATAGAGACGGAGGGCGACATCTTTGTTTTGAACAGCGTCGCTAAACGGAAACTACTGCTAAAGTTGCATGTTTCAGTCGAAGCTCACATTATGACAAAAGTAGTTAAACAATAACGCTGTAGGCCTAATCACCAAACAGTGACTCTTATTAATTAACAATGTTTGAGGTTTGGATATTACACGACGTACAGTTATTCGAAACTGGCTCTAAGGTTTACAGCTACTCTCCTATAGGCCAATAGCATGGGCGGATGAGGGAAGTGGAGTGTCATTCATGGGTCAATAAAATTTATTTGGCCTCGCTGAAATGCTTGCGCGCTCAAGATGCCGAACGCGTCCTTAGGGTAGACCTACATAATGGGCCCTGCAGTAATCAATCTATTACAAACAAATTCATTGTATTGTATTGCTTTTAATTAAGCATTTGAAAAGCGCTTGTGGGGTGGAGTTGAACCGTTCAGGAGCGCTCCGAACAAAGGTTGTGCGGCATTGGGCGAAAGTGAACGAGAAATGAACCGCAAAAATCTCGTTTGGAGAAACTAAACTTAGTATTTGTATGTAAGGTAAGGTCGACGTCAAATCTTTGGCCGCCATAAGTTGTCTCTCAACATCGCATACTAGAATTTGAGCTCTTCTAGGCACCTTTATATCGCTTATTTCAGATGCTATATATAAATCTTCGATTCTTTTAATAGATAACTTAATTTTGGAACAAACCAGCTATGTAAGGTAATTTCGACATCACTGCCCTGCTGGCATCCATAAGGTGTCATTGCAAACAGGAAACTTCAGCATAAATTAGTCCCCTACCTAGTCAACATAACCGCCACCTTTCACTGCCGCCGTAGTTAAGCCCTCGAGTAGAAACCAATCGCTAAGCTACCGACTGCTAGCGATTTTGTTCTTATTTTTAAATCGGTGATTCCGAGTTTCGATCTAGGCAGGTTTCGAGCTTTGATTAAAACATATAGACTTAAATTTAATACATATGCATATATAAGTATATAATTTAATACACATGCATATATAAGTACTTCACTCGCAATTGCTCATGCGCTTCGGCGTGAAACTCCGATTCAGCGTCCGCGCAGTAGTCGGGAGCGCCTCTGAATAGGAATCTGGAAAGGGCGCTATAACAAGTGTTCAAATACAATACAATACAATACAATAATCATTGACATGACCATTTGGCTTTTTCCTTTTCTCATTAGCAAAAAGGCTCAATTGTTGAACAAAAAATGCTCTTTTGCTGTCTATTTTTTTATATTGAGTTTGTGCCCTCTAAGGCTTACTATTCAATTTTTTTAAACAATATTGAAATGTTTCCAAAAACTCTCTTTCCCCTTAGAGGGTCAAACAACTAGCACCAACCTACCCTATCGCTCAAATTGATATCGGAGACGCTCATCTTTTACAAATAGAGTAGGTAGGCAACGTTATAAAGGTGTTTAATCGCAGCATTCTATTTGCCAATGCTTAGCAACGTCTACGGCTACCACGGTCGTTTATGTCGACAACGCCTCACCTGATGACAGAGTGTCACGGCCTACCCTCTCACACGTGGCAGGATAGCACTGTGATCTTCAACCCACGACACACGGAAGAGTTTTTCTATACTTTATTACCTACAGCTAAGCGACGTTAAGTGACTACGTTTAATACAGTCTAACTTCGGTATTACATAAGAGAAAAGAATAATGTTTCTGCAGCGTCTGATGCTCAACGTGTCTCTCGGCAATCGGCCAGGTGAAGTTAGCCTCGACTCCGTCGTAACAAGATGTTCTGTAGAGAGAGCCCCGTACCCTCCCGACCCAGCGTTTAAATACCGTTAGTCGTCCCTTTGGGTCGGGCGTGACGAATTCGCGTTGGCGTCCCTTCAAAGGCTTATCGATCCTTTGAAGGTGGGGCGAAAGTGATTCCCTGTGGCGGCGATGGTCGTCAGTCCGTCGACATATGTCCGCCAGATGGCGCCTGCCTCGTTAACGGAGGTCGGCGGTCGCCGCTTAATCAGGGCGAAGGGGTGCACGACGAATTGACCTCTTTCATCCGTATAGCGGTCGCTGCGTCGTTACCCCGAGTTTGACCGTTAGTTCGGGTCACAGAGTGCACTTGTGAATTCCATTGCTGCCCCGTTGAAGGTCGTCGCGTAGGCTGATGGAGCTGACCGCGACATTCCCTCCCATCCTAAGACGATGGCGCATGTCAGAGATCCTCGCGTCTACCAATGGGGGGGTTTGGAGACCGATCTCCATCCAACTTCAAAAGTGGGGGGGTTTGAGCGATTTTGGCCGAAAGTGGGGGGGTTTCATTTTTTCATGATATATCTTTTCTCCTGTATGATTGTGATAATATTAACCCACATTAAACCATTATCGTGGGATCGAAATTCTCTTGTTTCCATAACAGTAGCAAACGGCTTGTACAACAGAACCCTTACTGCACAGCCTGCACTGCCATGGGGTGGGGTTGGGTTGGAGACCCCGTTACATCAAGGCACGGACCCCGGTATACCAGGCGTCCGTGTATCAATGCAGCTGTACCCTTACGAGTCTACAGCCAACGGGTCAACGGCTTACGCGATATACCGGCCAAACATTTGGGGAGGGTTGAGGACCCTGAGGTTGCTGCGCTAATGACGGCGGCCCAGACTGGCAGCGTTCTCCGCTGCAAACCTGCAATCTGCATCATGTGTATCATCACTTCGGCCGTTATCTGGCTCAGCCATCGAAATGGCCCATCTCTAGCCCTCTCTGACCTGTCCAGTCAGTGTGTGGCGGACATTTCAAATGAAAATATATGCATAGGAGTAATAATTATAGCCTACGTTGGACTCACGAATATATGAACGCGTTGCGAGTTGATTCATTTAGCCTACTTTATTTCTTCTGACTTCTAAGTGAGTATTTTTTATGAAATGATACACAATGATAAACAGGGACGAGGTGGTGTAGCGGTGTGTTCTCTGCCTTGTAACCGGAAGGTCGCAGGTTGAATCTACCTCAAGCAAGTTGAAGCAATTGTGTAGCGACCCTGGACAAGTTGCTCACCCTTAATTGTCTGTGAGGAAGCAGGAAGGCAACGGGAAACCACCTTAATCGTATTATCCCCGGGCGGCATAAAAAACAATGGATCTGCCTTCTGGTAGAGAACTCCGCATCATCATCATCAAATGAAAAGTCCTATTCTTATAGCAGTATAGCCACATTGCAAATAGCTAATAACAGATCTATAGATTGTGCGCAAATCATGGCCAGTGTCCTTACCAGGCACCATCGTCTGTGTAGCTAGATGGTGCATTAAAGACTTTAAACACTTAAAGTCATTCTAACTAACTAACTAACTAACTATAGCCAGATTGACTCCAAACTTCAGCTTGGTATAGAAAAACCCCTAAGATGTCCTTAAATACACTTATTTAGAAAATATATCTCTAAATTTGTTATTTCGCCAGCCAGAGGCCAAACGAAAAAAATAATGTTTTAACTGTCATTTCTTAAATTCTTAAACAGCTTTAGTCCGATTGACTTCAAACTTGACCTAGATAAGGTCATAAGGAGTGAAAGGTTCCAAATAACATGGTAACAACAGACGTAAAATTCATCCCAATGATCTATTTTATATCTTTTTGGCCAAGCCCCATGTTGTGTCAGGGTTAGAAGGATCATTTCTTGCTGACTTTCTTCACAAAGAAAAAGTCCAGGAAAAGGATATATGTTTGTTGGTATTCATGCATTATCACTGGCCGTTAACACTTTCACATTAATTTTTCTTTTACCGTCTTTAAATAGCTTTAGGCAAGAGTAGGGCCTAGAGTAGGGATGCATTGCTTTTGTGAAGGATACATAATATATAATATAATTATATATCATATATATAATATATATATCATATATAATCTTATACTATAATTCTTAAAGTTTGTCCTTCCGTATGTATGTATGTTTGCAATGCATCGCTGTCCGGCTAAAGGCTCCGAAACGGAACGGTTTAGCGAGTTGAAAAAATTTACAAAGCATTATTACGCAAAGTCTAGGTCAACGCGACTATTTTCAGTTCGCAATTTTATTTAAACGCCGATATATGGCCATTTTAAATTTAACTTTTCAGCGAGCTTATTTCAATACCGCCCATAGTAAGGCCATTTGTTCACGTCACGCATGCTTAATAAGCAATCTTACGTCACACGGAGCATCTAGCAACCAATCAGAAGTCGCCACAGGCGAATTTCTAGGTCAGCGCAACCATTTACAGATTTGGTGACCTAATTACACTAAGCTCACATTTTTTGCAACCACGACCATTGCCGATTTTCTAGGTCAAAGCAACTCGAAACATACTTTAGCTATTCGAATTTCTATCTCATCCCAATTACTTTCAGCTCATAATTTGCTTTCAATTCCGATTTATGGACATTATAAGCATGCCCATTTGTCCACGTCACTAAAATTAATATGCAATCTTAAATTACGTCACGCGGCTAAATATGCAATCTTACGTCACGCTGGCCAACGGCAAATAATACGCCTATTATAATTTAGAAATAACCCGTGTAGTACGGGGAACAAAATAATACGCCTATTTCAGGTAGAGATAAACCGTAAAGAACGGGGAACAAAATAATAATATTGCCTATAATTATAAGGTAGAGATAACCCGTGCAGTACACGGGCAAAGCAACTATGTTCACCTCTAAATATCGTTTCCATTCAGATATATGGACATTTTTAAATATTTGAAGCCCATCAGCAAATATAGTAAGTAAGTAGCCTTTATTTGCAGCCGTTAAAAATTACGCCTGGGAAAACCCGGGCGAACGCCGGGTAAAAATTGCTAGTATATATATATATTATATATATATATATATATCATATATATATCATATATATAATATATAATTATATAGGCCTATATAAAAAATATATATACACTGAAAGCACTGAAATTAAATTAGTGTCTACATAGTAATATTTTAAATAATTTTTAGTAAAAATTTTAATTTACTAAATTAGTTTTAATAGCTGAAAAAGGTCCCGGAACGCCGTTCCGGACCGTTCCGGCCGAAAAAAGCACTGCACCGAAATGTGTGTTTCAGATGCAAATTTTTGGGCCCAGTGGGGGGGTTGGTTCTCCATTGTAAATCTGGGGGTCACGTCATTCACTGCAAAAATGTCAACAAGGCTGATGAAGAATTTTCTAGAGTTGAAGCTGCTTAAAGAAGCTTCGCCCAAAATGAGGAAAAAGATTATGAAGAATTGCAAACAGACTCTCTTGTGTTGTCTTTGCGAATGTGCGCTCAACGTCTTAAAAGGAAATGTTCCTCTGAAGGAAGCTCAGAAGACTAGACTGAGTCGATTCAAACAGAAGCTCAGAAAATTAACTTCTAAGAAAACTCGTCAGAAGATTAAGAGGCGAATCGTACAATCTGGTGGTTTCTTAGGTGCGCTGCTAACACCCGTGCTTTCCTTCCTCGGTACGCTGCTAAGCAATAAAATATAGTATGGAGCATACGAAAAAGATGGTTTTAGTAGAACCACGACAAATTGAGAAATGGAAGGAAACTATGTTAGATAAAACCCTATCGAAATTAGACGGAGAAATGTATGAGATACTTCATCGGAACATTGCAGACGATGATAAAGCAAAATTGTACTCGAACAGTTTAAGTCGCTATTTGAATATGGATAAACCTAACGTTATAACCAAGTTCGAATCTGGGGATGCCGCCGCCGCCGCCGCCCAGGGCGCTAAACCACCAGCACTCGACTATTCGAGACTTATAGAACAGGAAGTGTTGGAATCAGTTCCAAAGAAATGGAAAAGTCAGGCTTCTAGGTTGTTAACTCACATGAATGTCAATCCCGATATTCGTTGGAACTCAAAGGGAGAACTCGTTTTGAAGAATGCCACTATTCCAAAGACGCATGCAGTGGACTTGGTCAACGATCTGCTCAGAAAAAGAACGACGTCTTCGCTTCCAACCGGTTGGAGACAGCTCGCCGACGCTTTGAAAGACTCAAATATCCCTCACGAACTAATCGGTAACCAAGATCGTTGGGCATATATTAATGCTTCCACAGAAGAAACTCCACCAGTTACTCCGAGTCGTAAACGAGAAAGGCTAGAAAGTCTACCAAAGTGGGTACACTACTGATGGAATCGTATTTCGATCCTAAGCAAGCTGGCAGTTTCGGTGGAGTTGCGACGTTTCAAAGACACGTTAATGGAGATTTTAAAAATAAGGATATTAAAACTTGGTTGCGCGAGCAAGACGCTTACACATTGCATAAACCTGTAAGATTAAATTTTAGACGACGAAGAACTTTTACCGTTGGTATAGACGACTTGTGGCAAGCTGATCTTGTAGATCTTTCTACATTGTCAAAACATAATGATGGCAATAAATATATATTAACCTGTATAGATGTTTTTTCCAAGTACGCATGGGCGATTCCGTTGAAAACGAAGAGTGGTCCTGAGTTGACGGATGCCTTTAAGTCGTTTCTTGTAGATAGACACCCTGCTCATTTACAGACAGATAAAGGAACAGAGTTTCTCAATAGAAATTTTCAATCCATGCTGCGCGATAATGCAATTCGCTTTTACACGAGTGAAAATGACGATGTAAAGGCTTCGGTAGTTGAAAGATTTAATCGAACGCTTAAAACGAAGATGTGGAAATATTTTACTCACACGAATACGTATCGATATGTAACCGTTTTACAAGACTTGCTACTTTCATATAACAACACATATCACCGCAGCATAGGCATGGCGCCCAGTCGTGTGAGTTTGGAAAATGAAGCACTTATAAGAAAGCGCTTGTACGGTGAAAAGAAACGACCGACAAAGTGGAGATATAGCGTGGGTGATAAGGTACGAATTTGTAAAGCTAGAATTGCATTCAAGAAGGGATACTTACCGAGCTGGTCGGAAGAAATTTTCGTAATCATTGCTCGAATACCAACCGATCCCATAACATACGAACTGCGTGATCTTAACGGTGAGACGTTAAAGGGTAAATTCTACGAACCCGAGCTGCAACAGATTTTGAAAAAAGACGACGTATACAAAATAGAACGAATTTTAAAGAGTCGCAAGCGCGCCGGCAAAACCGAATATTTCGTAAAGTGGAAGGGTTACGACAACAATTTCAACTCGTGGACATCTGATATATTCGATCTGTAGTCGTTCGCGAGTTCAGTTTCGTAAAGTATATCGCGTATATAGGGTCGTTTCTCTCAAGCTATAGAATGGCGCATTTTTACCTTACGTTGCCTAGTAACAGCTCTATGCTTTACTATCCCAATAACACTCTTACACATTATACGACGAGATTAGCGAATGCAATATCGTTGACTGGCGAATGGGAGGTTGGTTTGGTGGAAATTCAATATCAACATAGCTGGTCTAATTTAGAAAAAATGGAAGGTAGATTTACTTATTTACAAATGGGCAAAAGTGTCGATGATAAACCGCGAAGTTCTATGACTAGGACACTGCGTCTATCGCCTGGATATTACGAAACCCCATCTGATTTAGTAGATTCGATAAATGTCCTTATAAAAGAAGCAGCCTGTGGAGGCAAATATGAATCGTATCCAAGGTTCACGTATAATCCTATAACGAAGCGTCTCAATGCAGATTTATCAGCAATGTCACGTGTAAATTTCTCTCCAACATTATGCTCTATGTTGGGTATCGGTAGTCGTCAGAACCCAATTGAAAACGAAGATGATAGCAATTGGGATTGGAAAGGTACAAACGCATGCGACATCAATCGTGGTTTTTCTTCCATGTACGTCTATTGCAATGTCTTAGAGCACGTTTCAATCGGTGATACAAAAGCTCCGTTACTTCGCATCGTTCGCGTAACTGAAAAAGGTGGTCAGACTGTGAATACGATATACGAAAAACCTCTATATGTCCCACTACAGCTGAAAACATTTGACTCCTTAGAAATTGATATAAGAAGCGACACTGGCAATCCAATTCCATTTGAATACGGGAAGGTGATTGTGACACTACATTTCAGACGCTGCAAAATACCATATCATCTACAATGAAAAAACAATTTTGTTGCGATGCGAGTAGACTCGACTATGAAGATTATTATTTGAATCAGAGCGGTAACGGAATGTCCGTGTTCCAAGGTGCTCGTATGCAACGCGGACATGGTTTGGGGAGTTTTCTGAGTGGTCTTTTCAGAAACGCTTGGCCACTCATTCAAACAGGTGCTAAGGCTTTTGGAAAACAATTTCTGAGAACTGGTTTGCAGATTGCCAATGATGTCGTAGAGGGACAAGAACTTAAAGAGTCGAGCAAAAGACGTATTCCTGAAGGTATAAAAGCATTCACATCGTCTAGCGATTTCACTAACCAGAGCGGCAGTGGTAGGAAGAGACGAAAAAGATCTCTTAAGAGAATTACTAAAAGAGTAAAGCACGACATATTCGGTGAGATCTAACAACCATGGCGTTCGTCCATCCACAGTCTTGCGAGTGCACAAAGAGTGAATTGGATCTCTTTGTTGTACCACCAACTCAGACCAGTATAGAGAGCGGCACATTTGTAGAATATAACCCAATAGCTACTATTTCTCAAGGAAATCCTATAGAATTTAGTATAACTGGAGCTGGACAAGACTATATAGACTTGTCAAATTCGCAGTTGTATGTTAGAGCTCAGATAGTAAAAGCAAACAACGATGCTGTTGATGCCGGTGACAACGTTGGTCCAGTTAACCTGCTCTTACACAGTCTGTTTTCCGAAGTCGACATTACCTTAAACGACACGCTTGTCACGGACTCGAACAATACGTATGCATATCGCAGCTACTTGGAAACTGTTCTAAGCTATGGAGATGCGGCTAAAAGTTCGCAATTGACAACGGCTTTGTACTACAAAGATGTTGCCACTCATTTTGAAGAAGCCAATCCACACGATGCTAACGGTGTAAATACCGGATTCAGGAAACGCAGCGCATTGGCCAATGAAGGAAACATTGTTGAAATGTTGGGATGTATACATAGTGATCTATTCTTCCAAGATCGCTTTCTTCCTAATGACGTCAATATAAAGATACGTCTCGTCCGAAATAAAGATGCATTTTGCTTGATGTCTTCTGTCCAAGGAGCTGCATTTAAAGTTCGAATTTTGGAATGCAAGTTGTACATTAGAAAAGTTAAACTGAGTCCGTCAGTGTTTCTTGCGCACGCGAAAGCACTCGAAGCCGGCAACGTGAAATTCCCCATTCGCCGAGGCGTTTGTAAAACATTTACCATACCCAGAGGCAATCTCGATGCCACTCAAGAATGTCTCTTCTCTGGCCAATTACCCACTCGACTCGTTATAGGATGTGTTGACAATGACGCGTTTAACGGGAGCTATACAAAGAATCCATTCAACTTTAAACATATGAATCTGTCACAGTTAAAAGTGTACTTGGATGGTCAACAGCAATCAGTGAAGCCCTTGGAATTAAATTTCGCTAATAATCAATTTATAAACGCCTATGCTTCGTTGTTCATGGGAACTGGAAAGTGGATGCGAGACGAAGGCAACCAAATAACAAGAGAGGACTTTCCAGGAGGATATGCTCTTTACGCATTCGATCTAACAGCCGACCTAGCCGAAGGTGGCCATTTCAACCTGCTCAAGCAAGGAAATATTCGATTGGATCTGAAATTTGCGCAAGCTCTGGCGAATACGATTAATGTCATCGCATTCGCAGAGTTTGAGAATATCTTGGAAATCGACCGCTCGAGAAACGTGCTTTTCGATTACAAGAATTGAAAATGAATGGCAGCAGAATAGAGAAGATACTTCAGAAAGATGCAAAGTGTAGAGCAATGTTCTTGGGCGTGTTTGCGAGCGATAGATTACCTAAAACATTTGACAAAAGCAAACCGGCTCTAATCGTTTGTAATACCGACCCACACGACAAACCTGGACAACATTGGATCGTATTGTACATTGAAGATTCTACATACGGCGAATACTTTGATTCGTTTGGAGAACCGCCCGAAGCACCCTTCAGAACGTTTTTACACCGTCATTGTGCGCGTTGGATTTATACCGATAGAAATTTGCAAAGCGTAGTCAGTCGATTTTGTGGACACTATTGTATATTCTATTGCATTCATAGAGCTAGAAACAAATCTGTTAATGCTATTACAAATATGTTAACTTTTGACACTGGTCTTAACGACTATCTGGTTCATAATTTTGTGTGTAACAGTTTAATGTACTGATGCTGTGTTTCTACTCAATAAAGTTTGATTAAATTCATGTCTTTTCGTGTTTGGTAGATAGATTATTATAGACAATGAAAGATAGTCGATAGTATGTGTGAGGTCAAACCCTAATGAGGCCCTTATTCTATAATTCACAGAGTTGCAAGCTCATTGGATGCGTGTAGAAACTCCAAAAAGCAATGGCCTATAGTGTAAATGGCTAAGATTGTCTATGAGACTATGTGAGTGAAATGCCCAAAACAATATGCATGTTGATTGCGTGTATTACAAAAATCTCTCAATTTGTGTTTAGGGAATATTCAAAGCCCTTGTAGCGCCAATGGAGGGGTCTAAATTTGATGTAGGCAGCTGCTGTGGCTCACACCCAAAGGGGTCTAAATTTGATGTAGGCACCTGCAGTGGCTCACACCCAAAAATAATTGCCACTTTGGAAGGGGGAGGGGTAGGTACACGCAAGCCCCACCCGCGCAACCCTTGGCCAAATTTAATGGGTGTCTGTTTTTAGCGGAGGCCGTGGTCGTTTGACCTTTGACCCTGTATTCGTACCCAAACTGATGTCCAAAACGGGAGTGTAAAAGTGGGTGGGGTATAAATTGAGGTCCAAAACGGGAGTGTAAATGTGGGTGGGGTATAAATTGAGGTACAAAACGGGGTATTCATAACTACTGATGTCGTTAAGCTGCTCGATTTTATCCTATTACAAGTTTTGTATGTACCTCTGTGTCGCGGTCAGCTCCATCAGCCTACGCGACGACCTTCAACGGGGCAGCAATGGAATTCACAAGTGCACTCTGTGACCCGAACTAACGGTCAAACTCGGGGTAACGACGCAGCGACCGCTATACGGATGAAAGAGGTCAATTCGTCGTGCACCCCTTCGCCCTGATTAAGCGGCGACCGCCGACCTCCGTTAACGAGGCAGGCGCCATCTGGCGGACATATGTCGACGGACTGACGACCATCGCCGCCACAGGGAATCACTTTCGCCCCACCTTCAAAGGATCGATAAGCCTTTGAAGGGACGCCAACGCGAATTCGTCACGCCCGACCCAAAGGGACGACTAACGGTATTTAAACGCTGGGTCGGGAGGGTACGGGGCTCTCTCTACAGAACATCTTGTTACGACGGAGTCGAGGCTAACTTCACCTGGCCGATTGCCGAGAGACACGTTGAGCATCAGACGCTGCAGAAACATTATTCTTTTCTCTTATGTAATACCGAAGTTAGACTGTATTAAACGTAGTCACTTAACGTCGCTTAGCTGTAGGTAATAAAGTATAGAAAAACTCTTCCGTGTGTCGTGGGTTGAAGATCACAGTGCTATCCTGCCACGTGTGAGAGGGTAGGCCGTGACATTCTGGTGTCAGAAGTGGGATTGGAATCGGAACCTGAGACGCTACGTCTCCAGTTCTTTGCAGATTAGAGTGAGGCCGACGCCGCCTAGGAGCAACCAGCCTCACTCCAGACGAACCGGAAGACGAGACCGACCAGCAAGCGGGACGAAAAAGACGAGAGAGCCACGACAGATCGATCAACCGATCATCTGAAGGAGACCGAGCGACGCGGGGATCAGCACGCCAGCCGAGGACAAGAGTTCCACGACGGACGGATCAGCCGATCATTCGGAAGAAACAGACGGAGGCAACCGATCAACCGGAACCAGCGCAGCAGAGAACCGAGGAACCAGCAGCGAAGCAGGGACAGGTAAGACCCTTCGTTCGTTGACGGGTTCAATTGATTGGTCAGGTGTGTCAATCACGGGACAGGATAGGCTGCGGGGGAGATTGATTCTGTTTGTCTCCGATTTGGGCTTTGTATTTTTGAATAACTGTCCAGGGTTGTTTGAGATTCGTTCTGTTGACTCTAACTGAACCTTTGACTTTGTACTCTAAATAACTGCCTCAGTTGGACACCAAGGAGATTGATTTTGATTGAAAACTTTTGATTGGGTTTTTTAATAACTGTCTTTGGTTGTTTGAGATTCTTTCTGGTGACTCTAACTGAACTTTTGACTTTGTATTCTAAAACATCTGTCTGAGTTGGACACCAAGGGGATTGATTTTGATTGAAACCTTTTTGACTGCATTTTCTTAACAACTGCCTGGGTTGATGACCACTCTACCCAATTTTTTGTCGAGTTCCCACCTTTCTCCTGTAACCATGGATGAATTAACGTCGGAGAAACAGGCCGACATAAGAAAGATGTCGACAGAACGCCTGAGAATGCATTTACATAAGGCAGGAGTAGAGGAAGAGCTTGTGTTAGCTATGGATAGGCCTCAGTTATTAGAAGAGTATGCACGTATGGTAGCTTTCGGTCAGGAAAGCGAATCGGAAGAGACACGTACTACACCGCCTAGATACACGACGGTGATGACGGAATTCGATCTGCAGAAGCAGAGGTTTGAATTCGAGTTAAGAAAGTACGAAGAGGAACAGGCAGAACGGAGAAGGAGAGAAGAAAGAGAGAGAGTGGCGAAAGAAGAAGAGAGGAAGATAAGAGAGGAAGAGAGGAAGATGAGAGAAGTGAGAGAAGAGAGAGAGAGAGTGGCGAGAGAGGAAGAGAGGAAGATAAGAGAAAGGGAAGTGCAAATAAGGGAAACGGAACAGGCAGAACGGAAAACGAGAGAAGAAAGAGAGAGAACGGCGAGAGAAGAGGATCGAAGGTTTAAGAATTCTCTGGCTAGTCGGACACAGCGATTCGGGGAAGTAATGAAGAATGTTATGTGGAAATTCCCCCAAGATACTTCAGAAATACCTGGTTATTTTGATCATGTAGAAAACTTGTTTGCAATGTACGAAGTGGACGATGACGTCAAAGCAAAACTTCTGTTAGGAAACCTCAATGAAAGAGCTAAACAGCTCACGACTCGCCTAACACGCGAGCAGTTGGACGACTATGAAGGCCTAAAAGGATTTCTGCTCAGGGAATTCAAAATAAGTTCTATCCAGCTGAAGGAAAGGTTTTACACGATGCGCAAACTAACAGACGAGACGTACACAATCCTTGCCTCTAGATTGCATAACACAATGACTTATTACCTACGCAGCCGGCAAGTTAAGAAAGACTTTGACAAGCTTGTGAGCTTACTGTGCGCCGACAGGCTCAAGGAAATGATCCCGAAGGGATGCCTAGATTTCATTCTAGCGCAAGAAAAGGACAGTTGGCTCAGCCATAGCGAGTTAGCTAACTCGATAGACACTTATATGGCGTCTCACAATAATAACGGTGAGCCTCTGCGAGCTGGTAATGTAATGGCATATAATGACTATCGGGCAGGGGACCAGCCAAACACCAATAGCTACACAAAATCAGCCAAGAGCGAGGGGAGGTACGAGGGAAGAACGGAGGGACAACCCTCAAAGGAAGACGCGATACAAAAGGGTCTTTGTTTCATCTGCTTCGGGCAAGGGCACACGGCCCGTTTTTGCAAGAACGCAAAGGCCCAGGGCGCCGATAAGAAGCAGACGCGTGTCAGCGCCTACGCAATTAACACCCCCCTTAATTACGCCATTTCCCAACCCAGTCCGAACACAGGGGAGGAAGAAGAGAGCGCTACGGAACGGGTAGGGGAGGAGCCTCACTCCGACTCAGAGATAATGGAAGGGGAGATAGTTGACACCGATGAACAGACAAACGGTCCATTCATTGACGCAGACGAGTTCCACGTGCGGTCATACGTAGATGTCAAGATCGACGGTCTGCCCGATCAAAAGGCGTTAATTGATGGAGGGGCCGAGATTTGTTGTATTAACAGCTCATTAGTGCAACACTTGGATCTACCCGTCAACAGGCAATTAAGACTGTCGGGTATACAAGGTAAGACCGAATTGGTCGACGTTGTAAGACTTCACATGAAACCCGGGTTCAACGACCAGGAGGGGATTGTGAACATCGCCCCCGCAGTGCGAGTATGGTGTGCTGCAGTGCCAGACCTTAATGAGGCGGTTATTCTAACCCCTACCGTAATCAATCTGTTGGGTGAAGTCTCCAAGTACAACGTGCTATCTGTTGGAAAGGTTGAACCCGATACGTCAAACCGACCCGAGGTCAATGTGGACACTCATCAGGTGGCCGCGATAGACGGGATTAGCGATAAGTCCAATGGCGATCACCCGGTTCAGGAAATAGCCCCAGTAGGCGAAGAAGATGATGAAGTACGTGATTTAGGAGGGGAGAGTTTAAATGCAGACGCGCCTAGTTTTTTAAATCCGGAAGAGCCGGAAGGGTTACAGAACGAGCGGGTCGCAGATCGTGACACGCTAGAAAAGGAGCAGCATAACTGTCCCGCGCTCGCACCCTTCTGGAGATTAGCCCATCAGGACAAAGGTAGCTTTTTCATAGAAAACAAGCTTTTATATCACCGTGACACCATCATGGGCCACAAGGTAAAGCAACTGTGTCTTCCCGAACCACGCATTAATATCGTATTGGAAATGGCACATGATGCACCTTTTGCGGGACATATGGCTTTTAAGACGACTCGTTGCCGCATTAAACTTGGTTTCTGGTTTCCTAAAATGGACGACAGGATTCGTACGTATTGTGCCTCATGCTCTATCTGCCAACTTAGGGCACCAGTCAAGGTGGCGCATAGGGTGCCGATTACTCCCATCCCGAGGGATGACGAATTAGCCTTCACCCATCTTTCCATGGATTGTATTGGCCCGATTATCGCCCCTAACGACCCATTAGTGCCAAAGCCGGAATATAATTACGCCTTAGTACTGGTGGACAAATTCTCGCGGTGGCCTATGGCTTACCCCCTGCGATCGCTAAGCGCGAAGGGAATCTGTGACGCCCTACTGCAGACTTTTATGACCTTTTCGGTACCGAAAGTAATCACCTCCGACTGTGGCAGTAATTTCACCAGCAAACTGACAAAGGAATTTCTCAAACGCTTGGGCTGTACTCCTCGGTTTAACACCCCAGGACACCCAGAGGCGGCCGGCCTTGTAGAACGTTGTAATCAGAGCCTGAAGGCGATGATTTACAAATTAGCCCAATCAGAACCACGCGGATGGCACCGTTTATTACCTTTTGTTCTCTGGAGCTTACGAGAGAAGCCATCCGCGACCACCCACATCAGCCCCTTCACTCTGGTATATGGCAGTCTACCTAAGGGACCTTTGAATATACTGAAGGAATCGTGGGCGGGGGAGCGTGAACTACCGTTTAGTATCGGCAAGAAGCCGGAAGAATACCTACAGACTTTGAAGGAAAACCTAGAATTTGCTAAGATGTATGCAGAGTACTATGCCAACATCGAACAGAAGCGGTACGCGGCCCACTACAATCTCCGGAGCACTGATAGAAAATATCAGTTGGGAGATAAAGTAATCGTGCTCGCTCCAGATTGGGGAGGGGCTAAGTTGTACAGTCGTTGGCAAGGACCTGCTACAATAGCAGAGGTCAAGTCGCCATACTCTTACATTGTAGAATTAGACGGGAAAAGACGACATATACATGCTAACAAAATCAAGAAATTTAACGAACGAATCGAACGGGCAATAGTGAACAACTGCACCGTAGTGTTTGATAGAGACGAAGAGTTTGGGACGGTGGAGGTAGTCGAAAAGACTATCGAAGCCGAGGTGCCACCTAGCGAACGGGTCGACCCTCTCAAAGTAGCGCATCTATCGGATGAGGAGAGGCAACAGCTGTTCGCTGTGCTAGATAGGTACCCTACGGTATTTTCGGATAACCCCGGTTTCTGTCCACTCATTGAACATGAGATACGGCTCCTACCTGATTTCAGACCCAAACGTCTGCGTGCTTATAAAATCCCAGAATTACTTAAACCGGAAGTTGAACGTCAGATCAAAGAGATGCTGGCACTGAATATAATTAAACCGTCGAATAGCGAGATGGCCAGTCCGGTTGTATGTGTACTCAAGGGACCCAAGGGGCAGAATGGCGTAAGACTGGCGATTGACTACCGCCACGTCAACCGCCACTCCCTAGGTGATTGCTTCCCCACACCGGATATCGCTGACGTCCTACAAAAGGTCGGACGAGCGAAGTACATCAGCTGTTTTGACGCGAAATCCGGATATTGGCAACTTCCGGTGAAACCGGAAGATCGTTGGCTTACAGCATTCGTCTGCGACGCCGGTTTGTTTGAGTTTCAGCGAATGCCGTTCGGGTTAAAGTCGGCCAGTAACACCTTCATCCGGTGCATCTCTAGGATCTTGCAACCAGTTCGAGACTTCACGGAACCGTTTGTTGACGACATGTCCGTGCTCTCTATGGATTGGACTTCTCACCTGGACCACCTTGATAAATTTCTCCAGACCATTAAGGATTCGGGTCTAACTCTAAGTTTGAAGAAATGTAGTTTCGCCCAAAGTAAAACCACCTTCGTAGGTCACATGGTCGGGTCAGGTACCATCGAGCCGGATCCCAGTAAGGTAGCTACATTAGGAGACATACAACCACCAGTAACAAAGAAGGATGTAAGACGCATCATGGGCTTTTTCAGTTATTTCAGAAACTTCATTCCTTCGTTGGCCGAAACGGCACGTGTCATAACTAACTTAACACAGAAGAACGTACCCAACAAGGTCCCGTGGGACCGGGAACATCAAGAGGCTCTAGATAAATTAAAGGCAGATCTCGGCAGGGCAACCCAGTTACATACCATCGATTTCACAAAGGATTTTGGCCTATTGGTTGACGCCAGTTCAGCCGCTGTCGGATGTTGTCTGATTCAATGGACAGAGGAAGGAGGCGAAAAGCCGATTTCCTTTGCCAGCATGAAGCTGTCGGAGACCCAGACGCGCTGGTCCACGATTGAACGAGAAGCGTTCGCGGTAATCTGGGCGCTGAAACGATTTCGGTCGTGGGTATTTCTGTCTCGGATCATTGTCTTTTCTGATCATAACCCATTGTCTTTTTTGACCGAGGCGGCGCCTAAGAGCGCCAAGTTAGCTCGGTGGGCCCTAGCCCTACAGGAATTTAACATTGATTTCAGGTACCTCCCCGGACCCCGGAATATCGCAGCCGATTTCCTGTCCCGGATTTGAATGAGGGGGAGGATGAGAACCTGTCGCAACGAGGGTCGAACCTCGTCGCCTTGTACATAATATGTAACTAATACATGTGTATATTCTTTGTATCTTCTTCAACATGGACACGCGATGCTGAGGACGAACCGGACGAATCGATGGCGAGGATCTCTGACATGCGCCATCGTCTTAGGATGGAGAACCAACCCCCCCACTGGGCCCAAAAAAATTTGCATCTGAAACACACATTTCGGTGCAGTGCTTTTTTCGGCCGGAACGGTCCGGAACGGCGTTCCGGGACCTTTTTCAGCTATTAAAACTAATTTAGTAAATTAAAATTTTTACTAAAAATTATTTAAAATATTACTATGTAGACACTAATTTAATTTCAGTGCTTTCAGTGTATATATATTTTTTATATAGGCCTATATAATTATATATTATATATATGATATATATATGATATATATATATATATATAATATATATATATACTAGCAATTTTTACCCGGCGTTCGCCCGGGTTTTCCCCAGGCGTAATTTTTAACGGCTGCAAATAAAGGCTACTTACTTACTATATTTGCTGATGGGCTTCAAATATTTAAAAATGTCCATATATCTGAATGGAAACGATATTTAGAGGTGAACATAGTTGCTTTGCCCGTGTACTGCACGGGTTATCTCTACCTTATAATTATAGGCAATATTATTATTTTGTTCCCCGTTCTTTACGGTTTATCTCTACCTGAAATAGGCGTATTATTTTGTTCCCCGTACTACACGGGTTATTTCTAAATTATAATAGGCGTATTATTTGCCGTTGGCCAGCGTGACGTAAGATTGCATATTTAGCCGCGTGACGTAATTTAAGATTGCATATTAATTTTAGTGACGTGGACAAATGGGCATGCTTATAATGTCCATAAATCGGAATTGAAAGCAAATTATGAGCTGAAAGTAATTGGGATGAGATAGAAATTCGAATAGCTAAAGTATGTTTCGAGTTGCTTTGACCTAGAAAATCGGCAATGGTCGTGGTTGCAAAAAATGTGAGCTTAGTGTAATTAGGTCACCAAATCTGTAAATGGTTGCGCTGACCTAGAAATTCGCCTGTGGCGACTTCTGATTGGTTGCTAGATGCTCCGTGTGACGTAAGATTGCTTATTAAGCATGCGTGACGTGAACAAATGGCCTTACTATGGGCGGTATTGAAATAAGCTCGCTGAAAAGTTAAATTTAAAATGGCCATATATCGGCGTTTAAATAAAATTGCGAACTGAAAATAGTCGCGTTGACCTAGACTTTGCGTAATAATGCTTTGTAAATTTTTTCAACTCGCTAAACCGTTCCGTTTCGGAGCCTTTAGCCGGACAGCGATGCATTGCAAACATACATACATACGGAAGGACAAACTTTAAGAATTATAGTATAAGATTATATATGATATATATATTATATATATGATATATAATTATATTATATATTATGTATCCTTCACAAAAGCAATGCATCCCTACTCTAGGCCCTACTCTTGCCTAAAGCTATTTAAAGACGGTAAAAGAAAAATTAATGTGAAAGTGTTAACGGCCAGTGATAATGCATGAATACCAACAAACATATATCCTTTTCCTGGACTTTTTCTTTGTGAAGAAAGTCAGCAAGAAATGATCCTTCTAACCCTGACACAACATGGGGCTTGGCCAAAAAGATATAAAATAGATCATTGGGATGAATTTTACGTCTGTTGTTACCATGTTATTTGGAACCTTTCACTCCTTATGACCTTATCTAGGTCAAGTTTGAAGTCAATCGGACTAAAGCTGTTTAAGAATTTAAGAAATGACAGTTAAAACATTATTTTTTTCGTTTGGCCTCTGGCTGGCGAAATAACAAATTTAGAGATATATTTTCTAAATAAGTGTATTTAAGGACATCTTAGGGGTTTTTCTATACCAAGCTGAAGTTTGGAGTCAATCTGGCTATAGTTAGTTAGTTAGTTAGTTAGAATGACTTTAAGTGTTTAAAGTCTTTAATGCACCATCTAGCTACACAGACGATGGTGCCTGGTAAGGACACTGGCCATGATTTGCGCACAATCTATAGATCTGTTATTAGCTATTTGCAATGTGGCTATACTGCTATAAGAATAGGACTTTTCATTTGATGATGATGATGCGGAGTTCTCTACCAGAAGGCAGATCCATTGTTTTTTATGCCGCCCGGGGATAATACGATTAAGGTTCATATATTCGTGAGTCCAACGTAGGCTATAATTATTACTCCTATGCATATATTTTCATTTGAAATGTCCGCCACACACTGACTGGACAGGTCAGAGAGGGCTAGAGATGGGCCATTTCGATGGCTGAGCCAGATAACGGCCGAAGTGATGATACACATGATGCAGATTGCAGGTTTGCAGCAGAGAACGCTGCCAGTCTGGGCCGCCGTCATTAGCGCAGCAACCTCAGGGTCCTCAACCCTCCCCAAATGTTTGGCCGGTATATCGCGTAAGCCGTTGACCCGTTGGCTGTAGACTCGTAAGGGTACAGCTGCATTGATACACGGACGCCTGGTATACCGGGGTCCGTGCCTTGATGTAACGGGGTCTCCAACCCAACCCCACCCCATGGCAGTGCAGGCTGTGCAGTAAGGGTTCTGTTGTACAAGCCGTTTGCTACTGTTATGGAAACAAGAGAATTTCGATCCCACGATAATGGTTTAATGTGGGTTAATATTATCACAATCATACAGGAGAAAAGATATATCATGAAAAAATGAAACCCCCCCACTTTCGGCCAAAATCGCTCAAACCCCCCCACTTTTGAAGTTGGATGGAGATCGGTCTCCAAACCCCCCCATTGGTAGACGCCACTGCATTTTTGCAGCGAATGACGTGACGAAGATTTACGTGGTCTTATATTCATTTCCTCATGTAGACATAATGCGTTTCGCCTGGGAATATATTGGTTCTCAATCTACATCTCTCGTCGGATGCTGCTGTCAGATCGACTAGAAGATAGCCAAAGGGCACCATAGTCGCATCTGCAAATGCTTCTATCATAAATTGCGATTTTCCAGGAAACATCTGTCTGGCCAAATTTGCAACTTGCGTAGAATCTCGTACATTCTTGAAAAGAACTAGATAATGTGCATTCAAACTTATCGTTCTCATATGTTTGTTGTTATAAAATAGATTTTGAGTGAGGTATAATATAGAAACATTTCTATGGTGACTGATTTTCGTGAATAGCATTGTTACACGCTGGTCAGTCTCAGCCATTAAATCATCCAGCACAAGAAGAGTGCTCTCTTTTCCATCGAAAATATTCAAGTCTGGAAGCCCCTCGTGAAACTGAATTTGTGGATACTTATCAAAAATTTCTTGATAGATGCCATAGCACCACATTACTTTATGGATTGTCGGCTTCACCATATGAGGCAAATGATCTATAAAACGCAGAGTAAATTGCGTTTTGCCACAGCCTGAGGGACCACTAACTATAGCCGAGAAAGGATGTGTCCAACTGACGTCCATTGTAGAAACTGATAGAAAGTTATAACACGTTCAATTTATATAAGCCGAAGGAGAAATACAAACTAAAGGTTGTGCTCTTCCGCTCACTCGTATCAGTATAAGACTTATAACCGTTGATGCATTTAAATGTGAAATTTCATAGGCCTGTGGTCATTATACGTCGAGTGGTCAACGCAGTCGCACTCAACGATTCATCACAGTTCTCAAGCTGTACACGAAAATGTGTTTTAAGCACGTAAAGAAGGAGCTTATTCAGATGTTTGAGCAACCGTCGAAAGATGATTGCCCTTGCTGTGTAGACGAAATTGATGGGGATGAAGAACACATATTAAAGCCATCTAACCATTCTCCATCGAAAGAAACGAGTCGTATTCAGCGCTGTCAGTTCGATGTCTGTGGAAATTATCAATGTGTGTGTGAAATTTGTAGGCCTGAAGCTGAAGGAAAAGAATTAAACTCGAGAGAGCTTCGTCTATCACGTCTTAAGACCGAGAATGAAATGTTTAAGCGTTCTGTGATTTGTCGAAATTGCAAAATGAATAACGTTGAAATTCTGGCGTTGCCTTGCACGCATGTTGTAACTTGTGAAAAATGTGCTGACATTTTAGATAATTGCCCATTGTGTGATGCGAGAGTTCTCGGAACAGTTCGAATTTACATGGCTTAAACTCGTCTTAATACAGTTTAATGTACTGAAGTTGTGTTTCTCATTAATAAAGTGTGATTAAACTCATGTCTTTTCGTGTTTGGTAGATCGATTAGTATAGGCTTTGAGACACCGCCTATAGCGTGTGTGATTGAGTGGTGCACAATAATCTATGAGAAAAGCACAGTCAAGCAATAATGAGAGCGAAGTTAAGCTAGTTTTAAGTGTGTGAACCCTTAACTCACTCCATTTCTCTATAATACGAGATGTCTACTAGAGCACGTCGCTGTGTGTGTGTGTGTGTGTGTGTGATGTCAAACCATAATGAGCCCCTTATTCTATAATTCGGCGTGTCATTGGTTGCGAGTACAAACGTCTAATGTTGTGCCATACAGCAAAGTTAAAGGCTGTAGTGTAAAATGCTGGCCGCTTTGTGGTTAATGAATAATGAATGAGCTTGGGCACTTTGCAGTGGAGGGGGAGGGGTATGCACATGCACGCCCCACGCGGGCAACCCTTGGCCAAATTTAATGGGTATCTGTTTTTAGCGGAGGCAGTGGTCGATTGACCTTTGACCCTGTATTCGTACCCAAACTGATGTCCAAAACGGGAGTGTAAAAGTGGGTGGGGTATAAATTGAGGTCCAAAACGGGAGTGTAAATGTGGGTGGGGTATAAATTGAGGTACAAAACGGGGTATTCATAACTACTGACATCTTATGGCATCAAAGGCCGTTGACGTCAATAGTCCAAATAACCCTTCGTCAACATAATAACAATACAACACACAATACAACACATCACAATACAACTGGGGCGCGGTACTTTAGGGGTATGTTCGGTGCCTTGCAGCTGGAGGGTTGCGGGTTCGAATCCACCTCAGTCGCCGCGTAGGGACCCTGGGCATGTCCTTCATTCGCAATTGCTCATGCGCTTCGGCGTGAAACTCCGATTCAGCGTTCGCGCAGTAGTCGGGAGCGCCTCTGAATGGGAAATCTGGTAGGGGCGCTATAACAAGTGTTCAAATACAATACAAATACAATACAATAAGCTCCTTAGCTTCGTTAGTAAATTTTAACGACGCTGTGTAATTGTTATGATGATTAGCGTCACCCTCCTCCACAATCCAGACTTCGGACTGGCCCAGTCGAGCACGTCAGTGACTGACGGATGTCCTTAGCGAGGTAAGGTCGGAGTAAACGGTCCTTCCGACCATCGATAATAATGCACTGTCATCACCGGGTAATGCAGCGGTCTCTTAGACACTTTTAAAACAATATTCATCAAGACTACATATTCTCGCCAAATGCGTTTCGGATTATCTCACAACATACGAAGGCGACGTCAACGACATGGAAATCATTAACGATGTCGCTGAATACTTGAAACTAATAATTATCTACATTACTCCATCACAGCCATATTCGGGTAGTGCCAGTCCAACTAGTGAAAAAAGTAGGAGGCCGACGCTGATCATCTCTGTGTTCTTACAGCGTCGTTAAACAACAACTACTATTTTAACAATCTCTTAATAATTTGTGTAGCGCCTCTCAATGATACCAAATTAGTGGCACTAGCAGCCCAACTCCGGCGATGAAAAAGCAGTTGTCCGATGCTTCCAATAGGTGTATGCAGGGTCCATAAACTCCCTATTTAAAAAATAGGCCTGAAGGAATGTTATTCCACGTTGTTTTATCTTCGAAGTGCACGCAAAGGGAACAACAAGTTCACCTCGAGACGCAGAACGAAGATGGGCCCGGACAGCCTGATCCGGTGTTCTCCCGTTAATAAATTAGGTGATTAAGTAAGTATAACCTTTATTACACCAATTGATAACCGCAGTTTAGTTTACATGTAAATCGCATTAATGTATTAGGTGAGTCTAATTGTCCACAAAAATGTGGGATTCTTTAGCTAGCACAGGAAGACCCAGACTGATGTTTTTAATTCATTGCGTTGGAAAATAGGTTGGCAATCATGGAGAACGTCACATATATAATGCGAGACATGATCAAAATTTCGAAACATCACCGACAGCTGCACTAATTACGCGCTCAAGCCGTCAAATGCGCCCCAACGGGAGACAACATAGATGGCATTGCAGTAGTCAATCCTCCTACAAGAAAGCGCATGAACAAGGCTAGGTGCGTCATTGGATGAAAGTGAACAGGAAATTACCTACATCCATCCATCTCGATTTGAGAAACTAAAATTAGAATTTGTAAGTAAGGTAAGGTCAAAGAACACAGATGACTATAGTAATTCAACAATCGTGCAGTAGGCATAATCACTTTACAGTCACGCTATTCAACAATGGGTGAGATTTGGATGTCAAACGACCAACCTGGCTCTAAAGTTTGAAGCTACTCTCCTAGGCCAAAAGTATGAGTGGATGAGGGGAGGGGAGTGTCATTCATGGTCCAATAAAAGTTATTTGGCCACGCTGAAATGCTTGCGCGCTCAAGATGCCCAATGCGCTATAAGGGTAGACCTACATAGACTGCACAAAAGTAGTCAATCTACTACAAACAAATTCATTGTATTGCATTTAAGCATTTGTAAAGCGCCTCTAGTAGGGTGAACCGTTCAGAAGCGCTCCGAGCAAGGCAAGTGCGGCATTGGGCGTAAGTGAACGAGAAATGAGCCTCAAACATCTCGTTTGGAGAAATTAAACTTAGTAGTTGTAAGTAAGGTAAGGTCGACATCAAAACTTTGGCCGCCATAGGATGTCTCTAAACACCGAATACTGGAATTTTTGTGCGCCTTTATAGACACCTTTATATCGCTGTTTTCAGACCATATATATATATATATATCTTCGTCACGTTTAATCGATAACTTATTACTTATTGGTTAATGAATATTCATATTACAATATTACTATCATTCAATTTTAGTTCTTCAATATTGCATAATGGTATGGCTTGGTTAATGTACATGAACAGTTTAAAGGAATGCCTTAATCAATTATAATACATGTATGCTTTGTTAGTTAATGAAATTTGTCAGGACATAATGATCACAGACAATATGAGATGAAATACTTTATGCTACAAAAATATTGAATATTAGTGAAAGTGTAAAGCTCTGTTTCGACACCTCTAATGGTGTTGTTCGGATGCTATAAGTTTCTTGTTCTGATTGTATTGTATATTTTCTGTATTGTCGTCAACGGCCTTTGATGTCATGGGACGACGTTAAACTACGGACAAATAAAAAATGTCATCAGTCGAGTTTTAGTATTACAGTCACTGATAAATTTAGCACTAATCTTCTCACGTATTTTTAAAATATAAGCTCTGCCATTGTTGTGGTAGTGCCAGCTCCAAGCCTGGAGAAAGGGGAGGGCAACGCTAATCATAATATTTGTTATGACACAGTGTCGTTTAATAGCTATTAACCAGACCAAATGAACACAACAGTTGATGTCGACAGAATTAGTTCTCACTGTTCGTTTGGCTTCATATGAACAAATAGGTAAGTAATGCATTGTTTAACGACATCCTAAAACTACTAAAGGCCTTTGATGTCTTTAAAGTTCATTGATATGGTTCAGTTCATTTCCATATAACATCATCCATCGTTTCGCTTACTTCTCTCCCACTGGCACTAGTGGCTGATTTCCCCAGCGAAATAAAACCGACGTCAAGAACCCTGTATAGCATTGATAATAATGAAAACCATAGATGATAATGATAACCATCGACAACCGGTGCATTGCGGACACTGGATGATGCAGAGGTCTCTTAGACACCTGTAAAACGGTTTCCATCAATGCTACGTATATTCTCGGCAACAGAAGAGTTAACTCCGCAACTGCTTGCGGTCTGGTAGTGCCAGTCTCAAGCGTGAATAAAGGAAGAGGGTGACGTTAGTCATCTTTGTTATGGCACGGCGTCGTTAAACAACAACTAACCAACTGGCTTCACGCGCTTACGCTGCCCAGTGCCCCAAAGAGGATACCTACATAGATAGCAATGCAACTGTCAATCCTACTACACACAAACGCATGAACAGGGAAAGTGGTGCATTGGGTGACAGTGAACTGGAAATCGCCCGCAATCCATCCATCTCGTTTGGAGAAACTAAAATTAGAATTTGTAAGTAAGGTAAGGTCGATATCAACACCGTAACAGCCATAAGCTACCGGTATCTCTAAACACTGCGAACTACAATTGGTGTGAGCCTTCTAGACACCTTTAAATTTTTTGTTGCAGACGCTATTTATATGTTTCACTTTTGCCTATAATAATTATGTTCAACAATGCAATACAAACAATACGATTGAAGGACTTTTAGTAAAGGTGCCTTGCTCTTCAATAGATTAGGAACCGCTGCACTAGACCATTGTGCTTCGTATTATGTTGTGTTGGTATCAATCAATCAATCAATCAATCAATCAATCAATCAATCAATCAATCAATCAATCAATCAATCAATCAATCAATCAATCGTTTATTGGAGCCATTTGACATATATTTATACAGCACAAGCAGCGAAAACTATTCAAAGACAGGCAACAAAAGGGTTCCCAAAAGGGATCGAGATCCCGCTAGGTAGGGACCCCTTCATGTGGTATATTTCTAGATAAAACGCACAGACGGCACAAATTGCTTGATGCCAATGGTATTGTGTATCAGGATTACAGATTGGTTAATACGCTCTCTTTAAACGTCTTTAAAATGTTTTAATATATTCAATACTGGTTAGCATGGAAGATGCTGGGCTTTTGATGTAGGACACGTTTTAGACACCTTTAAAACGGTGCCAATGGATACTATATAAAGGTGGGCGATGCGATTCCTTTCCAATAACACTATCCAAAATTTGGATTTCCCAAACAAGTTAACCTCGCGGAGTATACGTACCTTCTTCTACGAATTCCTATCTTAAAAGAAAACTTAGAGATCAGAGCGTACTAAATGAATTACTCGCAATAGTTAACTCAAAGTATCCAAAGCGCTGTCAAAACGCCAACCGCAGGACGCCTGCTGCTTACTCCAGAGCGCTGCTTCAACTCTCCCGTCTTAACTCAGATTGTGTTAGGTAGTTCACGCAGCGGTTAAGGAAAGCACAATTTCGATCATCATACTTTCAGTAACCAAAACTCAACTGGTGCCCTTAATACGCTCTTCGGTTTCAACGCCCGCGAGCTTGGAAGTAGAGCGGAAGTTGACGGAAAGTGTCTGATCAAATACAAAACAGTTATTGTAGCCACGGGTCTGTTACGGCGCGTATGAACCTAACCGTTATCACAAAATGGATATCCATAACCGTGAGTTTCTTATGCTTTCTTTACTTACTTGCATATGCATATTTACTCACTCACTCACTCACTCACTCACTCACTCACTCATCAAGGCACCCAACATACACAAGTAGTCAAACCTCACCCAAACCCACCCACCCACGCACACGCACTTATTCATTTATTCACTTACAACAGACATCTATCTTTAGCGTGCCTTGCAATCTCATTGGCCTGCAGTTTACTGTCTAACTATATTATATTACCGTCGTTTCATGCAATCTCATTTTTATCATTTTCTACTTTTGGCCTTGACGATAAATGAATATGAAGCAGTAAAAGTAAAATATCTTAACATTTTATTACTATTGTTATTTCTACTCTTTTATTAAGCCTTACAATCAAATTGTTGACTTTTAGTTAATGGATAGTCAGCGAAAGAAGTCAATGAAGTAGTAGTAGTTTCATTTTAACGACACTATGTGATAACAAAGATCATTAGCGTCGCCCTCCTCCTTCATCCAGGCTTGGGACTCTCACTGACAGAAAACGATCAGTGGCGGAATTACGAAGTCAATGATTTTTGTATTTATACCAACGTTTAACGTCGTCTTATGACATCAAAGGCCGTTGACGACAATACAGGAAAGATACAATAATAAATGATTACAAGAAAATGATGTACATGCTCATGCTTATGTAGCATTGATCAACAATATTTTAAAGGTGTGTAAAGAAAGGGCTCGGCCCAATCGGTTACCGTGTTTCCTTATAACAGACACCAAACGTGACTGGTAACCTCTATAATAATTGCCCTGTAGTATACCGACTAACGAAGCTGTTATTACCAGCTCCGCCAGCTGCGTGTTGTCCTCCGCTCTCTCGCTCTCTCTCATGATGCTGCCGTTGTTCTTGTTCATGCCTTTGTTACCAGTAGAGTTGATAACTGTAGTTCGATTCTCGCTGGTCTCCCTTCTGGCCTAATAAGCCGTCTTGACCGGGTCCTTCGCACAGCTGCCCGACTTATTGGTCGTATTCCAAAATACGCTTCAGTCTCCGCTTACTGGCTTCCTGCCTCGCAGCGCATCTCTTACAGGATAGCAGCCTTAGTTTGGCGGTGCCTTGCTGGCTGTGCTCCATCATACCTTTCTGACCTCTGTCGTCCTGTCTCTGACCTAGCCCCCCGTCGGGCTCTACGTTCCTCGGCCAAGGGAGAGCTCCTTGTCCCCCGGGCCCGTTTATGTCTCAAGCAGCGCCGAGCCTTTTCGGTTGTTGGACCCTCAACCTGGAATGGGCTCCCACTTGAGCTGCGCCTGATGCCTCGCAGCAATTTGCCTGCTTACTGCCGCCTTCTCAAGTCTTCTCTGTTTAGCCGCGGCTGGGCTGGGAGCGCCTCTCAGTAGGTTCCTTGAAGGGGCGCTATATAAATGCTCGGAATGAATGAATGAATAACGATATATTACCGAAAATGTTATGCCGTCTTGTTTAGCTCATATTCTACTTTTCTTAACCTGACAATGGGTGAACCCCAACGCCCTCAACATGAGAACAGCACATTTTTAGAATTACGCTTAATTTCCAGATTACACCGGTATTACAATGCACTGCTTGGTAACAGAGGTGCCTGTTCGTAAAAAAATTGTCTGCGGTGGGAAAAGAGCACGGTAAACAGATTGGAACCCAAATTGGCTTAAAAGCTGATTGGTTGGCGCCTCTCCTTAGACACCTTTAACAGCTGTCAAATGCTTGTATGTAACAAGAGGCTTCATAAATTTGATAACTGCAGATCTTTCATCATCATGTTCACTGATAAATTTAGCAATAATCTTCTCATGTATTTAAACAAATATAAACACCGCCACTACCCTAGCTGTGATAGTGCCATTCCCAAGTCAATCCTATTACACACAAACGCATGAACAATGGCAAGTGAGGCATTGGGTGACAGTGAACTGGAAATCTCCCGCAATTCATCAATCTCGTTTGGAGAAACTAAAATTAGAATTTGTAAGTAAGGTAAGGTCGATATCAACACCGTAACAGCCATAAGCTACCGGTATCTCTAAACACTGCGAACTACAATTGGTGTGAGCACTCTAGACACCTTTAAATATTTTGTTGCAGACGTTATTTATGTGTTTCACCTTTGCCTATTATAATGTTCCACAAAACTCCGTCACTGTTCGCTTTCTGACAGTGCCAGTCCCAAGCCTGGATAAAGGAGGAGGGCCACGCTAGTGGTCTTTGTTACCACACACCTAGTCGTTAAACTGCATGAAACTACTACTACTACTATAATGATCAACAATGCATTACAAAGAATATATCCCATACTGAGTCTAGTAATTTGAACCTCCTGTTTCATTGGTGTGTCCATATATTTAATATAATTATGTGGAAACAAGAGGTTGAATCAATTTATAAAATTTTCATTTAGATACATTCTCATATTCATACTGCTACTTTTTATTATATAATCTTTTATTAAGAAAAATGTTTCATGAATCTTTTAATAAGGAATATGTTTCTTTAAATTCTAAATAGTTTGTAGAATAAATCTCTGGCAATTCCAGGACTGTGCTTAGCCAAAGAATTTGCATCTCATTTCCTAATAGTTCAACGTGGCTAGGAATCCAAGCTATTGTAATTTTACTATTTTGTAATTTATTAACATTAATTATAAATTCTAAGAAAAGGTTTGGTCGGAATTTAGATTCATTTTCTTTAATAGACGTGGCTACGCTAAACGAATCAGAAAGTATTTATTTATTTATCCAATGTTTAATGACATCTTTTAGCAACAAAGGCCGTTGACGTCTTTAAAGTTTTTGATGCATTTCAGTTCATTTTCGTGTAGTGTTTTCATCAGTTTTCTTTATCTTTTTTCCGTCTTGGATTCTATTTCTGAAAGGATATTGACGACTTTAAAGTTTTTGACGTATTTAAGTTCATTTTCGAATAATGTTTTTCATCAGAATTCTTTCTCTTTTCTTGTCTTTGCTTCTTTTCTGACAGGAAGTTGCAACGATGAAATTTGACAGGTGGTTGTTCTTTTTTTTTCTCCTTTTTTTCCTTCTTTTTTTGATATTAAAAAGAAACAAAATTAATCTTCTAGCCGTACAGGCTTTTCATTAATTTTTTTGGCGACCATATAGGCTCTATTAATAACTGTTTTCTCCTCAATTTTAATCTAATTCTTATTCTTAATTACAATATTTGCAGAGCATCACATCTATCTCTCTAAATTAACATCAAGCTATCAATTTTACATTTACAATCAATCAATGTTCAATATTCTTAGTCCATCAAGAATAGTACAAACAGATTCAATAATCAATATCAACATGACAATCAAAGCATCAATATTATTAAATGTTGGTTTTATCAATTACAATTAACTCAAAATGAATCCTATACATAAACATTTTCAAACTAGTTTTAAGTAATAACTAAAGACCAAGAATATTAAAAACATTGTTAAGCATCAGTTCTATCCAATAAAAAAAAACACATTCAAATTAGAAACCCATACATTTCTCACCATAAACAAACCAATTCAATTGCTATAATCAGAGACCATTATTCTGAAGCAAGTTATGATGTTCTACTCCAGCAACCGTTATCCAGCCGCATTAGTCAATATTTATTGCCGTTATCTAAGTTATGTAGTTACACATATTACCTGCAGAGAGTATTTTCAGATAATATTTACACTATTTATTAATAATCTCTACATAATTTTCCCATTAGTTATAATCATGAGTATGCTATATACTTCGAGATAAATATCTGGAATAGACAATATATTTTCAACAGTGCATTCCACTTTTTTCTTTGCACATTTTTCAAATATTAATTTTGATATGTCGTGTTTTTTACAAGCAATTAATATATGATGAATAGTGTCAGGCACCTGACATTCAGCACATAAGTCCGTTAGGCTTTTACCTATATGTTTCAACCATGTATTACTTAAGATATGTCCCATTCTAAGTCTGGTAATTTGAACTTCACGTTTCCTTGGAGAGTCTATAAATTTTATATTTGTGGACACCAAAGGTTGAATAGATTTATAGAATCTTCCTTTTGATTCAAGGTTATATTCAATTTGCCATTTATTTATTACATAATTCCTTATTAAGGAATAGATTTCTTTTAATTCTAAATAATTTGTTGAATTAATCACAGATATTTCCAGCCCCTTCTTTGCCAGCGTGTCTGCCATTTCATTTCCAGATAAACCAATATGGCTAGGAATCCATGCTATGAGAACAATACTATGTTTTAGTTTATTAATATTATCTAAAAATTCAAGAAATAGATTAGGCCGTGAACAAGACCTATTCTCTTTTATTGATGTGGCTACACTTAATGAATCAGTAAATATTATATATTTATTTGCTTCTTCATTTTCATTTTCAACAATCCATTTAATTGCTTCAGTTATTGCTGTTAATTCGGCTGAATAAATCGAGGAGTCATTTGCTATTCTATAAATATTATGGATCTGCATAGAAGGTATACAGAAAGCTGCTGAAACTTTATGTTCAAGTTTAGATCCATCTGTATAGACAGATACATATTCAACATATTTATTAATTAATTCTAATGACAAGGATGACATAATATCAGGGGAGTCTGTCTTTTTATTGATATGTCTTTTCAAGGATAGATCGACTTTAATGGTTTTGTTCAGCCACGGAGCTGTTGGCTGATAAAATGGTGAATTAAATGGCTGAGAATTTAAGGAGAAAAAATGTTCAGTTCTTTTAAACATAGAATTTGATTTAACAGAGGATGCATAATAATAATTTGACCAGTGGTCTCGCATAGCCTCCGCCGCTGGGTGATCTTTAGAACTGATGATCTTAGATCCAATCTTGAGCGAGTTATTTAAGCGACGTAGGTGGAGTGGTAATTCACCACACTCATTTTGTAGGGCTATGATCGGGGTGCCTTTAGCTGATCCACAAGCCAACCTCAAAGCCTCAGATTGAATATTTTGCAATTTTTTCAACTGGGAAGAGCTTGCTGTGCTATATGCCACATCGCCATAATCAAGAACTGATCTAATTATAGCTTTGTAAATGGATAAAAGGGCTCGCTTGGATGCTCCCCATCCATATCCAGATACAGCTCTCATGATATTCATTCGTTTTTTACATTTGGTAACAATGTAATCTATATGGGAGTTCCATTTTAATTTAGAATCAAAGATAACTCCCAAGAATTTGACAGTATTTTCTATTTTAATTTGTTTGTTATTAAGGGTAATCCGTAATTTGGGTAATTTCCTCTTTTTTGTAAATACTATTCCAGTGGTTTTAGCTAAAGAAATTTTAAATCCGTTTTCATCACACCAATCATTTATTTTATTAATAGCTTTTTGGATTTTATCTTGAAGTAATTTTACGTTTCGACTAGCATAAAAAATTGCACTATCATCAGCAAATAACGATAGTTCGACATTTTCCGAACCAGGATCCAGATTATTTATCATTATTAAAAATAATAACGAAGAAATAACAGAACCTTGTGGAGTCCCATTTTCTTGTGAGAATTTTTCAGATAATTCTATCCCTACTTTAACTTGAAAAGTTCTGTTAGTTAGGAATTTAGAAATCCAGTCAAATATATTTCCCGATATTCCCATTTTATGTAATTTTTCCAACAAAGTTGGAACATGGAGCATATCATACGCTCTTTCAAAATCAATAAATATTGCTAAGACATTTTGTTTATTGCTCATTTTTTTATGTATATAATCTTGAAGTCTAAGAATTTGGTCTATAGTGCTTTTATGCTTTCTAAATCCTGTTTGATACGGAGTGAGAAGTTTATTGGTTTCTAAAAACCACTGTAATCTGTTTGTTATCATCTTTTCCATTATTTTACACAAAGTTGGTGTAAGTGAGATTGGTCTATAAGATTCAGGAGCTGTAGGATCTTTATTTGGCTTTAGAATAGGCATAATTATAGCATGATTCCATTCTTTTGGTATTACACCTGTTGTCCAAACTTTGTTGTAAAAAGATAACAATACCTTTCTGACATTTTTGTGGAGATGCTTAATTAGCTCATAAGGGATTCGATCCTCGCCGGGGGATTTATTATTTTTTGAGGCGTCTATGGCATCTTGAAGTTCTCGAATAGTGAAGATCACATTAAGAGCTGATGTATCATTATTATTCTGATTTGGTAATGTTTTATTTTCATTATCTTTATTTTGTAAATAATTTAAGAATTCGTCCTTATAATTTGAAGTACTACTGGCTTGGGAGTAAATTTTTCCCAATAAATTAGCTTTCTGTAAATTAGATTCAGCTTTAGTGTCCTCACTCTGAAGTGTGGGAATGGATGTTGCAGATGCCACCCCTTCCATTCTGCGTGCCATATTCCAAATTGATGATAATTTTGACTGATTATTTAATTCGCTACAGTAAGTTTCCCAGCTAGTTTTTGCCTCATCTGCTATCACTCTTTTTGCTATTGCATTTTGTCTTTTAAATTCTACATAATCATCTAAATTCCTTGACTTGTTCATCTTATTGCGAATTCTATTTCTCTCGTATATTGCTTTATTACAATTTTCGTTCCAAAACGGTAACGGTTTATGTCTTTTATTTTTACTTTTCATATATTTTTTAGTTGGAATAACAGAATTGGCTAGTGTTGAAATAGCTGTTGTCAAATTTAAGAAGGTTTTATTTATGTCTTCATCCAAAAGGTTATCTGTAACATGAAATTTACTTTCATTTTTAAAAATTTTCCAATCTGCCTTTTTTAAATTCCATGCATGCATTCCCATGCTATCTTCAAGAGTAACAATCTCATTAACTTTTGTAATGACAGGGAGGTGATCTGATCCTAGCGAGGTATTTTCAATAAACTGACAACAATTAAGAGCTAGATCAGGAGATGTGATTGTTAAATCAATAACAGAATTTGTACTAGACTGATTAGAAATTATATGAGTTGCTTTACCAGTGTTTAACACTGTGAGATTGTTTTCTGTTATTATAGCTTCCAAAATTCTACCATTTGTATTATTCAGACTACTTCCCCACATTTTGTTATGAGAATTAAAATCTCCAACAGCAATAGTTCTTTTGTTTCTAAATATGCTGTTCAATGTTTCACAATCTATCTTAGCTGATGGAGGAATATAGATGTTAAAAATTTGGATAGGACCCATATTAGTATTAATTTCCAAGCACTGATTTTCAATATTTGGAATTTCTTTACTTTTAATAATAGTGAAATTCAGTCCATTTTTTATTAAGAAGGTTAAGCCACCTCTCTTACTTACATCTGGATTATCTCGTCTTACCATATTATACCCATCAAAAATAGGGTTTCTTTTATGCTCGTTCATGAAAGTTTCCTGTATGCAAATTAGATCTGGTGAATGTATACTATGTCTTAGATAATTCTTTAATTGATCCTTATTTTTAAGTAATCCTCTAGCATTCCATTGCATTATAGTAAGGTCCATGATAATATATATTGAAATTATGATTTAATTAAATTAATTATTTTACTGGTGTTTGCAAGAGAAAGTGACAGAGACTCTTCCCTTGAAAAGATATTGATTGGCTGACTTTATTAACATAGTGCACATTTCTGGGATAGTATTGTTCTTGTCAAGCATAGCTATGACACCTTGAACAAAGGTAATTGCTTTATTTACTGGTATTTTTTGATTTTCAAATGTAACAAAAGGCTCCGAATTAATCACAGCCCTGTAATCATCCCTGTTAAAATCAAAGAAGTTATTCACAACTTGATCTTCATAATTTGGAACATTAACCTAAATCGTAATCAGAAAGTAGATTATAAAGCTGTATTTTATAAGCTCATTCGATCACGTTATAAAGGTGTTTAAAACAGCATTGTATCAACCAGTGTTTAACGACATCTTATGGCATCAAAAGCCGCTGACGTCCATAGAGATAAGGATTATCTACTGCGATTTCACTTGATTTAATTGGTGCATGATAACATCGGCGCTATAGAAGTCATTAGAGTATGTTGTACTCGTTTAAAGCATGGGTCGCTAAGAAGTCTATTTTAATATTTTCTACTTTGGCGTCTATTGAAGTCCCGACGTTTAACTTGACAGTCCTATTGGTTAATACGCTCTCTTTAAACGTCTTTAAAATATTTTAATATATTCAATATAAGTATGGGACACACTGGTAAGCATGGGACCCACATCGGCTTTTGAGGTAGGGCACGTTTTAGACACCTTTAAAACGGTGCCAATGGATCTATATAAATATGGGCAACGCGATTCGTTTCGTATAACATTTTCCAACATCTGGATTTCCCAAATAATTTAACCTCGCGGGTATACGTACCTTCTTCTACGATTTCGTATCTCAAAAGAAAACTTAGATATCAGAGCGTACTAAATGAATTACTCGCAATAGTTAACTCAAAGTATCCAAAGCGCTGTTAAAACGCCAAGCGTAGGACACCAGCTGCTTATACTGTATTGTCGTCAACGGCCTTTGATGTCATAGGTCATAGGACGACGTGAAATTTTTGGATTAATAAAAAATAACCAGCCGCGTATTTCAGAGCAGTGCGTTAACTCTCCCGTCTTAAGTCAACCATCACTTTCAGTAACCAAAACTCAACTGGTGCCCTTACTACGCTCTTTGGTTTCAACGCCCGCGAGCTTGGAAGTAGAGCGGAAGTTGACGGAAAGTGTCTGATCAAATACAAAACAGTTATTGTGGCCGTATGTCTGTTACGACCCGTAGACGTCTAATCGCAATCGTGAAATAGGGTAGCGGCGGAGGGGTATAAGAGTTAACCTACCAATTTGAAGGTAGTGGAAATAATTTATCAATTAACCGGCATCCGACACAAGGAAATATATAGCGATAGAACCAAGCGATTTAATGGTGTCTAGAAGAGCGCACACAAATTGTAGTATCCAGTGTTTAGTGACATCTTGTGGCTGCTACGGTGTTTATGTCGACATTGACATAATTAAAAAATCTAATTTTAGTTTCTCCAAAGGACATGGATTGATAAGGAGGAGATCGACGCTAATGATCTTTGTTATCACAGTGTCGTTAAACTGAAATTACTACTGTGAGGTAGAGAGTGACATGGGGAATTTCCCCGCGGGAAAACCGCGGTAACCGCGGGATATCCCGCGGTAATGGGGACAACAATTGCGGTAATACCGCGGTAATGGAGACAACAATTGCGGTAAGACCGCGGTAATGGGGTTAACTCTCGCGGTAATACCGCGGTAATGGGGAATGAGCCGGCAAGAAACCCGGGTGATGCTAAGAACTTGAGAACTGATAAGGAGATTTTTATTTCCTGAAGCCTTCTAGTCAGAAATAGTCAAGACTTGGTTAATGCAAACTGTCGATAGGATAATAACAGACTATTGCAGTCTGCAATACAAATAGATTTTTAAGCTAAAAAATGTTATTTTTTAAATTTGAATTGGTGTAAACTTTTTGCGGGAATGTGATGTCGTCCTGCGGGGATGGGGTGGGGATGGGGAGAAAACCTGCGGGGATGGGGAGAAACCCTGCGGGGATGGGGCAGGGATGGGGAAGACTTACTTGCTGCGGGGCGGGGATGGGGACGAGATTGTCTCCCCATGTCACTCTCTACTGTGAGGTTCATCGCTCGCATTCACTTACACACAAATGCCGAATGGGGCATTGTTCGTGCGTTTGTTTGTTGACTGATTGATTTGTGCATTGCTATCTGTGTAGGTCTTCCCTTGCGGCGCGTTGGGCAGTTTGAGCGCCTGCTGTGTGCAGCTGATCGGTTAGTTGCTCTTTAAAAACACTCAGTCGTAACAAAGATTATTAGCATCTCCCTCCTCATTTCTGTGTATGTATACTAGCCAGAGATTCCTGTAAATATCTCAAATACAGCCACGATCGGTATGTCCAAATTATTTCCTTTCCGATAATACTTTCTGAAATTTCGATTTGCCAAACAAGTTAACCTCGCGGAGAACACATACCTTCTACGAATTCGTATCTCGAAGGAATCCTTAGAGATCAAAGCGCACTAAATGTTGTTACAATCGTAATAGTTTTCTCGAAATATCGAAAGCGCTGTTAAAATCTCAAGCACAGGATACCCGCTGCTTACTCCAGAGCGCTGCATCAACTCTCCCGTCTTAACTCATAATTGTGTAGCTAGCTCTCGCAGCGGTTGATCAAAGCACGATTTCGACCATCACTTTCAATAACCAAAACTCAGCTGGCGTCCTTACTACACTATTCGGTTTCAACGCCCAAGCGCTTGGATATAGAGCAGTAGGTGACGTAATGTGTCTGATCAAATACAAAACAGTTATTGTGGCTATAGTACAGGTCAGAAACGGCGCGATAGGACCTAATCGTTATCACAATAAAATATGATTGGCTCTCGCTAGAATGTGCATTAGATCCTGATTTCTAAAACTGCTCTGCTGGATTTTGGTAGAGTCTAATTATGCATATTGTACGACATGCTAATCATGCATTATAATTGACTTTCACTACGTTTTGTCGTCTCAAATGTGCATGCATTATTGTTTGTCAGTTGCAGGTCTTTGTCTCGAACTAATCAATGTTACTTTCAACTTTCTTACTTACTTTTTTGCTTAATTACATATCTATTATCTACTTACTCAGTCACTCGCCCACCGAAGTACCCAAGTGGTCAAACCCCACCCAAATCCACCCAAGCACACTGACTCATGCGTTTAACTACATACACAAGTTAACATTATGACATACATCTAGCGTGTCTTGGAATCTCATTGACCTTCAATATACTGCATGATAATATACTATCGTCATTTCATGCGACATCATTTAGCTCATTTTTTACTTCGACGAGAAATGAAAATGAAACAGCGAAAGTAAAGTGTCTCAATAATTTATTATTGTTATCTTTTACACTTTTATTAAGCGCGACAATAAAATTCTGGCGCTGAGCAATAGTTAATGGACCATCTGTTTAAGAAAGAATTCAATCAAACGTTGCGTCTCATGCTTATGTAGCACTGTACAACAATGTTTTAAAGGTGTCTAAAGAGAGCGCTGTGAAAAATTTTCAACCGTGTTTCGTAATAAAGGACTCCTAGCATACTACTTGAAATCTCTATTAGCTTGTAGCTTGTGGGGCGCGGTGGTGTAGAGGTATGTTCGGTGCCTTGCAGCCGGAGGGTTGCGGGTTCGAATCCACCTCAAGGGGTATATTTGTGCCTTGTAGCCGGAGGGTTGCAGGTTCGAGTCTACCTCAAGCCGCCGCGTAGGGACTCTGAGCAAGTCCTTCACTCGCAATTGCTCGTGCGCTTCGGCGTGAAACTCCGATTCAGTGTCCGCGCTGTAGTCGGGAGCGCCTCTGAGTAGAAATCTTGAATGGGCGCTATATAAATATCGGAAATGAATGAATGAATGAATACGGTCTAACGATATATTACCGTTAATTTCATGTTGTTTATTTTAGCTAATTTTCTGTTTTAGGCCCTTCACCTGGCAATGGGTGAACCCCAAGACCCGCGACATGAGGACAGAGCATTTAATGACTTCACGCTTACTTTCCAGATTGTGTTGTATTGTATTCAAACATTTATAAAGCGCCTCTCATATGGTGAACCATTCAGAGGCGCTCCCAGTGCGCAAGGCCAAAGAGAAGAAAAAGGTTTCGAGAAAAGCAAAGGTAGAAGAGAGGTTACTAGCTAGAATTCGAGAGCGAGTAGATGGAGTCAGCGCATTCCAAAGAGAGGGACCAATTGAGGTAAAGGACCGGGACTGAGCCATAGCTGTTCTAGTATGAGGAACTAGAAGCTCGATCAAGTCTGTTTGATTGCGCTGATATTACATTACACTGCTTCGTAACAGATGCGCCTGTGTGCGAGCAAATTGTGTACGGTGAGCAAAGAGTATGGGTAAGCAAATTCGAACCCAAAATGGGACTTGAAAGTTGATTGGTTAGCGCGCTCTCCTTAGACACCTTTAACAGCTGTCCGATATTCTTATATAAGGACATGCTTTATTAGTATCTTCACTTACTTGATGGCAGGACACTGCTCTGATCTTACAGGTCAAACAAAATTCGGTTTTGTTTGGAGTTGGGCAAAAAGAAGGAATGGAATTGCAACCTATGTTTTTAAAGCTTAAAGTAGTGTAGAAATATTTGCAACACTGCGGTTGAAAACGAGCAACGTTGCTTGTCATTAAAACCAGAGAACTAATTGGAAGAAAATTAATTAAATTAGACAAGGTGTCTTTTACTGAACGACTTTTGGCAAAGGTGACTTGCTCTGCACTGGGTTGGGAACCACCCTCCTAACCGCTAAACCATCTTGTTCTTGATTATGCTGTCTTGATTTTTGGGCACGATAACCGATTGGTTAAAGCGCTTTCCTTCGACACTATTCACATGTTTAAATGTACGATATATGGGACTCACAATTGGTCAGAGTACACATTTTAGACACCTTTAAAACGGCATTAATCTATGCTATATAAGGACCAGACGCTGTAGGCCATTAATTATTCTTGCAATGTTTCATTGAGAAAGGAGGTCGCTACTCTGACAGTGTAGCTCGGTGCTGTCCAACCTTTTTAACACCGCGGGCCACCGAAGAGGTAATTTTTGAAGCCAAGGGCTGCACCAGTCATCTCAAAAGCAGCGACTAAAATTTATTGAAAATTATTAACTGTATTATAATTAATTAATAAGAGTTCCATGTCTCTGTCTGTCTGTCTGTCTGTCTCTCTCTGTTTCTCTCTCTCTGATTTCTGTCTTTCTGTCTTTCACTCTCTTTCTCTGGCGGTTTAAACTGGTGTATATATATATATATATATATATATATATATATATATATATATATATATATATATATATATATATATATATATATATATATATATAGTAGGACACATTGGTCGATTGGTTAAATGCCAACCTTGTAACATGGATAGTACGTGTTCGAGCCTACTCCCTTGAGACGATTACCGTGTTGGCGCCTTGGCAAGTCCTTCACTCACAATTGCTCAATAACACTTTCTGAAAACTAGATTTCCCAAATAAGGTTACCTCACGAAGAACACAAGCCTTCTTCTACGAATTCATATCTTTAAAAAAAATTAAAGACCGCTGCTTACTCCAGAGCGCTGAGTCAACTCTCCCGTCTTAACTCAGATTTTGTAGTCAGTTATCGTAGAGACTGAGCTAAGCACGATTTCGACCATCATACTTTCAATAACTAAAACTCAACTGGTGCCTTTACTACGCACTTCGTTTTCAACGCCCATGCCCTTGGAAGTAGAGCGGCATTTGATGTAAAGTGTCTGATCAAATACTGGCCAGTTATTGTGTCCATAAGCCAGATACAGAGCGTAGGGACATAATCGTTATCGTAAAATAGACATTTCTGTATGGTCAAATTATGCATGAAATTGGTTCTCACTAGAAATGACGTTAAAGCCTGATTTATAAACTGTTCTACTGTATATATGTCTACTGCTCTGCTTGTATTATTCATTCTGAAGTGCGAGATAATAACAGTTATTTCCAACATATTTACTTACTTACTTTCTCACTCACTCACCTACCCAAGCTTCAATCATTACCAACTAAACATAACCCTTCCCAATCACTCAAACGCATCCACCCATACCCACCCAATCACACACACACACACACACATTCATTTATGTACTTACTAACTGACCTATATAATTGCTTGGTTACTTACCTACTTACTTACTCACTCACTCACTCGTCTACCCAGGCACCCACCATACCCAACTATCCAAAACTCCACCCACACGCATTCATCCAAACCCACCCAAAGTCACTCACTCATTCACCTATCTACCAAGACAATTTCTCGCTTAATTACTCACGAGCTTATATATTTTAAAAGCCGCGAACAGCAGACTGCTGGATGAGAAAATCTTTAATAACATAAAAATCCTTGATTTGTTTCTAATAAACACCACTTACGTTAACGAAAACTCCGCTCTACTTGTACTCTGGTAGTGCCAGTTGCAAGCCTGGATAAAGGAGGAGGGCGACGTTCATCTAATCGTCTGCAGTATATCGTCTAAAGATATTTTATCGTCAATTACTGCGGTATTATTTAGCTCATTTTCTGTTTTAGACCTTGGTCTGGCAAGAGTGAATCCATAGGATCCCCAAAATGGGGACAGCGTTTTTATGATTTTGCGTTTACTATCCAGATTACATCGGTATTACATTAAATTGTTTGGTAACAGAGTCACCTGGGTTCGAAAAACTCTACGGTAGGTAAAGAGTATTATAGTAAGCAGATTTGATGCCCCCCATGCGACACGGAAGTTTATTGTTAGCGCTCTCCCCTTAGACACCTTTAACAGCTGTAATACACTCTTTAATAAGGACAGGCGTTATAAATTTATTATTGAGGTTTTTAGACAGTCTATTAATAATAACTCTATAATTATAATGCGAGATTGATGTATGGCCCTGGACGCTATCAAATGTCATCAAACAGTGGAAACTGCTGCTCATATAATTATAGTCATGGGACACGGTTGTCCACGGTGGGTAATGAGTACGTTAAATAGACTCATAAAAGTAAAGGACTGGAAAGTTTATTTGTTAGAGTACACTCTATTCGTTCTCAACTTAAGATTTACCTACTTACCTCTTTCAATTACTTATTCACCATAGACTGCCTATGTATCGGTTGGTTGCTGTTTCTGCCTATTGGCTTAATAAAGTGGTTCATATCCACGTAGGCTTACTTAGTTTACAGCGTAATGTCAGCGTGCGCGGCTGCTGTCCTAACCGATATGGCAGATGACATGTTGCAGGGTCCTGACCAGTGACTGAAACCCCCTCTCAACTAATAGCCAGGCAAAAGGAGCTATGGGTCTCCTTTGTCTATGGACCTGTTATTCATGCTTTTGTTCATTTCTTATGACAACAACAAAACCCCATTATCATCATATTCATCATAATCATCGTCATCACCATCATCATCAGCATAAACATTCTCGTCGCTGTCATCATCATCGTCATCATCAGCATAATTGACGCCAAAATAATGATAATTAAATAACCACCTTCATCTACACCAACGGCGATGAAGATGATGACCACGATGATGATGATGATGATGATGATGATGATGATGATGATGATGATGATGACCACGATGATGATGATGATGATGATGATGATGATGATGATGATGATGATGATGATGATGATGATGATGATGATGATGATGATGATGATGATGATGATGATGATGATGATGATGATGATGATGATGATGATGATGATGATGATGATGATAGCTGATTCCTGACAACGTACTCCGCCACTGCCCGTTTTCCTATATAGTGACAGTCGCAAGTCTAAAGAAAAGGAGAGGGCGACGCTAATGATCTTTGTTGCTACTGCAGAGTGTCGTTAAACAGCAACTAACCAACCAGCTGCACACAGCAGGCTCTCAAACTGTCCAATGCGACTCAAATGGAGACCTGCATAGATAGCACTCCACAAATCAATCAGTCTACAAACCAACGCATGAACAATGCCCGTGCGGCAGTTGGGTGCAAGTGAACGCGAGCGATGAAGCGCATCCATTCATATCGTTTGGAGAAAATAAATTTAGATTTGTTAACTAAGCTACGGTCGCATCAACACCGTAGCAGCTTTTAAATGTTTCGAAACACTGGATACTACAATTTGTGTGCGCTCTCCTAGACACCTTTAAATTGCTTGACCCTCACGCTATAATAAATATCTTCGTGTCGGCCAATAATAATAACTCCGCCACTGTTCGCTTTCTGACAGTGCCAGTCCCAAGCCTGGATAAAGGAGGAGGGCGACGCTAATGGTCTCTGTTACCACACAGCTAGTCGTTAACCTTCGCCACATGTTTGGGGGTCAAAATTACCCCCAGGGGTATATTTTCATCTGTAACTTTCTAAAATGTGGGCACCAAAAAGTTTCCTTTGGTGACTTTTCCTACAAATTCCTCCTTGTCAAAATGGTATGAGTGACGTCATACGTTGACGCTTAGTTCTGACGCTGTGACGTCATTTTGGTGAGGTCTTAGAGTGAAATTCATGTCCATATCATTAGTGTCCATACAATGAGGTGTATCTCTGCTTCTACGCAAGGTATCTTGAAGATTATTTTTTTGTGTCTAATGTTTTAGGGGTCAGGGAATTCACTCCAGCTACTGACAAATGCGTGACCTTGACGGAAGACCTTGAAATTCAAGGTCACATGATTTTTTACATGACCATACCTATCTCTGCTATTATACCTGTTAGAACAACGAAGTTTTTTGGTTCCTATGGTTATTTGGTACAAGGAACTCAACAAAATATAAACAAAACACAACTGGAATATGTTATGTTACATCTTATGTTACATCGTTTCACTTCTCGTAATTTGTTTATGACTTGTTGCCAGTGTATCTAACTACATTCGGTACAGGTAAATGATTGTGTGGAATGGTTACCACAAACAAATTGACCACACGTGCTGCATCTGTGCTTCGTCTTGGTGTCATTCTTTCGATCGCACATGTGACATCGTCCTCTCTGAGGAGTGATGACTGTGTCGTTCTGTGTTGTCGTAGGAACAGGCAGATTCACGTATTCCAAAGCCCGCTTTATCGATTTTCTGCCGCTTACGCAGGGCGTGCTTCTTCTGCTGTCGATCCATGGAAGACACATACTTTTCCCCATTTCCAATATGAATGCTCTCCTTCTGTCCTTCTGATTAGTGTTTGCAGAATCCACCCATTCAGGATGTTGATGAAACCAAATCACGGATGCGTTATGTGCAGCTATATCCAGAAGGGTGAAGAAAAGTGTCAAGGGCCATCGTCTGGTAGAACGTTTCACTGTATATTGTCTGCACATTTTGTCCAAAGTGTCAACTGCACCTTTAGTGCTATTGTAGGTAAGGATGACCTCTGGTTTCTTGTGACATTCGGACGAGATCACATTGTCGTGATGAGCAGTTGACAATAAGGTGACAATAAGGTGACAGCCTTATTTTTCTTTGGCACGTATGACACTATTGTCATCTTACCGGAAAATCCAAACACTGATGACAACAATTCTCGTTTAGCATTTGGTAGCATTTCTCTAGGTATGCATCCTTTCGACTTTCTCAATGTTCCGACTAGGGTCAGAGAATTATCTAGCAGATGTTGAGCTAGAGTAACATCGGTGAAGAAGTTGTCCGTTGTCACATTCCATCCTGATAGCATGCGTAGAAGCAGAGATACACCTGATGATGGTATGGTCACGTAAAAAAGCATGTGACCTTGAATTAATTTCAAGGTCATCCGTGAAGGTCACGCATTTGGCAGTAGCTGCAATAAATTCCCTGACCCATAAAACATTAAAAACGAAACAAAAATTATCAAATTCCATGCCCAGGAACAGGTATACCTTGGGGGTCATTTGGACCCCCAAGCATAGAAGACGTAGTTTTTTTTCTCGCGTATGGCGAAGGTTAAACAGAAAAACCACCACCACCACCACGCCAATAATAATTATTGATGAAGTCGTCAACGGCCTTTGATGTCATACGATGACGTTAAACCATGGAATAAAAAAAAATAATTGATGAATGACTTCCACTAATACAATAAGATAACGAATAAACTAAAATTCTATGATATTCAATTCAATTCAATCTTTACTGAAACCATCAATGAAGTTATATACAGTGATAAACTTCGCATATCAATATGGCAACAAGGAAGGCCCTTAAGGGATTAAAGATCCCGCTAACAGGAACACCTATTTGCTTAGCCTTAAATTTACATTGTGGCAGGACGGTTAACAGTCTGCATTTATAAGGTTGCATCAAATGCGCAATAATTATTATCAACTAGAATATCGAGTCATTAAGCGCAAAGAAACAAACAGAAAAGAACGACTTAACTAACTAAATAACAGTACACAAGCAGGCTATTTATTAGTGATGTCTCTTATCAAGTAAGAGCGTAGCATTGTTTTAAACGATTGTAAGATTAGGCACCTGTGGGGCGCGGTGGTGTAGTGGTATGTTTGGTGCCTTGCAGCCAGAGGGTTGCGGGTTCGAATCCACCTCAAGCCGCCGCGTAGGGACCCTGGGCAAGTCCTTCACTCGCAATTGCTCATGCGCTTCGGCGTGAAACTCCGATTCAGTGTCCGCGCTGTAGTCGGGAGCGCCTCTGAGTAGAAATCTTGAAGGGCGCTATAACAAGTGCTCATACATACATACATACCTACATACATACATACATACATACATACATACATACCTGTTCAATAGAAAGAGGGATTCTGCTCCAAACACCTGGGCAAGTTAATTTAATGGAGAATCTTCGTGAGTTGGAATGGGCATGAATACCACGATAAAGTTTAGAGCTCCTAGTAAGGTGGTGATGTATGTCAGATCCTTGCTGAAAGTATCCTGAAAAGTTATGAGACAGCAGGTCATGAGTAAATCGGTACATAAACAATACCTATCTGCTATAGGTCCTTATTTGATGGAACCCGCTCTCGTATGCCGGGGCTGAGTAAAATGTCTGATTATTTTATTATTGTTGTAATTTTCATTTTGTTATTAAGCGCTACAATCAAAATCAGTCGAGAGCGCTGAATGATTATAGTGGACGCCAAGCCAAAGGCAGATGCAATCAGGTTCTGTGTTTTATTTATATATAGCATTGGTTAACCATAATTTAAGGGTGTCTAAAGAGAACGCTCTTACCAATCGGCTACCGTATTCCATTATAACAGACCGTAGCGTCCCTTGGAATCTCTATTGACCTGTAGTACGCTATATATCTAACGATTTTTTACCGTCAATTTCATGCGGTATTATTTAGCTCGTTTTCTACTTTAGGCCTTGACCTGGCCATGGCTAGATCCCAAGGTCTCCGACAGAGGAGAGCGCTTTTAATGACTTTACACTACTTTCCAGATTGCGCCACTATTACATTCTGTGTAACTGAGGCGCCAGTTTGCAAACAAATTGTCGGTAAAGTGTACATTAGGCAGATAGGCTGCTATTCCCTAATGGGTCTGGAAAGTTGATTGGTCGGAGAGCTCTATTTAGACACCTTAAAAAGTTTTGATTTATTCCTATAATTATAAGGGCAGGCTTATCTATAGAGCTGTAATATGCCAAAAACTAACCTTTGTCGGCGGCAACGGCCTCTGTTGTCATAAGCTGCCGTTAAACTGAGGACCCCCCTAAATGCAACACTTATTTCGAGTAGGGGCATGATATGTAAATTTAACATTTTATAAATTTAAACATAGAGCATTTTTCAAATTTTACATGTTTTTGTTTAATAGTATTCGTTCATGGCAACCATCTTTAGACAACCTCTCTGACAAGACGCAGCGCTCGTGAATAAGCTGGTGCCCCGCGCTTAGAGGGGCGTTTCGGAAGTTGGAGCTTACGATTACGATTGGAGTTGATGAGCTTCAGTGGCGTGGAACCCGTTAAAACTGGACAGAGGTGGTCAATAGGTATCTCCTTAGACCTGTATAATGGAGAAGCTATTCTTCAGAGCTTAAATTACTCATCCAAGGGTAGTGGTGGCTATTTACTATGTACTTTACTGTTAGCATTGTTTACGAAACTTGATGTTGCACTGTTTATCAAGGCTTTGGATGTGCTGTCACTAATTCAGATTTTGAAATGTTGTTCTAGGTGTCCCTAGTTAGCGGTATCTTGATCCCTTTTGGAACTCCTCTTGCGGCCAATCTTGATATTTCATGTTGAAATGTTATGTAATTTGATACGGCTTCAATAAAAAAAAGTTTTGATTGATTGATTGATTGATTTGGACTGTTGAATGTCGAAACATCCTCCCTGAAGAATATGTAACCATTTGGATGGCGATGGTGATCAAGTTATTGTCTGTCTGTCAGTCTGTCTTTCTGCCTGTCTGTCTGCCTTTCTGGCTGTCTGTATTTCTGCCTGTCCGTCTGTCTGAATTTCCGTCTGTTTGTATGTTTTTCTGGCTGGATACCTCTCTGCCTGTCTATATTTTGTCTGCCTGTCTGTATTTCTGTCTGTCTGCCTGTCTGTCTGCCTAGTATGTATTTCTGTATGTATGTCTTTATTTCTGTCTATCTGCCTGTCTGTCTGTATTTCTGTCTACCTGCCTGTCTGTCTGTATTTCTGTCTGTCTATCTGCCTGTCTGTATTTCTGTCTGTCTATCTGCCTGTCTCTGTCTGTCTGTCCCTGTCTCTCTGTCTGTCTATCTGCCTGTCTGTCTGTATTTCTGTCTGTCTGTTTGCCTGTCCAGTGGCGGCGCCAGGGGGGCTAGTAGGGCTTAGCCCCCCCTAACTGCGGCTCAGCCCCCCAAACAAAAAGTGGGAAATCTCTGCCAATGCTTACTTCATAATAAGCCAACTGAACAGTGACCAACGGCAACGAAATCATCAACTAGGCCTATCTCGGGCAGTGAGGCAATTATATTACTTGATTATGATGGACAGGGTCACAGACTCACAGGGCCTATTTTAATCTTTACCGATTACATTCTTACTGACTTTACGGTTTCAGTTGCGTGCAACGACCTCTTTCTTATAATTATTATGGTTGCTTGAGTGCGTGACTGACTCACTTCCGTTCTAAAAGCAAAAGGGCCTAATAGCGGGATTGCGGGAAACAGATTAATGCGATCAATATTTAATTAATTATTTTCTTGGGGTTTCTGCTATAGATTTACGAAGTTTTCCTTAAGTTTCTTTCAAAAACTTTTTGTTATATTTTTATTTTTCTAGAATTTCCAAGTGTTGCCATGGATAATAATTCTTAAGTAAAGTGTTTCAACTTCATGATGCTGATGTTTTAATGGGTTTGGTGTAGTATTGCATGATGGCTTTATTCCAACATAAAGTATTTCAGACACAAAAAGTGTGATTGGGAATGTAAGTTTGTCATCATGTTGTTTGTACAGGAGGCATAGTTGCAGTTCAAATAAATTCATGTTTGAAAGTTTTCCTGTAGCAAAATGCTGTAGGCCTAATAACTTGTTAGGGATTTTATGTCGCTTATGTACATTAAATTTGTGCTTTACAAGGAAATAAACATTAGGATTTAACGTGTTTATTGTATAGTTTTCAATCAATCTAAGTGGAGAATAGTAAAACTTGCAAGAACCTGTTTCAAATCAATGCCCAGTAACAGCTGTAAGGGTCTATGAAAGAAGTAATTTGGGAACATCTTAAAGATTTTCTTGTGATAGAGCTCAAACTTCTGTACAGTATATTGATTCCATTGTCTGCAGGTTTTGTGTCGGGTATAGAAGAGGGAAGGGATGGAGGCATAGGCGCAACCACCCTATGGGACCCGTAGGACGCGTCCCCCAACTTTCGGGCAGGCTTGGACGGTGCCCCCAACTTTTGAAAATTTTGAGGTAAACAAGAGCCCAAAATGCACTCCATGTGGTATTAAATGCTCAAAATTGCGTCGTCGTCTGGGGCTCCGCCCCAGACCCCGTTGGCGGAGCTTACGACGCTCCCCCGTATCCCTATAGTCGTTAGGGGCTTCTTGCTTTCCGCAATCGCGGCTGTACGTGCACCTTCCGCACTCGCAATTTCCACTCGAAGTCTCGAACGTTCTAGTAGGTCCGTCCCCTAACAAATCGTTGGACCTGGCCGATAGAATACAGAGTAAGGCTAAAGCCGCTAAACTCAACTGAGTCTATAAGAATTCAGTGCAGGATGTTGCTGTATAATTTCACTCTAAACCTGTAGCCTACTTATCACGCTTTAAAATTCTACTAAGGCTCGCGGTAGAAGCCTAGGAGGACATTTCAATTATTACTTCTGAGACTGCGAGTGGTATTCTTCTAAAACCTAAAATCTCAGTTTATTCATATAATAAAGTCATATTTTTTCACATATCTAGATGGTTTAGGTACTTTTATATCGAAATCATCGGTGAAAAATTTGAGGTAAATTAGAGCCCAAAATGTACTGCATTTGGCATGAAATGCTCAAAATTGCGTCAGTTTCTGGGGCTCCGCCCCAGTGTGATTTTCGTTAACGATAACGATAACGAAAATGTTCGTTAACGAAAATAAAATGATTTCGTTAACGATAACTATAACTATAACTAAAAAATATCATTAACTATAACTATAACTATAACGAAAATAACACTAACGAAAATTCATCTTTATTTTCGTTAATACAAAAAAATAAAAATAGGAAGTGCAATATGGACGATACGACATAAATGAGAATGAAAAATGCGAAATTTTTATTGTGAAATTTGTCAGTTACTTTGGAAACTCGTGTATTGATGAAGCTGAATGTACCCATGCTTCAAAGGTTTTCATAGCTCTGAGTAAATTGTGAAACAGCGTATTAATACGCACAATTTTGCTTATAGACTTAATTATTGTAACTAAGTAGTAACTAAAATTAACTAAAATAAAAATCCATTAACTATAACTATAACTATAACTAAAAAAATAATACTAACTATAACTATAACTATAACTAAAATAAAAATCATTAACTATAACTATAACTATAACTAAAATAAAACCTGTAAGGAAAATCACACTGTCCGCCCCAGACCCCGATGGGGAGCTTACGACGCTCCCCATACCCCCTAGTCGTTAGGGGCTTCTTGCCTTCGGCAATCGCAGCTTCGCGCCTTCGGCGCTCGCAATCCCCCCTCAGACATTCTAGTAGGTCCCCCAACTTCTGGACCGTGGTTGCGCCTCTGGATGGAGGTACAGGAAGGGGAAAAGAGGGTAGGGCTTCAGCGCATACAGATATTTCATTTTGGGGGATTAAGGCTGACATATTGTCTTCGTCGTTGTCTCTCTGCTTGTCTGTCTGCCTCCCCGTGCATCATTGGCCTCCTATGTCTCACCTGTCTGTGACGTATATCTCTGGAAAGAACTCAAATGAAGATCTCCGCCAGTTCGCTCATCACCTGTCTGTCTGTCTGTGTCTCTCTGTCTGTCTGTCTGTCCCTGTCTGTCTGTCTCTCTCTGTGCCTGTCTGTCTGTCTCTGTTTCTGTCTGTCTGTCTGTCTGTCTCTGTCTGTCTGTCTGTCTGTCTGTCTGTGTTTCTCTGTCTCTCTGTCTGTCCCTGTCTCCTTGTCTCTGTCTGTCTGTCTGTCCCTGTCTGTCTGTCGCTTGTCTGTCTGTCTGTCTGTCTGTGTCTCTGTCTCTCTGTCTGTCTGTCTGTCTGTCTGTCTGTCTGTCTGTCCCTGTCTCTTGTCTCTCTGTCTGTCTGTCCCTGTGTCTCTGTCTCTGTCTGTCTGTCTGTCTCTGTCTGTCTCTGTCTCTGTCTGTCTGTCTGTCCCTGTATCTCTGTCTGTCTGTCTGTCTGTCTGTCTCTGTCTGTCTGTCTGTCTGTCTGTCTGTCTGTCTGTCTGTCTGTCTGTCTGTCTGTCTGTCTGTCTGTCTCTTCCTGTCTTCCGTCTCACCTTCGACAGCTTGCACTGCCAAACAAGAATTTGGTTGTTTAATAATTGCTAAGCAACAATTTCATTGTTCATTGCTAAGCTGTAATACATTCGTTTGTCTCTGCAGAGGTTTGAATCAGTGCCGTCGAACTAAAAAAAAAACTGGCTCTATACAAATGAATTACATTATGCGGTTCGGTTAAAGAGTAGCTGCACAGTTAGAAGATCCAGTAATGTAATAAAAAATGGAATTGATATAGCGCCTGTCGTCGAGTTGAGGGGAAATTGCTCTCAGCGCCGATGTCAACAGTGATTGCTCGTCTGGAAATTAATTTCCAAGGTGAGCTGTCCGCCTGTCTATATGCGTCCTTGTACCTGCGTTTGTATCTGTATCTGTATGTCTCTGTTTATAATTTTGTCTGTCTATCCCTGTCTGTCTGTCTCTCTGTCTCTCCCTCCCTCTCTGTCTATTTCTGTCCTGTCTTCTGCCTCTGTCTCTGTGTATCTGTGTCTCCCTCTGTCTCTGTCTATCATCCCTCTCACTCTGTCTCTGTCTCTGCCTGTCTCTCTGTGTCTCTGTCTGTCTGTCTATCTTTGTCTGTCTCTCTGTCTCTATCTCTATCTGTCTCTATGACCTGATTTTATCTTTGCACCTGACAGTTCTATTCTGCAGTCTATTCTGCAGTCTGTCTGTCGATCTGTCTCAATGTGTCCATTTGTCTGTTTCTGTGTGCCTGAGTTTGTCTGCATATCTCTATTGTCTGTATGGCTCTGTGCATGAGTCAACCTGCATGACTCTGTGTGCGTGTGTGTGTGCGTGCGAGTGTGCGTGTTATCGGCTTCTTTATGCATAAGTCTGCGTACAGAACTGTATGTTTTTTCAGGAATACGTTTTTGTGCTAGTATCTGTGTCTCAGGCTGTCTACGTATGTCTGAGTCTCTGTGTCTGTCTGTCTGTGTGTGTCTGCCTGTCTGTCTGTCTGTGTGTCTGTGCTGTCTGTCTGTCTGTCTGCGCCTACGAGTGTCTTTTCCCTTAGGGAATAACGAAGACCGGTCTATTCCATAAACCTTTTTCCGTCCATTTCTCAGAGCTGCGTTTAACAAATGGCGCAGCATAAAGGTCTGGAGAGAATGAAAAAATCTTCAGACTATAGGTCCACTCACGGAGGACCATTCGAATGGTCAGACAGGACTATAGACACTTACACTCACTCACTCACTCACTCACTCACTCACTCACTCACTCACACACACACACACACACTCACACACACACACACACACACTCACTCGCTCGCTCGCACACTTCACACACGCACACTCACACAGTGTCACAACACACACACACACACACACAGTGTCACACACGCACACACACACACACACACACAACCACACACACACACACACACAGCACACACAAGACACACACACGCACGCACACACACACACACACACACAAGCACACGCGCACACACAGGCGTGTGCGTGTTTGTGCGTTTGAGTTTGTGCTTTGAGTTGGGGCACAGGTGGGACAGAAATCTCGACACGAATTTCTGCCCTGGAAGGAGTTTTGAAGCCCCGACCTCACGATTGACAGTCCAGCACACTAACCATATTAAACACATTGGGCACCCCGAACTATAGAATAAATTCCTTTAGACGTTTATATTGCAACTCTCCTGAATTTTTAATAGTGGAAGATCCATGCGTATTAAGAAGAGCCACAAGCGCAGCTCAAGTTCAGCCTGTTTTATCTGCAACCCCTCTTCGCATTACATGAATATCTATGGCAGATATGTGTGAGGTTTAAATGGAGAGTCACGGCGTCATAAAGGAAAAGCTTACCACCCTGCTAGCATGCCCATGAATATTTTATGGGGCGACATGGGCTTAATGGGAACGCATTGGAACTATATGGGTCTTATTAGGAACTGCTTGAAGGTGAGCGAACCTTAACGATCCATAAGAACAGTTTTGTCATTTTTCTGCAACCACTCGAAAAGTTTATTATACTACACTGTAGATATTGCTGCAATGAAAGGAGTCTATACTCTGTAGCACAGTAAGTCAATGACTATTTAGCTCTGGCATCAAATACAAAGCGCCAGCCAATGTTTATAGAGCGTATACGTGCTTATAATACGATACAGGAAAACTAAACCCCAGTCATGTAATTATTAGCAACACTGAGCATGGTCCTGCCATGTCGTCACAGAGAAAAAACTTGTTTGACGCCATGTAGCCTATCGTCGGCCTCTGCTATTAAGGGTCCTATAATACGAGAATGGTGGCAGGGTCTATGCTAGTCCATAGCTGCCGTAAATTCCGCTACTGCACGTACCCTGGCAGTGCCAGTACCAAGCCTGGAGAAAGGAGGATGGCGACGCTAGTCACCTTTGCTAAGACACAGTGTCGTTAAACAGCAACTAACTGATTGCCGTACGTCATGAGTGTACCGTGCACTCTCGTGCGTTGGTCCAAACCCTTGGAATAATCTCCCCGTTGGCATTCCCGGTTAGCACTCAAGCTGTCCATTTAAACTCAAGTTACTTTTCTAGCCATGTTAAGACCCACCTGTTCAGATACCCAGGTTTCAGATAGACAGCCGAGTTCTTAGCTCTTGTGGAACAGACAATGCGCCAGCGTATATACATACATTAATGCATACACACTCGCTGCCATGTACTACATACGTACGTACGCAGGCACGAGCCAGTACATACACACAGAAAGGAGGACATACATTGTGGGGCGCGGTGGTGTAGGGGTATGTTAAACGGCAACCAACAGCCGGAGGGTTGCGTCATGAATGCACCGTGCACTCGCGTGCGTTGGTCCAACCCCTTGGCAATAATATCCCCGTTGCTCATTCAAGCTGTCCATTTAAAACTCCGATTAGTTTTCGCGCCATGTAGTCGGGAGCGCCTCTGAGTAGAAATCTTGAAGGGGCGCTATGCGCTTTAGTCTTCATACATAGCCTACATACATACATACATACATATACATACATACATACATACATATACATACACACACACACACACACACACACACACACACATACATACATACACACACACACTACAAGAACGGAGGTCAGACTTTTCTCCATCACCCTTACAGTCCTTTCCACGGACCAGGGTGTGACCGTCTAGCGCCCCCTGCGTGAAGATCAGTCCACAGCTTCCCTCGGCTTACACACAGTCAAATAACTGCAGGTCAAATTATTTTCTAACCCTCGTCGAGCGTGTCTTCTTCGGCGACGCACGTCGTTATAAATCTATCAGAAATATCGCCGACTAGATTAGTTATCGATTCCGCCAATCGATATCACACGAATTGATCCCTATACGTATACCAACTTTCCTTATCCCGATCCCATCACCAAGCCTCTCTTCTTTCCCTCTCAAAACACCGAAATAAAAGCATTCTTATCGCGGATGGAAAGCCTGTTCGTGACTCTAATCCACAGCATTTTATTGTTTCTGACTTGCAATGGCCGATATTAGACGTTGCTGGTCGTCTTATATATATTTTATCGGACGTGGGCGCGGCGCAAAGAAAAATTATTGCTACGTCGCAAGAATTTTATAGCGCATATCGTCGACGCCTTGGAGTCCCGTGTCGCCCTGCGTTGCGGAGAAAAGGCGAATGATAATAGGATTATCAATTATGAATTCATTCTGCTGGTGATTTCGATGCGATGAACAGCTAAGTTGTTTGAGAGAGGCGATGAAAAGTACGTGACTTAGGGGCCGTCCATAAATGACGTCACGCACCTAGGGGGAAGGGGGGTCGGAAATTTGTGACGATGTGTGACATGGGGTGGGGTCAGTGAGAGGTGTGACGTCACACCAGGTCTATGTAATTAAATTTAGCAATTAACAACAATGTAATTTTAACAATAACAGCAATTATTGTGAGTATTAAATTTTCATTATTTT
>JACEVL010000206.1:695000-700000 GCA_020284085.1 Aporrectodea caliginosa
GATATTTGTGATAATAACATCATTTTAGTTCCATATATTTCTGTTACTTGGCAGGAACCAATTGTGCCTATATAAGCCGTGGCTTCTGCTGTAATTAAGACTGGTCACGAAACGAACGAAAACCGAATTAGAGTTAATTGCGAACTGATTAATTAAGGATGACGTCCAATTAAAGATAGCGGATTTTGGATCAGCGAGCGTATACTGTACTGATATGGAACGCAGCACTTGCGCTCTCTGGCTTTCTGTCTCTGTCTCTGTCTCAGGCTCTCTGTCTCTGTCTCAGGCTCTCTGTCTCTGTCTCAGGCTCTCTGTCTCTGTCTCTGTCTGTCTGTCTGTCTCTCTGTCTCTCTATCTCTGTCTCTCTGTCTGTCTGTCTCTATCTTTGTCTGTGTGTGTCTCTCTCTCTCTCTCTCTCTCTCTCTCTCTCTCTCTCTCTCTCTCTCTCTCTCTCTCTCTCTCTCTCTCTCTCTCTCTCTCTCTCTCTCTCTCTCTCTCTCTGGAACGCAGCACTTGCCTTCTGTCTCTGTCTCTGTCTGTCTCTGTGTCTCTGTCTGTCTCTGTCTCTCTCTGTCTGTCTCTCTATCTGTCTCTCTTCCTCTCTCTCTCTCTGTCTCAATCTTTGTCTCTCTCTGTCTGTATCTGTCTGTCTGTCTCTGAGGTTCTCTTTCTAGTTCTGCTCCTCAGCGAAAACCTCTGCTCATATTATTTTAACATCAACCCCAACCTACAGCCCCATCTCACCCACCTTGTCCCATCGTTCCAATTCGCCCGCCTTGCTCGGCTCGCCTGCTCTCATTTAATAGCTGTCAGCCCTCGTCAAAATCTCGCGCCAACGCACTTGTTTCTCTGGCGCGGACGCGGTCGTGCGTCACGTGACCTCCGTCGATTGTGCGCAGGTGCGAGCCGAGCGCGGGAAAGAAGCGAACGGTCACTTCCGGTCCCATTGCCATCGGTTGATGTGGGCTGTGTGTATGTGTATCAGTCTCTGTCTGTCTGTCTGCGTATGTCTGTCTGTCTGTTTGCGTATGTCTGTGTGTATGTGGTTGTTTTCGTGTGTGTTTGTGTGTGTACCTGTCTGGATATATATATATATGAATGTGATTGGCCGTGTGCGTCGATCTGTGCATGTCTTCTCTGTTATTCTGTCAGTCTGTCTGTATGTCCGTCTGTACGTCTTTCTCTGTGTGTGTCTATATGTCGGTCTGTATGTTTGTATGTCTGTCTTTCTGTCTGTCTGCCTGTTGTCTGCCTGTTGTCAGTCTGGTATGTCTCCTGTCTGTTTTGCCTGTCTGTCTGTCTTTATGTCTTAATCTATGCATGTTTATATGTATGTATGTATGCATGTATGTATGTATGTATGTATGTATGTATGTATGTATGTATGTATGTATGTATGTATGCCTGTCGGTTCTAATGAATGTTTGCATGAATGAGTGTGTGTATATATATATATATATATATGTATGTACCCGTGCATGTATGTGTATATGTATCCACGTGTGTGTGTGTCCACAGTTTAACGGCAGCTTATGACAACATGGGCCGTTGCCGCCGACAAAGATTAGTTTTGGCATATTACAGCTCTTATTATTTTTAAGAGCTGTACTTACGTGTAGGTATAATATGCATATACATATACATATACACAATAAACATATTTGCATATTTGTATAGCGCCCATACAAAGTGCGGTGGCCACGCTAGCAGACTTTGCCTAATGATAAAGCTCATCGTCGATAAATCAGGTTCGATTGTGAGTCTCCTTCAAACGGATGTTGACTCTTTGGCCATTGACGATTGCTTTATATAGCGCCACTACTCTGCGGTGAATGAACGACTGAATGAGAGAACGGATGGACAAATTAGTTGGGTGCGTAAGGAACAGCTGCGCCGCACAGGAGGGATAGTGGCGCTATAGAAATGGCTTCAATGGAACGTTTTGCAATTGGGTAAAGTGGTGTTTGGTGTTTGGAGAAGGTGGCAGATATCAGGGGTTGTTATTTATATATTGTTTGTTATGGTGTAGTGGTTGGGGTGTTGGATTATCAATTGAGGGATGGAGGGTTCGATCCTCCGTCAGGGTTAGAATTAGTTTAGAGATGTTGGGTCTATTCGCAGCCCTTAGTCAGATCAGTCATCGTATGCTGTCGGTGAGAAGATAAGGCGAAAATAAAGTGAGAGTGAGAGAGAGATAAAGAGACAGAGGGAGTGTGAGAAAGAATGAGCGAGAGACAGACAGACAGAGACAGACGGAGAGAGATACACACACACACACTCTCTCTCTCTGTTTGTCTCTGTCTCTGTCTGTCTGTCCTCTTCCTGTCTCTTCCTTTCTCTTTCCTCCTCTCCTTCTTCGCCTCCTCCTCTTCCTCTTCTTCCTCCTCCTCCTCGACTGTCTGTATGTCTGTTTGGCTATGTGTCTGTCTGTGTCTGTGTCTGTCTTTTTCTGTCTGTCTGTCTGTTTGTCTGTCTCTCTGTCTCTCTCTCTCTCTCTCTCTCTCTCTCTCTCTCTCTCTCTCTCTCTCTCTCTCTCTCTAGACGTAGTTAGATAGTAAATAAGAGATATCAATATGGAGAGGTGGACAGAGACATTTCCACAGACAGACATAGAAACAGAGAGAAACAAAGAGTGACATAGAGAGACAGGGAGAGAGACAGACAGACAGACAGACACAGACAGAGACTGAGACAGACAGTCTGAGATATAGTGAATAAGAGATAATAATTATGAATGTATGTATTGTTTGGTATATATTATAGTGAGCCATGTGGATGAGGGTGAGAGTGATTGTCCTGAGTCCTACTGGGATGAGCCTTCACGGCGCTGTTCATATCCTCTCGTCTCTGCTCTCGAACAACTCCATCCATCCGACCTATGGAACTCAGACCTCATCGCCAACAGAACATGCACGTACGTAGCCTACATACCCACGCACCCATACACGCATCGAAATTGTTGTTATCATTGCTGCTGTTGCTGTTGTTGTTGTCGTTGTTGTTGTTGTTGTTGTTGTTGTTAATTTTATTGTTGTTGTTGTTGTTCTTTTGTAATTGTAATTGTAATCGAACATTTATATAGCGCCGCTCAGAAATCAGCAGCGCTCTCGACCTGCGTCAGTGCCTGCACCAGGGAACAAGAAAGTCTTAAGACGTCTACGGAACTGGGAAGAGAGAGGACTAGTAACTCAAAGCGAAGAGACAAGGCGAAGAGAGTCTGAAGAAGAGAGTTCCAAGCTTCTTATTATTATTATTATTATTATTATTATTATTATTATTATTATTATTATTATTATTATTATTATTATTATTATTATTATTATTATTATTATTATTATTATTATTATTATTATTATTATTATTATTATTATCATGATCATAATCATCATCATCATCATCATCATCATCATCATCATCATCAGCATCATCATCATCATCATCATCATCATCATCATCATCATCATCATCATCATCATCATTATGGCAGAAACACGGGAAGAACTGTTCTACGAGCCCTAACGAACTTAACAATGCAACGCTCACAATGACAAAACAATAACAAATCCAAGTGAGAGCGAGAGGAATATATTCACCCGCTCTGCAAGTCTGCATATTGTTTTAAATGATCCTACTGCTAAAAATCCATTTGATTAAAACTTGCAAACGATTTGTTGCTTAGAAAATATTCAACCAATTTGCACCAGTTCAGTTTTCTGGATTACGACATTCGTCAAAAAACACCTTTTTAATTGAAGGTTTACCTATGTTAAAATTGAATCATTGAAGAGGTTTACCTATGTTAAAGTCGAGTCATCGAATAGCCAAACAGACTGTTTTTAATTCCGCCACTGATCGTACTCTGTCAGTGCCAGTCCCAAGCCTGGATAAAGGAGGAGGACGACGCTAATGGTCTTTGTTACAAAACAGTGGTCGTTAAATAGCAAACAAGCGAAAAAGCAAAACAGACAAATTTGAGATGAACTAATATGTAGACAGGGAAAGAGTCAACTTTTTTTTATCATAGCCTATGCTGTTAAACAATGGAAAGCAAAAATAAAAGAACATACATAGGCCCTGGGACTATTATTACGGGATACGCAGCGGCAATATGTCAGCCAATCAGAGATCGTCTTTTTCTGAAACATCGCGGGCGATGTATGTGACCATCTATTTTTAAATTACACTGTCATCCGGGCACTCAGCAGGTAAATACTCTCGACGGAGCAAACGCAAACAAACCCAAATGAATCATTCTCGACGTTGTTTTAATAATTTACAAGATACATACGTTGCAAATTATTTTATTGAATTAAGTCGCTTTCGTTTCGTTACGACAATCGTCCAGAAAAGAAACGGGACTAAAACTGATCTGACCTGCAAAGGTCCCGGATGTAAAATCAGAGTCACAGACATAATCTAGGGCAATGACCCAATTTTCGTCCGTTTCGAATCCCTTCAGTAATAATAATCCCAGATAGGCCTACATACGAAAATACATATATACGTACGTACGTAGGCCTACATTACACACATGCATATATACATCGTATATCGTTAAGGGTGCCTGATTTTCACTTGGTTTTAAGAACCCCCTAGCGGCAGAGTTTCTTAGGAGATCGTGACGCAATAGAAGCGATCCTCTTTTGTCCCGTTGTCTGTCTTTGGGAAACGTGACTAGGTCCAATTCATGTCATATAAACAACGGGCGCTATACAAATGTTCATGGCGCAGACTGCATCGTTTAGTTAATCTACGTAAGGCCATTTCGAAGGCAGGCTATACTATACACCGGAATGAGTCTAATACTTCTCCTCTCCTCTTCCTCCCCTTCCTCTTTCTCCTCTTTCTCCTCTTTCTCTCTCTCTTCCTCTTCCTCTTTCTCCTCTACCAACTCCTCCTCCTTCCTCTTCTACTTCCTGCACTCCACTTTCTCCTCCTCTTTTTCCTCCTCCTTCTCTTCTTCTCTTTCTCCTCTACCAACTCCTCCTCTTCTACTTCCT
>JACEVL010000206.1:702500-792500 GCA_020284085.1 Aporrectodea caliginosa
GTCTCGTATCGATGTATATATACACACGCAATGATATTCTATATACATGTAAGTAAGTAAGTAAGTAAGTAAGAATGTTCTTTATTAAACGCAAGCAAACGCTAAGCGCTTTACATACAAAGTCAGAAATAATTTATGTACAAAGAAAACGATAATTAGAAGAAAATTAAGTCAACTAGAAAACAGATGTCTAACTGTACAACATCCTATAGCTAAGAAGCCACGCCTGGTAAGGGAATCAAATATAGGGAGAACACGGTTATGTGAGCGTGGGCGCAGGTCATGACCAGTGCAATTGACAGAGGGGAGAAGTATGCAGGAATAGTGCGGATATATACTATAGTACATGTATAATATATGTATATATGCATGCAATGATTATTCTCTCTATATATACATACAGTTTGCAGAAATAGTATATATAATAAAATCTGTATACATATACTATATAGCGTATATATATATATATGTATATACATACACATGCAATGATATTTCGTATACATGTATTTTTTATACAGTAAATGCAAGAATAGCGTGTGTTTATATATAGAAGCGCGTGCATTGGCTGATCTGTGCATCTCGTGTCATTTCCACGGAGCTGAACACCGGTTATTAACGGAAGATTTCCAGGAAGAAGCTCCGTTTAGTGTCCGTTGACAACAGAAACCCAGAGTTTGACAAACAGACAGACAGACAGACGGACGGACGGACAGACAGACAGGCAGACGGATATACGGTCAGACAGACAGACAGACAGACATGTAGACAGACAGACGGACGGACAGACAGACGGACAGATAGACGGACGGACGGACAGACGGACAGACAGACTGACGGACAGACAGACGGTCAGACGGACAAACAGACAGGTAGACATGTCAGACAGATAGACAGACGAACAGACGGACAGACAGACGGACGGACAGACAGACGGATAGATAGACGGATTTGAGACAGACGGACAGACAGACGGACAGACAGACGGACGGACGGACAGACGGACAGATCAGACAGGTAGACGGTCAGACAGATAGACAGACGGACGGACAGACAGACAGACATGCAGACAGATAGACGGACAGATAGACAGACGGACGGACAGACAGACGGACAGACAGACAAACAGACAGGTAGACGGTCAGACGGACAAACAGACAGACGGACGGACAGACAGGCGGACAGACAGACAGACGGACGGACAAACGGACAGACAGATAGATGTAAATAATTATGTACATATGCATGCATAACTACGCAAACATTCATCGTTTCATTATGTATTTGTATTTTTGTGTATGCGTGTAATGGCAGTATACATAGTTGGAGTATAGTAGCAGCAGTAGCAGTAGTTAGTAGTTTCAGGATTTCCAAATATTTTGAGCTGAGCTGCTCCAGTGACCTTGGCCAACAGCTCAGATAGGTTCTCCTCATCCTCCTCGATTCCTTAATACTCCACTCCCTTTAACCAGAATGCAACTTGGTTAGCTGAAGAATCATTTATTTATTCACATGTGTATTTGTTTGAGCTCTATGCTCTGTCAGTTTATTTGATTCAGCAGTCATTGCAGGCACATGGGCGTAGCCAGAAAAAATTTCGGAGGGGGTTTCAAGATTGGGGGTAGGGGGAGTTTCCATTGAAAATCGTCGCAAAAGTCCAGATATTTTGGTATTTTGCATGTACAAGCATATAAAAAAATTTCGGAAACTTATTTCGAGGGGGTTTGAACCCGTAAAACCACCCACTAAATACGCCCATGTGCAGGCATACTATGCACAGACAATCTGTAGACTTGTATTTTATATACATGTTCTTCCGTTAGGGTCTGCATTTTTATGCTATGCTTCCTCTAGTCTTTTATCCATTTTGCCAAGTGTGACAATTTATTCAGGTTTTGGTTGATTAATTAATCTTAACATCCTTGATTAATTAGACATTTTATACATAATTATCATCCGGAACGGACGGACATAACTACGCAAACATTCAGGCATAACGCTGGTAGTCAGATTTTTAACAACCTCATTCTTACCACAACATTTTTTGATGAAACCGAGAAATAACCTAAATTTACTCTTTTCTATAGCGATGGTGAAAGCGATTTAAAGGTGTCTAAACGCGGCTGCTTACGCTTTTCACTAGACTCTTCAGGAAGGGCATAATTTCTGGAAACTTCCAATGCTTTAGGATCGCATTTTTTCGTAATTAATAATCATAATACAATGGCCGAGGAAAAGTCTTTGTTTTTGACGAACTATCACCTAAACGTCCACATTCCGAGCTCAGCGTTTGCCTGTTGTTTTGTGAAAATAAGCGTATTATTATACATACTAATACTTAAGGCTGAGTTACTTAAAACGTGCATTTTCACGATAATCCATAACTTCCATAAGGCACACTGAAAGAAATCTTTTGAAACTTGTAGTGTCAGTCCTAAGCCTCCATAAAGAAGGAGGTCGAAGGCCTATAATCCTTTATGACACGAAGTCGTTAAACAGTCACTAACCAACCCAATGAGTAGTTTCCATCAGATAAATAAAAGCCCAGTTGACGGGTTTCATAGCGTCAAACGTACACGTTTTAAAGGTGTTCTAATTAAATTATTATTATTAGTATTATTGTTGTTGTTGTTGTTGTTGTTGTTGTTATTATTATTATTATTATTATTATTATTATCATCATCATCATCATCATCATCATCATCATCATCATCATCATCATCATCATCATCATCATCATCATCATCATCATCATCATCATCATCATCATCATCATCATCATCATCATCATCATCATCATCATCATCATCATCATCATTGTATTGCAGGCTGTCTGTTCTGTTAGTAGTTAAGATTTAAATTGCATAACATGTAAATGTACAGCGCAGTGCGTTTTTCAGGCGCTTATTAAAGAAAAGATTATCATCATCATCATCATCATCATCATCATCATCATCATCATCATTATTATTATTATTATTATTATTATTATTATTATTATTATTATTATTATTATTATTCTATCTTCGCTGATATCAGCGTTCCATAAAAGCTCTTCTAACTGGAGGTGGTCTCAATAGGTAGTCCCACGCACAGGGGCGGCGCTGGCCGGGGGGTCCAGAGGTCGGACCCCCAGCTGTCGTTCAGACCATTTATCCAATTCTTCGTGTAAATCCGAATAGATTTTTTTTTTTGGGGGGGTCTGGTTTCGCTGACAGCCTTGCAACTAATGTCATGACTTTGTAACTCTCTTCCAATATAAATTATAACAAATCAAGTTCATTTTAAAGCTATAAATGTTTAGTTCAGAGTGGCTGAAAATGAGCTCCATATGGCAACATTATACTCCAAAAAGCGTTGGCGGCTGGGGGCTCCGACCACCCATACCGGGGAGCTTACGACGCCCCCCAGACCCCTAATCGTGGGCAGCTTCGCGCCTTCGGCGCTCGCAGTGCCTCGCAAGTTAATTTCATTTTCGTGGACCCCCCCAGAACTCAAAACCCAGCGCCGCCCCTGCCCACGCAGACACGTAGGCACCTTCAGAATCTCTCTCGTTATAACTGGTGTCGCCCTGTGTCTATGTAGGTGTGTATGTGTATGAGTATGTGTATGTCTGTGTGCTTGTAGGTCTTGGCGACACCTCAACTCCTGCTACCATCAGCTGCTCCGTCAGTGTGTCTCCAACCGAATCGCCGTTCAGGAGATAGGAATGTACCTCAACAGATATCGTCCCTTCTCACTCACCTGCACAGCCGGTCACACGAGCTGGAGTAAGTACATCCATCCGCACCCCAATCCATCTGTACAGCCATCCATTAGACCACCCTTCCGTCCTTCCTTCCCATCTTTTTTCCTTCCTTCCTTTCCTTCCTTTCATCATTCCGTCCGTTCTCTCTTACCGTCTTTTCCTTCCTTCCTTCCTCCCTCCTTCATTCCTTTCCTCCTTCCTTCCTTCCTCCCTCCTTCCTTCCTTCCTTCCTTCCTTCCCTCCTCTTCCTTCCTTCCTTCCTTTCCTTCCTTCCTTCCATCCTCCTTCCTTCCTTCCATCCTTCCTTCCTTCCTCCTCCTCCCTCCTCCTTCATTCCTTCCTCCTTCCTTCCTCCTCCCTCCTTCCTTCCTCCCTCCTTCCTTCCTTCCTTCCTTCCTTTCTTCCTTCCTTCCTTCCTTCCTTCCATCCTCCCTCCTCCTTCCTTCCATCCTTCCTTCCTTCCTTCCTTCCTCCTTCCTTCCTTCCTCCTTCCTTCCTTCCTCCCTCCTTCCTTCCTTCCTTCCTTCCTTCCTCCCCTCCTTCCTTCCTTCCTTCCTTCCTTCCTTCCATCCTTCCTTCCGTCCTTCCTTCCGTCCTTCCTTCCATCCTTCCTTCCTTTCTCCTTCCTTCCTTCCTCCCTCCCTTCCTTCCTTCCATCCTTCCTTCCTTCCTTCCGTCCTTCCTTCCATCCTTCCTTCCATCCTTCCTTCCTTCCTCCTTCCTTCCTTCCTCCCTCCGTCCTTCCTTCCTTCCTTCCTTCCTTCCTCCCTCCTTCCTTCCTTCCTTCCTTCCTTCCTTCCTTCCATCCTTCCTTCCATCCTTCCTTCCTTCCTCCTTCCTTCCTTCCTCCCCTCCTTCATTCCTTCCTCCTTTCCTTCCTTCCTCCTCCTCCTTCCTTCTTTTCCTTCCTTCCTTCCATCCTTCCTTCCATCCTTCCTTCCTTCCTTCCTTCCATCCTTCCATCCATCCTTCCCCTCCTTCCCATCTTCCTATCCTTCCTTCCTTCATACTTCCATCCTTCCATCCTTCCTCCCTCCCTCCCTCCTTCCTTCCTTCCATCCATCCCTCCTTCCTTTCTCTTCCTTCTTCTGAATCATTCATCTCTCCACCCTCTCCTCTTCCCTCCCTCTACCAGTCCATCCGCCACCATATACACATACAGATCATAAAACTCCTCCTCCTCTGTGTTATTCTGTGCTCAGAGGATCGTCAGCGTCTCATCGACTGCTTCCTTCCTCATATCAAACCAACGAGGATTTGCTCAGAAGCCTTCGACAGTCATTTCCGGAACTTCGTCACCGAAAAACAGTACCGCAACGCATGCAGGTATTTAGGCTGGCAGCCAACGCCGCACTGCATTCTGGTCTAGATGTTGGCAGAGCCCCAACTGCAATGCGACCGTTTTATGTGTGTGTGGAGGTCAGAGGTTAAAATCTCCTAATCTTATCGTTTTTCAATCAGTTGGCGTCTTTCAGTCGCAATGCTGTTCGGTATATAGGCTATACTGGCAGTTCCCAAATGCAATGCATTCTGGTATGTAGGGTGGCAGTTAAAATCCCAATGCATTCTGGAAATAATATTATGGTGGTAGCTTTGAGCCCTTAAGACTCATCATCATCATCATCATCATCATCATCATCATCATCATCATCATCATCATCATCATCATCATCATCATCGTCGTCGTCGTCGTCGTCATCGTCATCATCATCATCGTCGTCGTCATCATCATCGTCGTCATCATCATCATCATCATCATCGTCGTCGTCGTCGTCGTCATCATCACGACCTTCATCGTCGCCTTTATTCTTTAATGAGAAGCACAAGCGAACGCACAGCACTGTACATGGCAAGCTTAATACATTCAAACCAAAAAATATATGAATATATACAAGCCAAGAATTGATTGCGAGAAGTAACTGTATGCCAAAGGGAACATAGGGATGAAGAATTAGGGTTAGTTGTTGGGGGAAAGGAAGAGCTTTCAAGTAATCGGCTGCCTTGTCCCAGTCTATGACAGGTCTCGATGCCTTTCTGCCCTACATTTGTACTATTGGGCGACGCTTATGCCTTCCATCAAACGTATCTCGTCCCCTTGGCAGTTCCAACTGCAATGCATTCTAGTATATAGGTTGGCAGTTTCAATCGCAAAGAATTCTCGTATCAACGGCCATCCCAATTGCTATGCATTCTCTTACTTATCGGGTTATAGGAGGTAAGTTTCATCCCAGCAGCTTTGGTCCAGATTTTTTCATAGTGCTTTCGGGGCAAACCCAATTACGTTTCATCAGCGTCTCCAGGCAAGCTTTGCATATTACAGATTAAACAGATATTTTCGAATTTCTATAGCAACGGGGAGAAAGCGATTTAAAGGTGTCTAAACGCGACTGTTTACGCTTTAGCCTCCACTCTTCAGCAAGGGCATAATTTCTGGAAACTGCCACTGTTTTAGGATTGCATTATTTCTTAATTAATATTCATAATATACTAGCCGGGAAATGAGGCCCTGTTCGTAAGGAACTAAGTTTACTTATTGTCAAGACGTTCTCATTCACAGTTCATTCTCACGGTTGAATTACTTAAATTGTGCATATTAAACACGATAATAAATTGGATTAGCGCGTTTCTGACGGCAGACCAAAGGAAATCTTCTGAAACTTGTAGTGCCAGTCCCTAGCCTGAAGAAAGGAGGAGGGTGACGCCAATTTCTTTGTTATGACACCGAGTCGTTAAAGTGTAACTAACCAAGATTTTGCTTAGATCATTCTAATAACAAGAATGCTGTTGACTGTTTTTATCGTGTCGGATAAACGCGTTTGAAAGGTGTTATAATTTTCCTCTGCTATCATTATTATTATTATTATTATTATTATTATTATTATTATTATTATTATTATTATTATTATTATTATTATTATTATTATTATTATCATTATTATTATTATTATTTATTTATTATTATTAATAAATAAATAAATTAATTAATTAAATTAATCAAATTTGTAATGCGCGCTCGGTCACAAAAAATGTGAATTTTGTATCTATATTTTATGTGTATTCGTTTATTTCGCAAAACAACAGGCAAAACGCTGTAGGTGAACAATGACAGTTGATCGACAGTATGGCTACTTACATTTGGGTTAATTAGTACTATAGCATTCTTGGGAGCACATGCTACCATATCTTGCACGATGTAGCCTATGCCTCACCCGTATGGACCGAGACCGCTAGCGAGTGGAAGGGACAAAACCTGCCTTGATTTCCTTCCTGGCCGACGGCTGAAACGTTAGCAGTTAGCACATGCGGCAGACGACGCTCTGTTCAGTTAAAGTTAATCGAGCTAATCTTTATCGGGGAGGGTGAAATTGCGTGTCCTTTGTCGAAAGTTATATAATTGTTGTTCTCGCTGCATTGGGCAGAGGCCCTCGGGGAACATGCAGCTCGTTGTTCTGGACAGTTCTGAACAGAGCGTCGTCTGCTGCTAACGTTTCAGCCGTCGGCCAGGAAGGAAATCAAGGCAGGTTTTGTCCCTTCCACTCGCTAGGCGGTCTCGGTCCATACGGGTGAGGCATAGGATACGTCGCGCACGATTTGGTAGAATGTGCTGGCATCTCAAAGAAAGCAGAAACTTTTGAGTCTGCTTTGTTTATTGAATAGGTAAGCCTACACATCGTCCTGTTTATGTGTTTGGCACTGGTCATGTAGGCCTAAGACAAGTTTGGTAAACTTGGAGCAATTGATTTTTGAGTGTTTAATACATCATGATTAAGACTAGTGCTAGTCACATAATTGGAATCTTTCATTTAGTGTTGTTTACCTATAGTTCTTCGGTTTAACATCATCGTCATCGTCATCATCATCATCGTCGTCGTCGTCATCATCATCATCATCATCATCATCATCATCATCATCATCATCATCATCATCATCATCATCATCATCATCATCATCATCATCATCATCACCATTAGTGTTTTCATTACTCATTCCTTCAGCGCCACTATCAAAATGTCCAAGCATCAATCGATGGCGCTGAGCAATTGTGAATGAAGGATTTGTTCAAGGTCCCTGCACAGTAACCGTCTCAGGGGAGGAGGAATCCCGAACCCGTACTCTCCGCGTTACAAGGTGAGCGATCCAACCAATCGGCTACCGTGTCTCACACCATAACAAGTCTCAACGACTATCTGCTCTAGTATTCCCTCCATCAAACGTATCTCGTCCATTTTCCATGTGTCAATGATGTGTCGGCAGCGCTCGTGATTAAGATGGTGCCCTACGCTTGGCTTTATAGTAGTAACGCTTTAGAAATTTTGAAGTTACGATTACGATTATAATAGATAACGCTTAAAGGGTTAAGAGTTCAGATTCACTCCAGCTTTGGTCATGCTTCTCTGTAAGTCTTTGGGACAAAGCTTGCGAGTTACTTTCGATCAACCTTCCTCCGTATGCAACCCACGTCCTTCACGTATAATCAATTAAACCGAAAATTTGCGGTTTTTATAGCGACAGAAGAAAGCGAAATAAAGGTGTTTAAATGTAACGTCTTACGCTTTCGACTCCACTCTAGGAAGAGCATAATTTCTGGAAACTTACACTGCTTTAGGTTCTCATTATTTCATAATTAATAGTAATAATACCGTAGCCGGGAAACAAGGCCTTGTTTTTGATGAACTATATATATATCGCCAAGGATCCTGAGTGGCCGAATGGGTTGGTAGCCTGCTCGTCACGTCGGCGCCCCGGGTTCGCTTTCCCGGTCGGGTCGGTTTATCAGAGATTAATTTCTCGGATCTTTACTGCGGGTGGCTCGGTCGCATTATAAACGTGGAGTACAATACAACACACAATACAACACATCACAATACAACTGGGGCGCGGTGGTGTAGGGGTATGTTCGGTTCCTTGCAGCTGGAGAGGGTTGCGGGTTCGAATCCACCTCAAAGCCACCGCGTAGGGACCCTGGGCAAGTCCTTCACTCGCAATTACTCATGCGCTTCGGCGTGAAACTCCGATTCAGCGTTCGCGCAGTAGTCGGGAGCGCCTCTGAATGGGAAATCTGGTAGGGGCGCTATAACAAGTGTTCAAATACAATACAATACAATACAATACAATACAATACAAACGTCCTCATTCAGAGTTCATTCTCCCGGCTGAGTTACTTAAAGTTAAAACGTACATTTTTCACGATAATCTATTGGATTAACATGCTATCTGAGGGCGCACCGAAAGAAGTCTTTTGAAACTGGCAGTGCCAGTCCCAAGCCTGAATAAAGGAGGAGGGCGACACCAATAATCTTTGTTATGACGCAACGTCGTTAGACGGTAACTAACCAATCGTTTGAGTTTATAAACACTAACAAATCCAAGAGTAAAAGCGCGATTGACGGTTATTATAACGTCCGAGAAAACATTTAAAAGGTGTCTTAATTTCCACTGCTTTTTTTTATTTTATTATAACTTATCTTTGATTAGCGGCATCTGTTCTTAATGTCGTCAATAAATGTGAATAGATAAATAGCCTACATGAATGGTGGGTTAGAGTTACTGTTTGAAGGCGCTGTCAGAGCAAAGATGATTATAGTCGCCCTCCTCTCTTATCCAGCTTTGGGATTGGCACTACCAGTAACCAGACTACCGGGAAGTGGCGGAGTCAATGGATAATGATAATAATAATAATAATAATAATAATAATAATAATAATAATAATAATAATAATAATAATAATAATAATAATAATAATAATAATAATAATAATAATAATAATAATAATAATAATAATAATAATAATAATAATAATAATAATAATAATAATAATGGTCATAATGATAATACAAATAAAGTAATCATACTGTTGCTGCTGCTGCAACCAGTGCTGGGTAAAATACTTCTTAAATGTATTTCAAATCCTCGTACATGGTCTTACAAAATATGCTATACGATTTCGTTTAACGGTGGCCCGAATGCTCTATGCTGCTCCGGCTTGGTGGGGATTTGCAGGGCAGCAAGAAAAGAACCGCCTTCAGTCGGCGATGCGGCGTCTGATTCGTCTGCGGTACCTGCCAGAGGACAGTCCATCGTTTGAGCATCTTTGCAACACTGCCGACTCACGCCTCTTCTCTGCGGTCTAGGAAACCCGGGGCATGTACTCCATGGACTACTACCCCCCCCAAAAAGCCGCTCCCCTACACCCTGCGCCCGAGATTAGCCTACATGACCGTTTTATTCAGACAAGCTGACAATCTTTCACGCAGATCGTTTATAATAAGAATGTTATACTCTGTATAAATGTATGTACACCAAAGTGCGGATATGCAATTGGTTGAATAAAGAATATACTTACTTACTTACTTAATAATAATAATAATAATAATAATAATAATAATAATAATAATAATAATAATAATAAACAGACGCGAGACATCATTTCTTTTCCAGCGTCTGTCTGTTTGTGTCCAACGCTATAACTTGGTCGCATTCAACGGCACTTTTCCTGCGAACCCCGAAGACGAGTCCTGACCCTCCAGACAAATTTCCTGCTATTCATAGCAATTTTTCAAAATCCTGAGGGATCCTTGATACCTCGGGAAAAAATATAATAATAGTAAATCAAAAGTTTAACAAGATCCTATGGCTGCATTGGCCATTTGACGCCATCAATGCTTGCTTTCCAGTTTTGTTTTGGCGCGCCATCTGTTGATGCCTTGTGCATTCACACCAGCGCCATATAAATTACTAATGACAATAATAATTGCTCTCTTTCAGTTACTGTCTTAGATTGCAACCAGAAAAAGTTCAACAGTAATCGGGCATGCATTAAATATAAAACGCGGTCGTCGAATAATATAGCCTCGGTTGTAAGCCTTTTAGAGGTGTATAATTTTATCTGTGATTTTATTGTAGGTTAAAATTGTTTAGCGGCATATTACGGCTGCAAGGCTAGTTAGCGTCGCTTTCGGAGACTAAATACCTAGTATCTTCCCTTGCGGCCTTGCCTACTGTGAAATCGCAAATAGCTTTTGTGATTTCCTGTGACAGAAATCGTGTGACTCCTTTGGCCATTTACCGTAATCGTAATCGAACATTTATATAGCGCCACTCAAAAACAGAGGCGCTACCGACCCGGGCCAGTGTCTTCACTGGTAAAGAGAGGTTTTCAGGCGCTGACGGAACTGATCAAAAGAAATAGAGAAATGGTAAGTCCTGAGGGCATGAGGTTACTGGTTCCAGCTATTGGGACCAACAATAGCGAAACTCCTAGACTGGGCCGTAGAAGTACGCACCTGCGGGACAACCAAGTAACCACGGGCCGAGGACCGAAGGGAGGAACGACTGTGCAGAGAAGATACTGGGGTACAAAGAGCCCTAAGATAATGAGGAGCAGAGCCAGCAAGACAGCTTCGCATGAGGGAACAGACCTTGAATTGGATGCGCTGGCGGATGGGAAGCCAGTGAAGGGAGTCACGGATAAAATAGGAGATATGGTCAAACTTAGCAATGCCCCGCCTATATGCTTGCTTTATGGACGGATCTTCTGGATGTTGACTACTTGACTTCATTACGGCTTGGTTTTGGTGTGCCATCGGTTGATACCTTGCGCATTAGACGCCGGCGCAATAGAAGTTACTAATTACAATTATTGGTTTCTTTCAGTTATTGTCACATAATTCAAATAGAACAGATTCCAACAGTTTTTTTTCCACGCATTAAAGTTTAAAAAGCGGTCGTCGACTAATATAGCATCACTGGAGAGCGTTTAGAAGGTGTTTAATTTCATCTAAGAGTCTATTTTGAATAATTGTTTAGCGACATCCTGCGGCTAGCAGGCTCGTTAACGTCGATTTTAGCGATTAAATCGCTTCCACTCTTTAGCGATATCTAATGGCGCTGCCCTCCTCTTTTTTCTTGGCTTTTGACTGACACACACACGAGCACGGCTGTGCTGGCAGAGTTTACCTGAGATTAATATTATAGTTATGTGAAAAATGTAAGATTGCCTACTTCCTATCGTACCAAGGTTATACGCGCCTAATATTATAGCGTGCTTCAATGGCTTTTTAAAGGTGTTGATTTTCATCTGCTACTTTAATATTACTTGCCATTGTGAAGCGACATCTTACGGCAGCCAAGGTCGTTAAGGCCGTGGCTGCTTTAATTTAATCTATTAGAAAATTCGAAATTTGGATCCAGATTTTAACGACATCTTATGACATCAAAGGCCTTTGACGTCGGCAGAAATAATTTAGCACAATAATCAAAATATAAATTAAACGCGATGTCGTTTACTAGAGAAGTAAGTAAGTAAGTATATCCTCTGTTGAACCAATTGCTAAACGCATGTTTGTTTGCATTATGAAGCATATAATTTTTCGTTCATTCACTCATTTATTCATTCATATGGGAATTTATATAGCGCCTCTTCAAGTCTACTACCGGTAGGGCCTGCACAAAGCGTCTTAACGTTGTCTGATATGTCTGCTCTTTTGTGTTTGCTTTCCATTGTTTAACGGAACATCGACGCAGTGGCGTAACGAAGGGGGGGCAGAGGGGCAGCCGCCCCCGAGCGCAGCATCAGAGGCGTGCAAAATTAGCTTTCAATGGTACACAGTAGGCCTACTATGACAAGAACGATTAAAAGTTAATATGAAAATTAAAAGGGGCACCTCTGGGCGGGTTAGCGTTAGGGTCAGGGTTAAACCCTAACCCAACCCTTGCCCCTGGGCGCTGAAACCCTTCGTTACGCTACTGCATCGACGTTAACTTGATCTCTTTAGGGCCAAGATATGCCCTATCTGATTTCCAGCGGGTCTTTTTAGTCTTCAGTGACTCAGTTGGATCTAATGTAGCTTCTGGACATGCTATGGTATCAATGGGCCATTTATATCGATGGGGAAAATTCTTTAACAATTTTCACCTTCTGGGTATTAGTCCAAACTTCGATTGGTGGTAGTTGCTCGATTCTGGCTCATAAAAAAATGTGTAGCGTCACCCTCCTCATTCATCCAGCCTTGGTATTGGCATCCTTAACTCTTAACCCTAGGGCTACCAAGCTTTTTTGTAACACTGGCTACCAATTGGTATTTCGTGTTTGGTTTTCATATCATAACTTGTAATTAGCATTGGATTCAGCATTCATTTCTGCACAGAATGGTATATTTAGTTGTACATTATGTGAATGCACCTCGAAATTACATCACTTTTAACAACGGAACCCATTAATTAGCAATATTGTATATTATTGCGTACATTTTGTACTTTTGGATAAACAAATATAAGATTATGTGTGTTTTGAAACTAATCTATGTATAAAAGATACACAAAATCATCCCTACACATGTTTATATAGTATAAATGTAGGCTACATCCATACATATGTCATATATATCGGTTTACGTTGTAATGCTGTATTCAGCCATTTTCACACAGATTACGCGTATTATTATTTATTTTGATCACTTCCGGTATTCAAAAGACAAAGATGTAGGTATGCAAATGAAGCCCTTCATTCCCTCTAAAGAATGGTATCTTTGTTTCTCTTCCAGGAAGACAAATGAATACGCTACAGAAAAAAACTAAGGGGGGAGTGCTTCCATTCAGCCATTTTTCACGCATATTACGCGTATTATTATTTATTTTGAGCACTTCCGGTTGTCTCAGGTCAACTCAGTGACCATAGAAATGTAGCCCCACATTCCCTCTATAGAATGGTATAATTTGTGTCCCTTAATATTAAATGACGGATAAGATATAGGCGAAAATCTAGGGGGGTGGTATCCACCCCCTCTGGTACCTCGGGTATATTCGGTATAACTTTTGAACGGTGTGAGATATCATCTCACATTTTACCTCAAAATGTGTGTAAATGAACCCCTACAGCTACCTAAAAGGTCAAATTTTTATTCCATACGGAAAAAGTTTGAGATGAAAAAAACCTAGGGGGGTGGGCCACCCCCCCCTTGGTAGCCTGAGGGTTAAAGACGCATATTTTCAGCTGTTTGATGGCCACGTGTTGAGCGCTTCTGAGAGACTCTTAAGTGGCGCTTTATAAATGTTTTGTTACATTACATTACATCCACAGAAAACGGCATTGGCCGATTTATAGCTTATTATTCAATAGGGCGAAGGATTTTAACGTTTTAACTGCTGACTTTATAGCCTATAGGCTTACTATAATTGCAAATTCGAAACATATTTTTTTATAATTTTCATCGTTCAGTTCCTATGACAATGAATTTCTGGTAGTCCGATTTCATCAAACACGTATTAGAAATCTTTTATTTTACGTAGGTAGACATACAGTTAAAAGGGTGTCCTTTGATAAGTATCGTATGTCGAAACTGAACTCGTGCAAATTGGTTTATTATTTTCTAAGCAACAAATCGTTTACAGTTTTATAATACTGAGAATTTTAAGCAGTAGGCCTATTATAAAAAATATTCAGAACGGGTGTATTTATTGAATAATACAATATCGTTTGTTTCTATTGTTCAGGGTTGTCAGTACCGCTATGAAGTGCTTTGAAGAGATCAGAAACGAAATTGCTCAAAGCTGCGATGATCTGGCAGCCGATGACTTCCAGCGCAGCTACATCCAGCCGCTCGTTGAACAGACTCGCGACACAGTTTTGTCGAAAATCAAATGTGAACTATCCGCTCCCTACGAACACTATTTCAATTATGCCTCGCCATCTAGCGAACACAACAGTATCCACTTGCTTGCGTCTGTAGTTGCCTTTGCATTCGCTAGGTGGCGGTGTTCGTTATGACGCACACACTGTAACGGTCGCTATTCGCTTTTCTCAATGATGCTTATAGTCTGTGGTATGCGTTCGATTTTATCATTACAATATTCGATTTCGGGCATTTAATTAAAATAAGATAAAACGTCGGCTTGGTTGAAAACGAGTCAAATAAATAGAAAAAAAAATTCTTTGAGTTGGATGGGGTCGAATCCACTGTTTTCAGATGGCTAGGAAGCTGGGAGGCCTTCTCAGCGTAACCTGCATGGCTTAAGATGATTTTAATAACTTGGTGAAATGCCATTGGCTTACGAAGCGTTTCACCAAGTTATTAAAATCATCTTATCCCGTACACCACCCTGGATAATTCATCGCTGCTGCCCCGTTGAATGACAACCTACATCTGCCAGCATTTCCTCTTGAAGCCTTTATGGGTCTAATATTCCCATATGTATTCTGTATGATGATGATGACGACGACGACGATGATGACGATGATGATGATGATGATGCTTGATGACGATGATGAAAATGATGAGGAAAACTACAATTTCTACAGCGCCGTAACACGGCACATGACGTTACAAGGGTGCCTTTCATGAACTGCGAATTCCGAAAAACACTCGCACACAAGCAGCCAAAACGTTGCGTTGTAGGCTACCTATGTCCTACATTGCTTCAGCTATTCGGACCCCATCCGCAGAAGGAAAATTCCGATTGAAATTCCATATGGTAATGAAAACAAATGTTATAGGCTTATAGAGGCTATTTACGAATAGGCTATACGCCATTAAACCAGATCCGCGGCATCCGCCCAATTTCAGTTGATTGTGAGTAAGCTCACGGAGATAATAGGCTATAAGCTTAACGCTCGATGGCAGGCTTGTTTGTTATTCATTGGTACTTAAACTTTCTCACATGATCATGAGTTAAATTTACAAGTTCGTTGTATTGACTAGAACACTATAGACAGCCCACAGCGGACCTGCATTGCGCCAATGACGATTATTATAACTGGTTGCCAGACTGCGGGCTAAAAGTTGACCTATAAAAAGGTGGCCGTCATGCTGCAGATTTGGCTGAAAGAAATCACTGTCAATAGGGCCTATCGAGCTGTACCAGGGCCTGCATCGTTACTATTTAGGCCGTTGTTTCATTTTTGGGCATACACGTGATCTATAATACGTGGACGCTATTTATAGGTCCTGGAAATCTACAGCTTTTTATATTTGGGTTTTTCCAGGCGGTAGACAATCCTGAAATTTTATCAGAAAAATTACAATTAAATTAAATGAAGTCTAAAGCGTCATAAGTGTCATGATTAATGTAATTTATTTTGTTGGCCTGATATTGTAATGGTGATTTATAGATTTCAACAAAATAATGTAGGGGGCCGTCCATAAAGTACGTCACGCTATTTTTGACCATTTTACCCCCCTCTCCCCCTGTCAAAACTGACACTAAAACTCGGACCCCCCTAAAGTACGTCACACTTTCGACCGGGAAACTTTTCGAGGGGGTAGTGACAACAGTTTTCCCAAGAATTTTCGAGGGGGTAGTAACAGGTGTTTTCCCATGACTTTTCGAGGGGGGTAATGACAGCAGTTTTCCCAAGAATTTTCGAGGGGGTAACAAGACTTTTCCAAGATTTTTATCCATAAATTTCACACTTTTGTATAAAATAAATTATAAATAAAATTTTTAAAAAATAAATGTGTGACGTCACGCATGGCCTGACCCCCCTCCCCTGTCACAAACTGTCACACTTTCTTAAACCCCCTGGAGCGTGACGTACTTTATGGACAGCCCCCAGGCTCTAGCTCTGGCCCTACTCTCAGCTGTGTTTCTATAGCGCTAAACTTATCTTTGCGTCGCAAGACCAACTTATTTGCAAGTCAAAACAAAATCGATATTCAGATAACGTCATGTTCAGTTGAAGATGAAGATCACGAGTTCAGGCAGGTAGCCAATGAGATAGCTACAATGACTGATGCTTAGAATCCAAGCAACGAGAATTATTTGGAAAGATTAATTATTTATTAGGTCTAAGTACTAGCGAGTAGTATTAATTACGCAAGCAAGAACCAGACGAACAGCGCAGTATCTCGCCGCCTCAGCAGCTCGTCTGGTTCTCTGCTTTATAGACGCCTAGACGCTGCGTAGTTCATTAACCACAGGACTGGAATCTCATTATGTAAGCGCGTTGGACAGAAAACGGCCCATGGAGCCTGGCCACCTAGCGACAAAGGTGTAGAACCTCGTGTTTACCATGCTAAACGCCTATCTCCATAGTTTAGATTATTTAATCGTAATCGTAATCGTAATAATCTCCAAACTTCTAAAGCGCCACTCGAAAGCCAAGCGCAGGGCACCAGCTTATTCACGAGCGCTGCGTCTAATCAGAGGGGTTGTCCAAAAGAGTAGTCGAGGGAGGTCCGAGTCCGTTTTCCAGGGGATCAGAGAGGGCACAGCAGATGTTAAGGCGGGTGTCTTTTAAGGTCGAGGATTGGAAGGTACAGGATCAGATGAGTCAGGATAAGAGTTCTTGAAAAGCAGATACTTTAGTTTCAGTGGAAAGCCTTGGGGGTGATGGATAGAGGAGCCTGAGGCAGATGATGGTGGATGATTGGCGATGATGGTGGAGGAACCGAAAAAGTGCGGAATTCAGGAGGTAGATCGTTCCAGAGACGCGGCGTAGTGTTGGATATTGCTCGGTTGGAGAACTTGAGATGAGTAGTGACCGGGGGTCTAGAAAGAGTGAGAACGGATGATGATCGGGTAGAACGGGTTGGCTGGATGGTGAAGAGTTCGCGGGAGATATCTGGGCTGGGAGTGTTGTAGGGAGTTGTAGGTTAGTGATAGGACTTTGAAGTGAATTCGCTCTGGGATTTTTAACCAATGGAGTGATTTGAGGATTGGAGTGATGTGATGATGCTTGGGCGTTCTGGTGACGGCTCTGGCTAATGAGTTTTGGATGAGCTGCAGACGCTTTAGTTGGGTGGCTTCAAGGTTGAGAAAGAGGGAATTGCAATAGTCGAGCTTTGAGTGGACAATGGAGGTAGCAATGGTGGAGGCAGTTTTGAAAGTCGAGCATGGGTCGGATGCGGCGGAGGTCACGAATGTGCATGAAGCAGGAGCGCGAGAGGTTGGAGATGTGATTAGAGAAGGAGAGATGTGGATCAAAAGTAACACCAAGATTGCGGACAGGGGCATCAGAGGTGAAGGTAAGAGATGAAGAGTTAGTAGATAGGTGTATTGAAAGGTCAGGTATTTTCTTGATTTGGTCAGGAAGGCCGAGGATGATGAATTCTGTTTTGGAAGGGTTGAGGCAAAGCAGGTTGGACGACATCCATTGAGAGACTAGGTTAACCACATTGAGTAGTTTTGCAATGGAAGTAGAAAAAGAGCTTGGGGAGAAGGATATGTAGAGTTGGGTGTCGTCTGCGTAGAGATGGTGGTCAACAGAAGAGGATTTTATGAGATGGCTTAATGGTGTAGTGTACAGAATGAAGAGCAGTGGGCCCAGGACGGAACCTTGAGGGACACCACAGCAGAGCGGGAGGGGTTGCGAACAATGACTGGATGCTTTAACAGAGAAGGATCTGGAAGACAAGTAGGACTGAAACCAACATAGAGCAGTACCAGAGACGCCAAACTAAGATGAAAGTCGATGAAGAAAAAGGCTGTGATCGATGGTGTTATCTTTCTTTGTTCCTTAGAAACTGAAAGAAAATAATTCTGATTTGTTTTCCTCAAATTCGTGCAATTAATCGCTGAACAACACATCGGGTCCTCCATGCTTTTTTACTTCCAAAGACCCTCCTTACACCCGCATCGCCAGGTGGCGCCAGGCTCGTAGCCTTAAACCGGAAGTACACGATATTTTCACGAGTAACAAATCCTTGTTCATTAACGTTGAATCGTTGCTCAAGCAAGGTAACCAGCCTGCTGTCTGGTTCTCTGCTTTATAGACGCTGCGTAGGTCATTTAACGTTGAGTCGTCGCTCGAACAAGGTAACCAGTCTGCTGTCTGGTTCTCTGCTTTATAGACGCTGCGTAGGTCATTTAACGTTGAGTCGTTGCTCGAACAAGGTAACCAGTCTGCCTTTGGTCATATGATTGTTGTCGTCCGCCCGTGAAGGGACATACAAGAAAAAATGGCGACGATGATGGTAAGATTCGCTATCAGTGTTTTTCTGATCGCTTTGGCGGCGGATTTCATCCGCTGCGTTCGGGTTTTCGATGCCGAGAAACGGAATTCGAGAAGCTTCAGTCAGCTGAAGAGCTTAGACGTCGCCAAACGATCCGTGGAGGGGCAGAGGAGGAGGGAGAAGAGGGAGAGTCCGTCCATGTCGGATTCGGTCCAGTGTATACACATTGGAGGCATAGTGGAGGAACGGTCGAAGGAGGAAAAGTTCAAGACAAATTTCGCAAACGAGGTAAAATTAAAGTTTTGAAGGTAACAATGCATCTTAGCGTATTTAATTCATGATGCCAGCCGAGTATTTTAGCGTATTTTCATATTTCTCTTATGTGTCTGCGTTAATGGAAGCTGGATTGATAGAAATAATTGTTTGCCGAAATGGAAGTTGGATTGATGAAACTAGTTATTTGCTAAAATAGAAGCTGGATTGATGAAAAAAGCGTGTAGCTTAGCGTCGTAAATGACTTGCCACTGCATGGGTTTCAGCGCTGGTCGAATACAACTTGGATTGACGAAAAGAATTCTTGCTGAATAGAAGTGGGATTGATTAAAATAATTGTAGGTTAGATAGAAGTGGGATTGATGAAAAGAATGTTGCTTAAATAGAAGCTGGATTCGTTACAGTTATCATGAAAATCATTGATATGATTAAATACGCTAAAATACAACTCTACGTCCACTATCAATAAAATACGCTAAAATGCACATTTACCGTTTTGAATTTGATTTGTAAAATCTGGATTGTCTTGTTGAATCGTGAGTGCCTGGGGTGGCTGAGTTGTAAACCAATGGTCTTACGAGCCAGAGAACGGGTTTCGAACCCGTCATGTGATTTTGATCACATGATCATATGATTTTGATTTTATAGCGCTGGACTTTGGCTGTAGAAATTCGACAGGGTGTACAGGACTCGGTTTTCATGCTGTGTAACGTCAAGTGTTAATCATTCTTCACGACAGTGACTGAATATTATTGAGAAGGCTTAGGTTATGGAACTTGTGATGTAGTCACAAAACTTTTGTAGTGCCATGACACTGGGAATGTGCTTGGTATGCTTGGGAAATCAGTCAGGCCAGTCCAAGTCTGTGGACGGTGCTAAGTTGACGTGATTCTTAAAATCTTGACTTTAGAGTGCCGATTTAAGGTTGCCTATTTCTCGAAAGTTGACAGTTTCGTTAGATTGTTCCTCTGGAGATTTACCCGTTATAATGTTACGATGCTGGTAAATAAGTTGTCATGGAAATTTACATTATTTTACATGACTCTTCTAGCTCAGCGGTTCCCAAACTTCTCTGGATCGTGACCCACTTGTGAATACCTTGGCAGTCTTGGTACCCCCACTTTTTAAAATTGATCATTGTGTATACTAAAAATTGCTTCGTAAATTGGCATCGAAATATGCGGATTTGTGTACAATGTTTAGAAATTGGCTTATTTAAGGCATTGCAAAGAAACTTAGGCAAAAGCAGTTTACAATTTGTAGCCAAATGTTGTTGCTCAGAAACAATAAATGTTTCTTGAAAACATTTGGCGACCCACTTGCAAGAGCTTCTTGACCCACTTTTGGATTGTGTCCCACAGTTTGGGAAATGCAAATCTAGCTTACTGTGCATTGTGTTGCTAATTGATGTAATATTTTGATTGTAGTGACACTTGACATCATAATAGGCTAGCACAGAGTGCTTATCTTGAAAAGGCGCTATATAAATTCTCTGAATGAATGAATGAATGAATTACATTGCAATTTTTGGTCCCGTCCCTTTCAAGCCAAGAGATTTCTGCGGGAGCACTACATAAGGCAGAAAATCAAAAGGCAGAAATTCAAAAGGCAGAAAATCAAGAGGCAGAAAATCAAAAGGCAGAAGAATAATAAGGTAGAAAAATCAAAAGGCAGAAAAATCAAAAGGCAGAAAATCAAAAGGCAGAAAAATCAAAAGGCAGAAAAATCAAAAGGCAGAAAATCAAACGGCAGTTACTTGCATTAAACAAACAATAATCTGACCGCAGAAAATGAAATTGAAACAGTGGACACCACCCCACTTTTGTAAATGGATGCCTGGATGCCTTGAACCGGCTGCTTTGAAGTAATTTGTATGAAATCAACAATCAAAATACAGGGTCAGTTACTTGCAATACATAAACAGTAATCGTACCACACTTTGTCAGATGCTTTGAAGTAATTTTCAGTAAATAAACGTTTCGAACGTTCTGGAGGCCAGCCGAGAGCAAACAGACTATACGAATGGGGCCCCTAGGCAGAGGTAGGCGGTAACGTATTGATCGTGTGATTGGTTGATTGGTTGCTTGGCCTTGAAAGTTAGTACACGTTGTGCAATCCGTCATTATATAAAGCAGCACATAGGCCTACCTTGAGAACTTGAGAATCATTTACGATTAATTGTCTAACGAATGTAGGATATAAAATAGCTGCTAACGTAGAGAGTGTGGAAATCGGAGTCTTTGTGCATTCTCAGAAAGGTAAACGTTTGCTGACAGTACGTGATTACTTGTTTCAATTAACTAAGACATACACGCCAAAGAACGGTGGTGGAAGCGCTGTATTGTATTGGAAGTGTGAGAGATGGCGTGATTTAGGTTGTTCGATCACCGCGAACACAGACATAGATGGAAAGATTCTGAAGGGGCCGTCAGAAGATCACTGTCACGATGTCAGTCGGGGACGTGTTGATGCACTCATCGTCCGTCATAACCTCCTTCAAGAGTCCGCGCGGCGTCCAGAGGCAGCGCCAGCAACGCTCCTCAACGAGTTCGTCACCCCAGCCGTCGCGCTAAATCTCAGCAGTGAACAATCGCTAAAACAAGCGATTCGGCGCCACCGAAGAGCATTTAAACCGAAAGAACCAAACACCGCCTGCATTGAGATTACAGGAGATTGGACGAAAACACTTGATCGACAAGACTGGTATCTTGGCGAGACGAACGAAATATTGAGTTTGATATGCAACATCTTCATGAGTTTCTGCCTTTTGATTTTTCTGCCTTTTGATTTTTCTGCCTTTTGATTTTCTGCCTTTTGATTTTCTGCCTTTTGATTTTTCTGCCTTTTGATTTTTCTGCCTTTTGATTTTTCTGCCTTTTGATTTTCTGCCTTTTGAATTTCTGCCTTTTGAATTTCTGCCTTTTGATTTTCTGCCTTATGTAGTAGACCCATTTCTGCGACCCCTAGCCAACTTAACTGTAATGAGCATACTGACCGTACACTGTCAGTGGGAAGATCAGACTATGAAGGAGAGGACTGACCACCTGCCCTCATATGCTGAGGCCAGGAAAAATGAAGTCGCTAACGCTTCATACCCAAGGTTCTTCTTCTTCATTGGTATGATGCCAGTTTAAAATACAGTCAATACAAAGATATCATATTTGCAAAAACCAAAACAAATCACATGGAACTTCCATTGTAGAGGTGAAGTACAAGTCAGTCAGTAAGCTCGTCGTTAAAGGGTTAACCAATTGCTAATCGCACTGTGGTGTACAGACATCTAGTAAACACAGTTTAGGACCCTTCTTTTCATTCTTTCGGGGTCTCTTCCTACATCCTTCTCCAACCTCAAACCTTCTTCTTCTCTAGGGGTTCTCGCACTGGGAGCGCTACTGAATGGCCACTGCTGTGAGCGGCGCTATATAAATTGAAATACAATACAGTTAAAAAGTATATAACATCCTTGTTGTTTTACGCATCAGGCTGGGAGGGGGAGGGAGTTATGCGGTCATGGGGACAAAGGGAGCAGTGGGTGGGTTTGGTTGGAGGTAGTAGTTGGTGCAGGATGTGGTCCTGGTCTGTCAGAACAGCCCCAATGAGGCACAGTGTCGGCTTGTTCCTGCATCTATAGACAGATCAACAATGGCGTTCACAAGTTGAATCATCACCTTGCTCATAATATTATTGCTCGACCTATGACCAGCAAAAGACGGAAGTACCTACTAGACTAGACGTTGCATGTGATTTTGCCTACAATTTACCATGCTGAGAGAAGGACATTTTCTGTTTGGGTGATTGGGTCATGTGGAACTCACTGTCTTGTGCTCTCACTCGACCGCCTGACACTTTGCAACTCGTTATTAAAGCTCATCTAAAAAGTACCTAATGACATTGGACTGATTAGAACGTCAAGTGCTGTATGATGTATTTGAATACAAACTATCCATCAACACAATACTTTGTATTAAGAAAGGGATTGTTGATGTTACCTCCTTGGGCTGGTGAAGCCGTGGGGTGGGAGGTAGTGAGGTGCAGTCAAGAGTTAGATATTGTGACGAGTGTCCATAGCTACCACCCGAGATATCTGTGCAAAAATATCTAAGGCTTGCACTAACCTTAAGCCTCGTACCGTTAAATGTTTGGGTCCACTGTTAGGGAACTCCCATGTGTGGGTGTGTGTATATATATTTTGTATATATATAGAGAGACAGAGAGAGTGAGATTGTATATGGTTATATATCTGCATGGTTACTTGTAGGTTGCTTGCTTGTTTACTGTTTAACGACCACTGTGTGGTATCAAAGACCATTGGCGTCGCCCTCCTCATTTATCCAGGCTTGGGACTGGCACTGACAGAGTACGATCAGTGGCGGAGTTACTTGTAGGAACCACACAAGGTGCTTAACACTTTGACCCCTGAGCATACTATCTAAATGTATGAAATAAGGGACGGCCAACGTGTTAACATGTCAGTCTAGGAAATATAAAAGGGTGTCTTAAGATGACTTGAAAAATGTTGCTTATGATAAGCTGTCTGTGAGGACATAGTTCCAATGTTTAATGGTAGACTGTTTGAGGAGGATGGGATGATCCAGTGCACCAGAAAACACTTCCTGTTTCCTCCTCCGCCTCTCTGGATATAACCTCCCGCCAGAATTACGACAAATATCTGATCCATCCTACGAACTCACCAGAACTTCACCTCTTGCTATCTCCACAGGTCTTTCACTCAAACTGAAAATACTCCTTTCCCACAAATTCTATCCCGATTCCTCCTCTTCCAGTTACCTCCCTTCCCATTTCAATTCTAAACACCATCCACATGCATGATCCCTTTGTGTCTTGACCCGGAACCGATTTTACCCCCCCCACACCCCACCCACCTATCGATTTTGTTTGACCTAAGCGCCTGTGAATAAGCCGGTTCCCACGACTTCGCTTTTGGTGCACTGTAGAAATCTCGAGATTACGATCAGGATTTCTAACAACTGCTCCGGCTTTAGTCAGTCTAAAACTCAACTCGAACGTTCCTTCAACTTCCGTGTTTAGTTTACATCTGATCACTGACCATTAAGATTCTCGTGTTGTTCATATCCTGTTTGCTATACTTAGCGACTTGCCAAACATTAACCATAAGCAGTACACGTGGCAAGCGGCCTGTAACACAATCAATTGGGAAAGTTACACCCTATAATCAAAGCGGATCTATAGGACCCCGATTAGCTCTCTCTGCACACCTTATTAATAGCCGTATTCAGATTTCAATTGTACACATCCTTATTCTGTATCCTTTGTTTCGGCCATTCAGTAAACAGCCCCAACAATTAGTACATGTAAGCAGAAGTATACATACCCTATAGTCTAGTGAAGAGGTTCTTGTTGAAGAGGTTCACAAGAACCTCAAGTTCCGCTTTCAGAGCTATAGGCAGCATTTCTAAAAGTCATTCATTGAACGGCACCTGGTCCCAATTTCATTTAATTTGTTCTTCATTTTAATGACGAGTAACATTCCGTGTATTCGACCCGCAGTGTTGCGACTATTTCTACACTACTCTAAGTTTTAAGAATAATTGTAGGCCTATTTCAGTGGTGATAATCAGTAGCTTTTAACATTTCTTTTACCCATTCATTGGCGGCACCCCTAGAGCAGGTTGACGACACGTGGCACCCACTTTGGGAAACACTGGTCTAGTGGTTAGTGGACTGTGAATCAAGAGGTCGGGTTCAAATCCTTACCAGGGCAAAAATGTGTTGTGTTGTTACTGCTCCACCTGCACCTGCTAGTTAACTCAGCTATAACGAGTACACTCGCCGTACACTGTCGGTGGGAAGATGAGACGGCGAGGGAGAGGACTGGCCATCTGCCCTCCTATGCCGAGGATAAGAAAAGGACATGCTAATACTTCATACTCATAGCTACCCCAGGGCTAGCTTAAGAAACTGCTCTTCTTCTGCTTCTCGTCTTCCTCCTTCTCCTCTTTCATACATGCATGTGTGTTTGTGTGTCTGTTTGTATGTATCGGGACACTTATTATAGTGCATTTTTAAAGGCGCTTTCTCTGCGCTAGCCTGTATGATGTTAAATGTCATTTGAAACTAGACTACATCGGGTAGCAAAACAATGCACTGTATTAACTAGAAAAAGAGTCATGGACAGAGCTCGAGGGTACGCGTACGCTAAAATAGAATACGTTAAAATACGTACGTACCTTTCAAAAGATAGAATACGCGTATGGTACGTATCATACACAAAAATTTTATTTATGGTTTGTTTGCTTAATTAAATTGAACATTCTTATAATGAGCAATGACGTGGTTAACGTATTTTTGTATTGTTTACGTACCCTAAAATAGGGTACGTTTAAAAACGTACGTACCTTTCAAAAAATAGAATACGTATGGTACGTACCCTCGAGCTTTGGTCATGGATACAAACATACCTAAATGCATACATACATACATACATACATACGTACATACATTCATACATACGTGCATATGTAAATACATACATACATACATGTGCACATACGTCCTGTATAGGCGTTGATGCATACACCTTCACAGTCATACATATGCTAAATAGAGACAGGTGTATTAGTGACATTGAGTCCTGTGATTGTAAATTTTAGGTCCATCTGAACGGGGACAATAAGGCCAACCTACAACTGGCCTGGACCGGTCAGGACTACGAGGTAGGTCGGCTCCTCAGCCACGAGCTTCTTTTCACATACATGGCGGCCTCGGCCAACGACCCCCGGTATAAGAGCTCTTATACCCGCGGTCCACGGCTCAGCCATGCGACCAACAATATATAAATTATAACCTTGTTTGAGCTGTTTTATTACAGTGGTCTTTCGCAAAAGCATTGTCATTTGTGCTAAAGCTGTGTTTTACGACTACTTTGTTATAGGTGCACACACGCACACACGCAAATATGCACGCATAAACGTGTATGTATGTGTCTGTGGATGCGTATGTTCTAATGCGTGTATGCATCTTTGTATGTATATAACCATAACCAAAAATTTTATTGCTTCAAGTAGGCAACATCACAATATCACAAATAGATTATACAATCGCCAACAAAAAACAATGGGTGAGAAACCCTTACGGGACCAGCACAAGGTTACCCATGCACACCAACTGTCAAAGACTGCCTTCTTCCGTATGGCCTGGGTCGGGAGTGCCTCTGAGTGGGGATCTTGAAGGGGCGCTATATAAATTCTGATTGATTGGAATTTCTACTATGGTGTGCAGTATTGCTTTCGATTGATGCAAATGAACTTCTTTCCTTCTGCATAATTTGTATAATTTTGTGATGATTTTAAATATGGTAATCTTCGTATTTCAGCGATGCATCATTGCTTTCCTTGCCAAAGGTATGTAAATACGGGTGACTTAGAGCAATGGCTAAAGTTTCCATGGTCAGTTTAACGTCCAGGTTAAGGGGTGGGGAGGGTAATACAGAGGCAGAGACACACACAAAACCTCTGTATTCAAGAGATCAGAGCCTCCAAATTGTATTGTGTGTGTAATAGCTACAGAGAGAGATGAGATAGCTTGCGTGCGGACACATTTTCAGAGGGTGCAACAGCAGAGAGGGCACCGGCATATACTTAAAATAGAGCATACCATCTAGACAAAAAAGTTTAAAGAACGCAAAGTTTTAGCAAGGTGAAAGAGCAAATTGTTGAATAAAAATAATTTGCAAATAATATGGCTATTCATTTAAAGAGAGACTAGAGTTTGTTTAACTGTTGTGTTGTTAAATCTGCAACAATAGAGACTTTAAGATAGCAGATCTATAACAGTTCAAAGAACGCGAAACTGTTTTAGAGAGAGCAAATTGTTGGATAAAATTAGAGAGCTACACCACACAGCATTAGAGAGATGGAGTATTTCAGCGATGCATCGTCGTTACGGGTGACTTTGGCGTGTCTTCAGTTTACGTCAGAGAGAGAGGCAGAGACACACACAAAGAGAGAGAGTGTGTGTGTGAGAGAGAGAGAGAGAGACAGAGAGAGAGAGACAGAGACAGACAGACAGACAGACAAATAGAGACAGGGAGACAGAGACAGACAGAGAGAGACACACACACAGAGTGAGAGAGAGAGAGAGAGAGTGAGAGAGTGTGTGTGTGATAGAGACAGGCACAGAGAGGGAGACAAAGAGAGACAGACAGACAGACAATCTTGCCGTTTCATCAAATTATAGATATCTTGTGCGTTAAACACCAGTGTGATTGAAGTTATTTAATAATTACTACTAATAATTTTTGGGCAATTATTTTCTGTTATACTCTTTATTTTATGTAACCTTTAATGTCGTTCTTATAATGATCAGAATAATAATGATAATAATGATGATGATGATATTAAGTCTTGCTGGGGTTTTCCATGGTAAATGTTTGTGACGGTGAAACATTTCTTTTTGATGCAGTGAAAAATCCGGCAAAGAGTTCAAAAACATAACCGAGATCATCGAAAAGAAAGATGACTTTTCCGAGCTGACGTTGCTGAAGCACTCAAACGACTCTAAAATAGTAAGTGATAGAGAGTGAATTCTTAACTCTGCCAAACCGACTTGTTAAAAACTGTACCTGAAACGGCAAAAGAGAATATTTACCGAAGAAAAATCTCCCCATTGAAAATTTAATTTGAAGAGAAAAGTCTACCTCTATTTGGAAATTTACATGGTACATGAAATTCAGAGAAAAAGTACACCCATCTTTGGAAATTTTACGTGGAATTTTATCCTGTTTGGAAATTTTACATGAAATTAAGAGAGAAGTTTAACCGTCTTTGGAAATTACACTTGAAATTAAGAGAAAAGTTTGCTTGTTTGAAGTTTTGCTTGAAATTAAGAGAAGTTCTTCCCTTGCTGTAAATTTCACTTGAAAATTAAGAGGAAAGTTCATACCACTTTATTTTACGTGAAATTGAGTGGACATTTTTGGCTATGAAAGACTTCACCCGTCGAAAATCATGTTTGAGAAGAATTTACCGATGGATTAGACATAAGGATCCTGAGTGGACGAGTGGGTTTTGCCCGCTTGTTGCGCCGGCGACGGGTTCACATGTCAATTAATTTCTCATCTTTTGCTGGGTGGATGCATTATAGACGTGGAGTACAATACAACACACAATACAACACATAATATAACATATAACAAGTGTTCAAATACAATACAATACAATATGATTAGATTTGTATTAGCGAGTTTTTACGGTTTCTGTGCAGGTCTACCTCGTAGCAAATTCTCTCATGGGTCTGTCTACGCTGTATGTGTCGTTGGATGGCGCGGAGACGTTCCAGAAAGTTCCGCTGGAGTTCAAGCTGGAATCGGCGGTTGTCTTCCATCCGACGCGGGTCGGTCACATCTTGGCAATAGATGAATATAGAAAGGTAAGTGGGTGGATGGATTTTGGATGGGTGGGTGGGTGGGTTTAGTGGGTGTATGGATTAGTGAATGTGTGGTTGAGTGGATGAGTGGTGGGTTTAGTGGGTGAATGGATGAATTAATGGATGGATTATGGATGGGTGGATGGTATTGTAGTGGGTGGATGGATGGGTGAATAGTGTGGTTGGATGGATATTGGATGGGTGGGCGGGTTTAGTGGGTGAATGAATGGATGGATTTTTGGATGGGTGGGTGGCTTTGGTGGGTGGATGGATGGGTCACTGGTGGATTGATGAATGGATGGATTTTGCGATGGGTGGGTGGCTTTGGTGGGTGGATGGATGGGTCACTGGTGGATTGATGAATGGATGGATTTTGGATGGGTGGGTGGCTTTGGTGGGTGGATGGATGGATGGGTGGGTGTTTAAACATTGGGGTGGGTTATAAATGATTGAGTGTGTGGTTGGGTGTTGATGGAATTATGGAAGGATGGACTAGTGATTGGTTGGCTGTTACTTAGTTACATGATGTATGAACAGAAGTGTTGACTTTAATAAAAATGGCTCTACATAAATGTCTTATTGGATTACGTTACGTTCTGTTGTTTAGGTTCTTTACTGGAGCAAAGACAAGGGACTCAGCTGGACGAAGATCAAGTCGAATGTAATGGCCGCAAAATGGTTAGCTCCACTTCTCTTACTTCTCTGTTACGATCTTTCTGTTACGATCTTGTTACATTCTGTTACGATCTTGTTACATTCTGTTTGATGTTACATCTGTTACGACTGTTATTCTGTTATGATCTGTTACATTCTGTTATGATCTGTTACATTCTGTTATGATCTGTTACATTGGTACCGGCCCGCTATTCCGGGGGGCCGCTATTCCGGGGGTCCGCTATTCCGGGGGTCCGCTATTCCGGGGGGCCGCTATTCCGGGGTCCTATTCCGGGTCCGCTATTCCGGGGGGCCGCTATTCCGGGGTCCGCTATTCCGGGGGTCCGCTATTCCGGACTAATGAAGACAAATATATATGTATATAATTATGTACAATTGTACATTATATGTATATATATGCATGTATATATATATATATATGTTTGTATATGTATATATGTTTATATACATAACTGTATTTGTAACTATATACATGTACATTTTATATATTTGGATATTAGTGTATATATATATAGATATATATGTGTGCATATGTATACATACATATATATATGTGTATATGTACATATATGTTTATATATGTAATATATACATATGTATGAAGCCTATCTATATGTATATATGTATGTATATACTATATGTATATAGATGTATGTGTGTATATGTTCATGTATATATATATGTAAATACGTATATAAATGTACTTATGTAAATATATATATGTGTGTATATATATGTAGATATACATATATATGTGTATATATGTATGTATAGGTATGTGTAAGTAAATAAATATTTAAGCATGAATATGTGTTTAAATACCTACATACCTGTATATATACATGAATATACATATACTTACATGTAAGTATATATATATTTATGTATGTACATATGTATAACTACAAACATACATGTACATACATAATACATATATATATATATATATATATATATATATATATGCTTACATATAACCATACAAACACATAGACACAAATACATATATATGTACACAAACATGTATACATGCACACACATATGTATTTATACCTAAGTACATATATATACGTATATACATATACATGTACATATACACATACATCTATATACATATATCCATACATACATACATACATACATACATACATACATACATACATACATACATACATACATACATACATACATACATACATACATATACAAATATAGATACTTACATATATGTATATACATATATATATTCACACAGATATATATATATATATATATATATATATTTCATATGGTTACGTATCGATAGTCCGAAGGTACGATAGTCCGAAGGTTCGATAATCCGAAAGTTCGATAGTCCGAAGGTTCGATAATCCGAAGGTTCGATAGTCCGAAGGTTCGATAGTCCGAAGATTTCATGGTAAAACATATTTGCATATGTACATGTATATGTATATGGACAGTATATGTATACATGCATGCGTGTATATGTATATATATGTTTGTATATGTCTATATATATTTGTATATATATATACGTATTTATATATATGTGCATATGTATATATATATATGAATATAAGTTTGTATATATAATTTTATATATATGTATTTATATACATATTTTATATATACACATGCAATGCATGTATATATGTATTTACATATATGCATGTGTGTATTTACATAATTATATATACATTTAATTAATTATATTTAATTATATATATATATGTAATTATATATATGTATATTGTATTATATATTTTATGTATTTTATTATTTTATTTTAAAATAATTATTATTATAATAAAATATAAAATAATAGATTAATTATAGTTATTAATATATCATTATAATTATAATTAAAATATTAATTAATTATCATAATATTACTTAATTATTTATTATAATAACATAATTATTAAAAAATATATATTAATAATTAATATCATTAATAAATATATTTAATTATTTATTATAATTATAATATATAATATCAAAATATTATATTAATTAATATAATATATTAATATTATAAATATATAATATTATTTATTAATTATTAATATATAATATTAAATAATTAATATTATTATAATTACATAATTATATAATACATAATTATTAAATTATATATAAAATAATATATATACACATATAGATATATATTGTATATTATTTATTATTATATGTATTTGAATATATATTTATGTATATAATATATATAATTATAATTATATAATTAATATTAACACTAATATTATTAATTATATTAATATTAATCATATATAATAATTAATTTGATTATATTACTATAATATATATTATTAATTATAAATTGAATTATAATATATATAAATTATATATATTATTTATATTAATATAATTAATTATATTCATTTAATTATATATTATATAATTTATATACATAAATATAATATATATATAATTATTATATAATAATTATTATATAATAATATATGCAATACATATACATATATATGTACATGTATATACATAGTAAATACATATATATGTATATACATATTCTTACATATATCCATACATAAATATATACAGTACACATATATACATATATATGTTCATATATACATAGTAAATATATATTTATGTATATACATATATATGCATATATATATATATATATATCTGTATATATACATATGCAATTATGCACACACACATATATGTATATAATATATAGATATATTATATATACATATGTACATATATATATATATAAATATCATACATATATACACAAACTTACATACATATATATATACATATGTACATAGTAATTACGTATATATATATCCATATATATACATATAATATATATACATAGCCTACGTATATATATCCATATATATATACATATATGTACATATATAGATATAAATTCATATATAGAAACATATATACATATACAAACATATATACATATACATGCATATACATGCATATATATATACATATACTGTACATATACATATATGACTATATGTACATATGCATATGATATGTTTTACCATGAAATCTTCGGACTATCGAACCTTCGGACTATCGAACCTTCGGACTATCGAACCTTCGGATTATCGAACCTTCGGACTATCGACCTGTTCCCATTTCATATATATCCAGATGTATATACATATATAACATTTGTGCATGTATATAGATCTATATACATATATATATATATACAAACATATGTATACATATTCAAACATGTATATATATATATATATAAATCGATACATATACATGCATATATATACATATAATGTACAATTGTACATAATTATATACATATATATTTGTCTTCATTAGTCCGGAATAGCGGACCCGGAATAGCGGACTCCGGAATAGCGGCCCCGGAATAGCGGACTCTGTTACGAATAGCGGACCCCTGAATAGCGGACCCTCGGAATAGCGGCCCTCGGAATAGCTGCCCCGATCTGTTACATTCTGTTGTGATCTGTAAGTTTTATTATGTCCTGTTACATTCTGTTGTGTAACATTACGTTTTGTTACATTCTCTTACATGCTAGTACGATCTGTTACATTCCGTTGCAATCTGTTACATTCTGTTACATTCTAGTATGATCTGTAAGTTTTATTACATATTCTGTTTCATTCTATTACATTCTGTTACATTCTCTTATTTTCTGTTACATTCTATTGCTTTCTGTTATGCCCTGTTGTGGTCTGTTATGTTACATATTGATTTCTTTTACTTTGTGTGATGATCTATTAGTCTTTTTTTTGCTATTTGAGGTGGGTTGTTACAAGCTGTTGTAATTCAATTTAATTTTAATTCAATTTTAGAATATTACCTACTTATAACTCAGCCAAGAGGTTCCAGTTTGTTATAAAGCGAGTCCCATGTTATAAATTGGTTCCATTGTGTTGTTAAGAGGTCTCCACTATGTCTAGAGGTTCCAGTTTCGTAGTTAGAATACGGTTATTGTGGCCTGTAGTGTCTGATGTCTGACAGTGACTTTGTCTTAACAGGGGAACAGGGTCTTCAGTCGACGAAGTTTTCGTCATCACAAACAACAACACGGAGAGCATCTTCTTCGAGAGTAAGTTTGACGTTCCGCATTTTACGCTTTTCCATTTTAACGGTTTGAATGACGAACCTGTGGAACATCAGATCACTGGATCATTCAAATTAGAGGGCTTCAATTGAATTTCAATTTGTCGCCAGATTTATGTGTGCCCTGCCTGGACGTAATTAACAGTCAGCTGTGTGGCCTTTGTAAGTGCAGACATGTGGTGGCTTCGTTTGGGCTTGCTTTTTAATTGGTCTAGATTCCGAGTTTTCAGCTCACTGCATGAGACTCCGATATCTGTGTCTGTGTCTGTCTGTCTATGTGTCTTCCTGTCTGTCTGCCTGTGTGTCTTCCTGTCTGTCTGTGTAAGTCTAGTAAACGGTGTCCGAAGTTTTATCCCATGTAATTTTAATAATTAGGGAATAATTGGAGGCTTGTGATTGCCACACAAAAGCTTCCCGATATAATTGTCAGTCACCTTATCGGTCTGGATTAGGGCTCTGTGTAAACGGAATCTGTGAGAAATCTCGGAGACATCCTGTTCTAACCGTCAATTGCTCCCCCTCCCCGCCTAACCTCTGACCTTGTCTCGTGTCGTTAGATCCGGGTTTGTTACGGTAAACTGAAACCTCGCATCCACTCCCGGATTTGTGGTTGATATTGATTGTCGCTTACAAAGGTTGGGTGGGGTGGGAGAGGGCTGACAGAACAGAGGCGGCAAGACAGGGTGAGGGGAGAGAGAGAGAGAGGGACAGGGAGGGTGACTGGGACGGACAGACAGGAAGAAGGATGACGGAGATAGCGAGACGAGGCAGATAGGAGAGACGGAGACAGAGAGACAGATAGACAGACAGACAGAGGAAGAGAGAGAGAGAGAGAGAGAAGAGAGGAGAGAGAGAGGAAGAGAGAGAGAGAGAGAAGAGAGAGAGGAGAGAGAAGAGAGAGAGAGAGAGAGAGAGAGAGAGAGAGAGAGAGAGAGGGAGGAGGGAGGGAGGGAGGGAGAGAATGTGGGAAGGCAGCTGCAGAAACGTTTGTATGATGTATGAGAAGATACAGAGGGAGAGACAGACAGCCACACATACAGACATACAGAGAGTGGGTTATAAAGCTTTGTAAATCGATACAGCGAATTGGCTCTGATACCGGAAAAGCGTATAGCGCATGTGAGCGGAAAGTTCTTCTGATGTTATCGGAAAGTTTGTCTGTTTCTAATTGTTGAGGGTATCACGCCCAATGATACTCCGACAATTTGCGACAGCAGCTGTCCAATTTAATATCCGTTCTATCTATGTGTGAAAGCCGATTCCAGAAGGGCGTCATTGTTCTAATCGTTGTCTGTGAGTTCATTGTTCTTTGGTGCCATGTCTGAAACGTCTCTGCCATCCTATCCCATGTGTAATTGGAAACATATTGTCCCAGGCACAATGATGTGTTTATGCTATCGTGTGTACAATTGTATGGTATGAATTTATACATACGAAGTTGCATACTTAGGTACATTGTATATACATCTTGAAGGGGCACTATGTAAATTTAAATTGATTGATTGATGGACATACATTATACTATATATATGTGGGGCGCGGTGGTGTAGGGGTATGTTCGGTGCCTTGCAGCCGGAGGGTTGCGGGTTCGAATCCACCACAAGCCGCCGCGTAGGGACCCTGGGCAAGTCCTTCACTCGAAATTGCTCATGCGCTCGGCGTGAAACTTCGATTCAGCGTCCGCGCAGTAGTCGGGAGCGCCTCTGAATAGAAATCTGAAGGGGCGCTATAACAATTGCTTATACATACATACATACATACATACATACATACACACATACATACATACATACATACATACATACATACATACATAACACACAAACATAAACACACTTGCTTACATGCACACACACAAACATACAAGCGCAGATATGTGATTATATAGACATGCAAAAACCTATGCACATATCTTTGTATACACACGAGTTCTGTTACGCACACGTAACACACGCACACATACACACACAAACATACATATATATACAGACAGACAAAAGGTTAGCTACATGGCGAGAGTGAGGCAGCAGAAGGGAAGAAAACCTTTATATACATGTGATCTTTATCATTGTTATTGGATTAAAATTATAATTTAAAATAGCTGAGAGGCCGAGAGCACAAAAGTTTCTAATGCATTGTTTCGCAATAACAGAATTTATTATATTATTAATCGATATATTTATTATAATACTATTAATTTATATCAGTGATAATATTATCAATTAATATTAATCATAATATTTGTTAATATATTTCTGTTAGTATTATTAGTTAATATATTCAAGATATTTTTAATACATTTTTGATAATACTATTCATGTGTATCAGTGATATCATAATATTAATTAATATATTCATTCATTCTGAAGATTTATACAGCGCCCCTTGAAGTTTAATACTCGGGAGCGCTCCCGACCCAACTGTGTGGCTGAAAAGGATGGAAAAGGATTAGTATTATTAATTAATAGGTTTAAGATATTATTAATTAATATATTGATGTTATTATTATTAATATGTTTAATTTATTATTAATTAATATATTTATGATAATACTATTTATTAATATCAGTGATAATATTATTAATTATGATGATCTGATTGTGTTGCGTAGTGATTAGTACGGCTGGTAGCGTCCTGGAGAAGTCGAGTGACTTTGGTTCAACTTGGAAGACGCTACGCGACCGAGTCTATACGTTCGGCATGGGTGATAAATTCCTCTATGCCTCCATCTACAAGGATCGGGTGAGTAGGCGGTTGATCATGTCACGATCTCTTTCGGTCAGTCAGTCGATCTTGTGGTCAGAGTCAGCGGTGTCTGTTGCATGGTCTGATCAAAATTGTGGACTTTGAGAGGCTTGAAAAAGTGCTTCATAAGATCTCTGTCTGTCTCTCTGTGTTTCTTTCTGTCTCTGTCCGTCTCTGTCTGTCTGTCTCTGTCTCTCTGTCTCTGTCTCTCTGTGTGTCTGTCTCTCTCTGTGTCTCTCTGTGTGTGTGTCTCTCTCTGTCTCTGTCTGTCTGTCTGTCTGTCTCTCTCTCTCTTTCTTTCTGCTTCAGTCTGTCTGTCTGTCTGTCTGTCTGTCTGTCTCTCTTTTAAAGTTAAGAATGGAGGTGCTTGTTAGGGTTAGCGTGCTGGACTCTCGATTGAGAGGTCGGGGTTCAAATCCAGCCAGGGCAGAAATTTGGTTCAAGATTTATGCTCCACCTGCACCCACTAGCTACCTCAGCTGTAACGAGTGCACTGACTCTGCACTGTCGGTTGGAGGATTAGACGGCGAAGGAGAGGACTGGTCACCCGCCCTCATATGCCGAGGCTAAGAAATTGAAGTCGCAAACACTTCATACCCATGGCTGCCTCAGGGCTAGCTTAAGGGACTGCTCTCCTTAGGCGCCCTTGTAGCGGTATGGCCGCATCACGGGGCGCCATATAAATTGTCGTTATAATAATTATTCTTATTATTATTATTCTCTATCTGTTGTTATGCGTTGTTCTGTTTTCTGCAGTCTCCAGGCAGCGACCGCTTTCTCGTAGTTTCAACCGACTCCGGTGCGTCATGGAACGAAGTCCTTTTGCCCGTCATCACTCCCGAACGGGTTCGTACTACGCTTACCTTCACTCACCATCTTTCTCTAAATCTCATCCCGCTTTCATAACGATTAAGTAAGTAAGTGTGTAATTGCGAAGCTTCAATGTTCGATTGGAAAACAAATGGGAGGGCAGTATTCGATTTGAAGATGATATCATGATTAGAACACTGATTGGCCTTTGACGTGCTTTGTTGTGAACTAATTGTTTTAATTGTTTAAGACACATGGATTGGTTGTTGAACTGCGGCCTGTAATGCGACGACATTTGATATGATGTAACTGAACATTTATATAGCGCCCCTGCAAGATATCTACTCAAAGGTGCACTGTGCGGTAGCCTATATGATGCTAAATGTCATTGGGAACGAATATATTACATCAGTTAGCAAAAAAATGTACTGTAAGCTGAAAGAGTCACCAGTGGCGGGTCCACGCACACACGTGGAGACCAAACAACAGATTCCCGTCGTAACAGCTGAAGATGGCATGGATGTTCATCAGTTACCTCATGCAATCATGTGTCTGTTTCAATAAGGTGACGATCTTTGACTCGACCGAACTGGGAAAAGGAAAACGGAGACAATCTGCCAGTACCCATAGCCCCCACCACAATTGCCCCAAAGCCATTGCAACGCTTAGACGACGGTTTATGTCGGGCGCCTGTGTGTTTGAGTCTGCTTTGTTTTGGTATACAATATAATACTAGATAATTGCCCGTCCTAGGACGGTGAAATTCCTTCAATGAAGATATCACATACTGACGAACAAAAGAAGCAGTTTAGATGGCGATCCGAAGTCGTTCAGTTCATTCCTCTGCCACTTCCCCTCACTGTTCCTTTCCCCTTCCCCTTCCTGTCTCCTTTCCCCTTTCCTCTACCCTCCACTTCCACCTTCCCTCCCCTTTTATACAATTAATATACTTCATAAAAGTGTGCAATATATATAGCACAATCTTATCTGAGCAAAATCTTAAAAGGGACCATGATTTGATTTGACAGAAATGAAGCAGAAGACGAGCATCCTTCGAAAGAAGAAGACTCGAAGAGTGGGCGAAACTCAGTCAGTGGCTTCACTTGACGCCTGGACAGCAGGAACCAGTAAGACTGTCTTATCTCTGAACGTAATTGCCTCCTGAATGGCGTCAATAAACATTGATCGAATAGAATTGAACTACGTACATAATGTCTAATAGACTGCAGAGACAAAGTAGCCTATATACTAGAATAAAAACAACAAAGTAATAATTTTGCTAGCAGACGATTATAGTTTCAACTCCCATATTCGATGTTCTCATGTGTATTTCTTAAAATCACCCCGTTGCCAGCAGCCAATTATCCATAGGCTTCAGACGAGATCCTTTTGGGCTCTATACGGGATTCCATGGGAATATGGGTTCTATACGGGCTCCATATTGGCATGCTGGCAAGGCCATTGCGTTACAATATTCAGTCTGTTGTGGCCAGAGTCCATATGCAAAGGCGTTGTTGGAAAAGGGTCCCTATGACTAGATTCTAGATTGCTTGGACCTCACCCCGCGAAACTCAATGTTCGTTTTAACAATAACCTCCGCGATTGGTTCTTGATTTCCAGGATCTGTGGTAGGCCCGGCAGGTTTGGAATGGCCTTCCTCTTGAGCTGCGCCTGTTCCATAGGTCACTCTCTGACACATTATACAAGCGCTTGAAAACTGTTCTTTTTGACCGTGCTGGAGTCAGGAGCACCTCTGAGTAGTTTCCTTGAAAAGGTGCTATATAAATACTTGAATGAATGAATAACAGACTAATAATATTATAATGATAAAATAATAATAATAATTGTTTGTCATCGTGCAGACACCGGCCGAGGGACCCTCTACACCTCGGACGCCACCGGGATCGTCTTTTCCGAGTCCCTGGCGAACCACCTCTACCCGAACTACGAGGACCTGACGGACTTCTACCGGGTCCAGTCGATGAGGGGCGTCTACATCGCCAGCCAGCTGCTGGAGGACGACAGCATCCACACGATGATCACGTTCGATCGCGGAGGAGAGTGGCAACCGATCCGAAGGCCAGAGGGAGTGCCGTGCAAGGACGAGACCAAGGTCGGTTTCATTGTTGGAGTTTCTATTCCTTCAGGCTGTTAAAACTAAGTACGCTGACTGTTCAGTTTTATCTGGAATGGCCGATCTCTTGACCAGTTCTGGCATGCCTCTGGTTTCCCTGACATGTCGTTTCTTCATGCAGTTGTTTGTTCGTTCATTAGTTCATTCATTAGTTCTGTCGTTCATTGGTTCGTTCATTCGTTCTTTAGTTCATTCGTTCATTGGTTAGTTCATTGGTTCGTTCATTGGTTTGTTCATTGGTTCGTTCATTACTTCATTCGTTCATTGGTTCGTTCATTCTTTCATTGGTTGGTTCATTGGTTCGTTCATTCATTCATTGGTTTGTTCATTGGTTCGTTCATTAGTTCATTGGTTCGTTCATTGGTTCATTGGTTAGTTCATTCGTTCATTGGTTCGTTCATTGGTTCGTTCATTCGTTCATTGGTTCATTGGTTAGTTCATTCGTTCATTGGTTCGTTCATTAGTTCATTGGTTCATTCATTACTTCATTCGTTCATTGGTTGGTTCATTCTTTCATTGGTTCGTTCATTCATTCATTTGTTTGTTGTTTGGTTCATTCATTCATTGGGTTGTTCGATCCTTAGTTCATTAGTTCTTTCATTAGTTCGTTCATTCGGCCTGCCTCCGGTTTCCCCAACGTGTAAGATTTGAACCCTTTTTCTGGAATGGATTATGATTTCCGATTATGATTTGACTGAAAGCGACTATCGACTGATATCTCGGAGATTATGATTACGGTGCTATAGAAGTAGGATTAGATTAGATCAACTATCATCGGATTAGACTGTGAAAGAGTCTGATGGCATTTTGTCATGTTTTCTGTCCGTAGGAATGCTACTTGCAGATACATAGCCTGTATAGCATCAGGCGAGGAATCACGGCCGATCCTCCGATGAGTGTTCCCAATGCCGCCGGAATCATTCTAGTTCATGGTCAGTTTTCATATGCAAAATGGAATTATTCTAGTTCATGGTTAGTTTTCATATGCAAAATGGAATTATTCTAGTTCATGGTTAGTTTTCATATGCAAAATGGAATTATTCTAGTTCATGGTCAGTTTTCATATGCAAATGGAATTATTCTAGTTCATGGTCAGTTTTCATATGCAAAATGGAATTATTCTAGTTCATGGTTAGTTTTCATATGCAAAATGGAATTATTCTAGTTCATGGTTAGTTTCCGAATGCTACTGGAATCATTCTAGTTCATGGTCAGTTTTCATATGCAAAATGGAATTATTCTAAGTAAGTAAGAATATTCTTTATTTGACTACCAGCAGATGCACAGTTTAACAGAAGAAATAAATAATAGAAACATTTATGCAAAGTCATATAACATTCTCATAATAAAACTTCTTTTTGCAAGGGCATCAACAGGGAAGATCATGTGGACTAGTTCATGTTTCGTTTCAAAACCATGGTCATTCAAGTTCATGTATGTGTGTATATGTGTGTGTGTGTATGTGTGTGTTTCAAATTTATTTAGCACCTTTTGACCAAGTACAGTGTTTGTGTGAGACATTTATGTAGCTGCATTTGTGAATGATTTAAGATGATTGTCGTTATAAGTCCAACTGGACTATGAAGCATAAAGAGTGTGTGTAGTGTGTCTCATTGTATGTGTCTGTGTGTGTGTGTCTCTGTGTGTGTCTGTGTTTATGTCTCTATATGTGTGTTTTTGTGTGTGTGTCTATGTGTGTGTGTATTGATGTCTGTGTCTCTTTATGCATTTCAAATGTATATAACCTCTTTAAAACGAGCACAGGCTGTGTGTGTGTGTGTGTGTGTGTGTGTGTGTGTGTGTGTGTGTGTGTGTGTGTGTGTGTGTGTGTGTGTGTGTGTGTGTGTGTGTGTGTGTGTGCATTTATGTAGAGCTATTTGTGATCTTTTGGTTAATAAGAGCGCTGTATGTTGTGCGTGTGTACAGGCCACATTGCCGATGCCCTGCAGACGACGCCACCAGACGTGTTCGTTACGAGCGACGGAGGATACACTTGGCGTCTCGTGAGTCCATGCATTATTATTACATAGGTTGCCATGGATCCTGGAAAACCTGAAAAGTCATGGAATTAGACTTTGAAACATTTAAGGCCTGGAGAAACAGGTGTTTTCCAAAACAAGTCCTGAAAAGTCATGGACTTTGAAAATAGCTATGTCATGGAAAGTCATGGAAAATGATAATAATAATTATAGTAAGTTCCGGAATGAAGTTCCGGTTGCGCCTCGTGTGCGTTGCGCCTCTGAGTAGGTTATCTTGGAGGGGCGCTGTATATAAGTCCTTTGAATGAATGAATGAATGAATAGTAATTATAATCAGTGAAAAAATGGTTCTGGAACTCAACAATTCAGAACAAATATAGGGGCATATTTTATGCTAATATTTCTATTTCATATATGTGTCAGTATCAATAAACACTGAAAGCACTTAAATTAAATTAAAGTATCTAAATAATTTACAATATTTTTATTAAAAATTTAAATTTTACTACATTATTTTATAATAGCTGAAAAAAGGTCCCTGAACGCCCGCTCTGGACCGCTCCGGCTGAAAAAGCACTGATTATAGTAGTAATAATAATAGTTGTAATAATAATAGTTATCTGTGTGTTAAGGCTCTGAATGGCCCGCACCATTACCAGATAGCCGACCACGGTGGCCTCCTGGTGGCCGTTCCTGCGGACACGGAGACGCCATCGATCGTAAAGTTCTCGACAGACGAGGGCCGGTGCTGGATAAGCTACAACTTCACGGAAAAGCAGATCATCTACACGGGTCTTTTGATAGAACCAGGGAACCGGGACATGACAGTCGCCATCTGGGGCTACACGAGGGCAGACAGAACGTGGCATACCCACCTGCTGAACTTCAGTACCATCATCGACAAACAGTGTGCGTTGCTCTCTGTGACTTGCGATTGATTATAATATGTTAATATATTCTAGTGTTATGTTAATCAGATCTAATGGTTGCCTTTCTGTGGTCATATCTAGGACTGGAACTGTTCTTGATCAATGATCTGTTTCAGTTGCTAGACCTCGATCCTGCATATGTTCTTTCTGCTAACTCTCTGTGTATGTTTGTTCTGCTAACTCTCTCCCTGTATCTGTCCATTCTGCTCAGTATCTCTCTCCCTGTATCTGTCATTCTGCTAATTCTGCTCAGTATCTCTCTCCCTGTATCTGTCCATTCTGCTAACTCTCTCTCCATGTATCTGTCCATTCTGCTCAGTATCTCTCTCCCTGTATCTGTCCATTCTGCTTAATATCTCTTCCCTGTATCTGTCCATTCTGCTCAGTATCTCTCTCCCTGTATCTGTCCATTCTCTGCTGTCCATTCTGCTCAGTATCTCTCTCCCTGTATCTGTCCATTCTGCTTAGTATCTCTCTCCCTGTCCATTCTGCTCTGTCCTCTCCCTGCTGTCCATTCTGCTTAGTCTGTATCTGTCCATTCTGCTGAGTGTATGTCATTTCGTTCTCAGCTTAAGACTTGCCTCTCTCAAATTGTTTATCCACCATAAGCAGCCTGTTTGTCTTACGGACTGATCTTCTGGATATTGACCAGATTGCAGCTTGGTTTTGGTGCACCATCAGTAGATGCCTTAGACACCAGCACAATAGATGTTACTAATGAAATGCAATGTCTCTTAGTGTACTTATGAGATGCCTTTCTGACGGCTCTATATAAATTCCCGGTGAGTGAACATGTGGTATCTGATCTGTAGGTGACTCCAATGATTATGAAGACTGGGTTCCGCATCAGCACAACAATGACAAAGGCTGTCTCCTCGGCAGCAAGGAAACATTCCGACGACTGAAGGCCGACTCCTGGTAAGAAGATTGTACTGTCCCTACAAGGCCTACACAGTAACCGTCTCATTGTACTGTCCCTACAAAGACCTACACAGTAACCGTCTCATTGTACTGTCCCTACAAAGACCTACACAGTAACCGTCTCATTGTACTGTCCCTACAAAGGCCTACACAGTAACCGTCTCATTGTACTGTCCCTACAAAGACCTACACAGTAACCGTCTCATTGTACTGTCCCTACAAAGACAGTAACCGTCTCATTGTACTGTCCCTACAAAGACCTACACAGTAACCGTCTCATTGTACTGTCCCTACAAAGACCTACACAGTAACCGTCTCATTGTACTGTCCCTACTGCTACACAGTAACCGTCTCATTGTACTGTCCCTACAAAGGCCTACACAGTAACCATCTCATTGTACTGTCCCTACAAAGGCCTACACAGTAACCGTCTCATTGTACTGTCCCTACAAAGGCCTACACAGTAACCGTCTCATTGTACTGTCCCTACAAAGGCCTACACAGTAACCATCTCATTGTACTGTCCCTACAAAGGCCTCTCTCATTGTACTGTCCCTACAAAGGCCTACACAGTAACCGTCTCATTGTACTGTCCCTACAAAGGCCTACACAGTAACCATCTCATTGTACTGTCCCTATTACACAGTAACCGTCTCATTGTACTGTCCCTACAAAGACCTACACAGTAACCGTCTCATTGTACTGTCCCTACAAAGGCCTACACAGTAACCGTCTCATTGTACTGTCCCTACAAAGGCCTACACAGTAACCATCTCATTGTACTGTCCCTACAAAGGCCTACACAGTAACCGTCTCATTGTACTGTCCCTACAAAGGCCTACACAGTAACCGTCTCATTGTACTGTCCCTACAAAGGCCTACACAGTAACCATCTCATTGTACTGTCCCTACAAAGGCCTACACAGTAACCGTCTCATTGTACTGTCCCTACAAAGGCCTACACAGTAACCGTCTCATTGTACTGTCCCTACAAAGGCCTACACAGTAACCGTCTCATTGTACTGTCCCTACAAAGGCCTACACAGTAACCGTCTCATTGTACTGTCCCTACAAAGGCCTACACAGTAACCGTCTCATTGGAGGAGGAGGCTCAAACCTATACTCTCCACTGTCGCAATTCCAGATTTACATAATCCATGTTGGCTTTGTAATTGCATGCATAATGAGCAAGAATTTGACCTTTTAGAAAAAATTCTTGTACTGCATGGCAGCCTTGTGGTAGGGCATTGACCAGAGCAAAAGCTTTTTTACCAGGTTTTTTAAACAGTGAAATTCTTGCCCTACTGTAGCGCCACCACTGTTTCCAGCAGATGCTGATCGAAGAGAGGAGCGGCCTTTCACAGAGTTGCAATGTGTGACCATGGAAGATAAGGATCCTGAGTGGCCGAGTGGGTTGGTAGCCTGCTCGTCACGCCGGCGCCCCGGGTTCGCTTCCCGGTCGGGTCGGTTTATCAGAGATTAATTTCTCGGATCTTTACTGCGGGTGGCTCGGTCGCATTATAAACATGGAGTACAATACAACACACAATACAACACATCACAATACAACTGGGGCGCGGTGGTTTAGGGGTATGTTCGGTGCCTTGCAGCTGGAGGGTTGCGGGTTCGAATCCACCTCAAAGTCGCCGCGTAGGGACCCTGGGCAAGTCCTTCACTCGCAATTGCTCATGCGCTTCGGCGTGAAACTCCGATTCAGCGTCCGCGCAGTAGTCGGGAGCGCCTCTGAATGGGAAATCTGGTAGGGGCGCTATAACAAGTGTTCAAATACAATACAATACAATACAATGAGGTGTACCATGCAAAGCTTCTGGCATCTATGGCACTGTTGTAACGCCCAAGGTGACCGCTTCAAGCGAGATGGTAGCATTGGGTGAGGTGGATTAACATCAGTTGATGCCTTGTGCATTAGACAACAGCACAATAGAAATTACTAATTAATGATAATGCGTAGTACCTTTTGTTTTCTGACAATACCTTGTCTTTTGTTTCTGTGCGCAAGGTGCTATAACGGAAAGTCGTATGAAGTGACGAAGACGAGTGAAGTCTGCACATGTACGGCCGATGATTTTGACTGGTAGGTCGCAGAGTTCATCTCACGTTTAGTCTGAATCTAATCTTAATCTGGTCTTATTATTTATTTTTCGTTATTAATTATTATTTATTTTTGGGTATTAATTATTATTTATTTTATTGTGTATTAGCTATCATTTATTGGGTATTAATTTTTATTTATTATTGGGTAGTAATTATTATTTATTATTGGGTACTAATTATTATTTATTTTTCGGTATTAATTATTATTTATTATTGGGTATTAATTTTTATTGGGTATTAATTATTATTTATTTTGGGTATTACTTATTATTTATTATTGGGTACTAATTATTATTTATTTTATTGTGTATTAGCTATCATTTATTGGGTATTAATTTTTATTAGCTATTAATTATTATTTATTTTGGGTATTAATTATTATTTATTATTGGGTATTAGTTATTTATAATTGGGTATTACATTTAGCTATTATTTATTATTGGGTATTAATTGTTATTTTATTATTGGTTATTAATTATTATTTATTGAGTATTAATTGTTTTCTGTGTCTGTAGTGACTATGGGTACAAGCGCATCGGCGACATCTGCGTTAAAGACACGTCGGCCAAATTCAAGGAGCTCGATATCTGTCTACGGGGTCACGAAGAAAAGGTTGTTCCGATGGGGTAAGTAGCGGGTGAATCTGCCCCCCACACCCCCGGATCACTTGTCAGGTCTACTGGACTCATTTCAGCTACTCTTAGCTGCTTGAGTTGTATGTATGTATGTACATAAGAGAACACTTAATATAGCGAGTTTTAAGTAACAAGCAAAGACACCGTGTTTAGTTGAATTGAATTTGGACCTAGTCTGTCCTTGGACCGGATTTGGCCTTAGTCCTGATTTGTCCTTGGACCTGATCTGTCCTTAGTTTTGATTTGGTTCCTAGTTCTGATTTGTCCTGGGACCTAGTTTGATCTTGGACTTGATTTGTCCTTAGTTCTGATTTGACCTTATTCCTGATTTGTTCTTAGCTCTGATTTTTTCTTAATCTCGATTTGTCCTTAGTCCTCATGTGTCCTTAGTCCTGATTTGTCCTTAGTCCTGCTTTGTCCTTATTCCTGATTTATCCTTAGTCCTGATTTGTTTGGTGGCTGATGTCTGTGGTTTCTTAATCCAGGTACCATAAGATTCCCGGTGACAAATGTTCCGGAGGATTTCTTCCAGCGGAGGCCAAGATGATCGACCTCAACACGGTCTGTACGTCGGATCCTCTTTCCGGTGAACATCAGCCTTCAGCTTCCGTAAACGACATTCCAGTAAGTGATCGATCCGGTTGATCGAAGCCTTGTGTGCTGATCGCTATTGTAATTGCATGCTTTAACGAAGGAGAGATCGTGGCTGGATGTATGGATGGATGGATTGATGGATCGATGGATGGATCGATGGATGGACTAGGTCCAAATTCAATTCAACTAAACACGGTGCCTTTGCTTGTTACTTAACACTCGCTATATTAAGTGGTCTCGATCGATGGATGGATCGATGGCTGGATCGATGGATGGATGGATCGATGGATGGATCGATGGACCAGGGAATGGATGGATGTATCAATGAATGAATCTGTGGATCGGTGGATTGATGCATGTATGGATGAGTAAGTAAGTACTTGGTGGATGAATGGGACTGGCTGTCTGCCTTATGGACGGATGGATGGATGGGTCGGTGGATTGATGACTGGATAGGTTGGTGGATGGATAGGTTGGTGGATGGATAGGGTGGATGGAAAGGTGGGTATATGGATTGGGTGGATGGAAAGGTGGGTAGATGGATAGGTTGGTGGGTGGATATGTGGGTATATGGATTGGGTGGATGGAAAGGTGGGTAGATGGATAGGTTGTTGGGTGGATAGGTTGGTGGATGGATAGGTGAATGGATAGGGTGGTGAATGGATAGGTGCATGATGGATAGGTTGGTGGATGATGGATAGGTGAGTGGATAGGTTGTTGGATGGATAGGTGAATGGATAGGTTGGTGGATGGATAGCATCTGTTTTTGTCTTTCGTTCTTTGCAGACTGCCAGGACAGACGGTCGTCGCACGGCTGTCGTCATGACGGCCATCTTTGCCATCTTCTGCGTCATTCTCCTCATCGTCCTCGTCACGTTCCTCGCCCGGAAGTACAAGGTCATCAACAAGAGGTCAGACAATCGACTGGCCATCATAGGATCCCAACACCTTTGGCAGATGTGCTTACTAGCTAATCTATGTGGCTGGTACTAGGTGGAAATTTATTTAGCACCCCTTCAAGAGACGAACTCTTCCTGATTATTATTTTTACGCATTTGTTAAGTACCACTGTCAGGCAACTAAGCATCAATCAGTGGAACTTGATTGGTTAATTGATTCATTTATTTGTTGATTGGCAGAATAAGTTTATTGATTGAATTGTTTGATTGATTGAATTGTTTGATTGAATTGTTTGATTGATTGAATTGTTTGATTGATTGAATTGCTTGATTGAATTGTTTGATTGAATTGTTTGATTGATTGAATTGTTTGATTGAATTGTGATTGATTGAATTGTTTGAATTATTGAATTGATTTTGATTGATTGAATTCTTTGATTGATTGAATTGTTTGAATGAATTCTTTGATTGATTGAATTGTTGGAATGATTGAATTGGTTAGTGTTTGATTGAATTGTTTTGGTGTTTGATTGATTGATTAATTGATTGATTGATTGGTTCGACAGGCCGACGTATCGTTACTCCAGCATCCGCTGTGATGAAGATGAGCCGACCATTTTGATTCCGAATAATCACCACGGATCATCTCTGTTCGAGGACACTTCAGACGACGTAATCTAATCAATGAAATCTAATCTAATAATTAATTATATAATCAAATAAAATCTGATCTAATCTAGTGATTAATTATAATCATATCAAATATTAAATTAAATAAAATCTAATAATCTAACTATCAATTTAATCAAATCAAAGATAAAATATACTCAAATCTAATCTAATAATTATAATGAAATCAGATATAAAATATAGTCACGTCTAATCTGTCTTATCTGACAACTTCTACTGCACAGTTGTAACACACAAGAGATCGATCGGTGAGACATGGATCATGATCCAACCATAATCTAATAATTTAATCACGTGCTAATTGTTATCTAATCATGATTAGTTGGGGAGCACTTATCGAACTCCGATAGGCTGCAGCGAGTAAGCTAATCTTAAGACGTCTGTGACACACATCGTAAATAGTTGCAAGAGAGCAAGGTAAGTAAGTAAGTAGCCTTTATTTGCATATGGCAAGTGCACTTGCTTTAATTTATATAGGAGGATGGTATATACATATTTGAAATGGAATCTCAAACCGGAGCAGATCATATAGACATACACACACAGCTGAGTATAACAAAAGACACTTCGATAAACAAAGCCACTTTAAGACAGTTAATTGTTGTCTGGCGTTGTTTCTGTGTCGACAGGAAGTGCCTGAAACGTTGAAAATGGTTGCTAACGGCAAACGCCCCAACGGACAACCGGTTGCCAACGGTCACATTCCAAACGGGTCGGTCGCCGGGGAAACCAAGGCCTCCGTCCATAGCAACTCAAAGACGAAGCTCATCGACTCCGATGATGTGAGTCAACCGAGTCACGACTCAGTTTAATTGGGGGCGCTCGATAGTGTAGTGGTTAGCGTGCTGGACTGTCATTCGAGAGGTCGGGGTTCAAATCCCCACAGGGCAGAAATTGCATGTTAGATTTTTTGTTGTTGCTCCACATGTGCCCCCTAGCCAACTCAGCTATAATGAGTACACTGACTACAGCCTGTTGCGCAAAACATTTTTTGTTAGGAAACATATTGCTTGAAGAAATAAAGTGTAAGAAAAGCAAACGTGATTGAAACTTTTAAAAGCAACAGCTTGCTTTAATAAACATAAAATGTGTAAAAACTGTTTAGTACATGTCTGTATTCCAGTGCGATTAGCAAATGGTTTAATAAAGAGTATACTTATTTTCTTATTATCAAATTCCAGTTGTATTGTATTGCATTCAGTCTAATAATTTAACAGTGTTAATAAAGGGCTGTGATTTTTGTGTTTTAGGAGCTGCTGGATTAAGGGAAAAGTTGTTACCACGTTGCCTTGCGCGAGTCTGTGCGTGCGTGCGTTTGTGTATTATAAGTACTTTGGCAACTCTTGATAGAATGAAACACAGTATCTTAACCGGTTTACAGCAACTTAACTAAACAGAAAAACCTGCATTGAAGCTGGTCTGCTTCTTCAGAAAAACGCTTTTAACGCTTTCAGTCTCGTCTTGTTTTAAATGGAGGGTCTAAGTTTTCGCTGATTTTTCTTACACGGTCGAAACATCATCTGGGGAAAAATTGTTGTTTATGTTGATTTCTTGGCTCGTGACAGTGACGTGTGATTTGTATCTGATAATTTTTCGTATGTATATTCCAGGAATATTGCTTCTACTTGTGACGCTTTTGCAAGGTTGCTTCTGGGTCATTCGGGGTGTATGGAGGGTATCTGGATGTCAGGAACCCAGTAAAACTTCCCCGATCTTCCCTTGTGGGGCATGGTTGCCGATTGGTTAGAGTGCTTGTCTTGTAACACGGAGAGTATGGGTTTGAGCTTCCTCCTCCGAGATGGTTATAGTGTAGAACTTGAGCAAGTCTTTCACTCGTAGTTGCTTAGCGCCGTCGATTGATGATTGCTCATTAGGTAGTGTGCTCGATAAGCGGGTAATAATCTCAAAAGTGCCAGTGATTTCATTTTGTTCAAACCCCGTCTTGCGCCCTTCCCTTCTGGTAGAGTGTTGTTACAGATAGTGAAACCATCTAGAACTCGAATCCCTGTTTTCTGTAACTACAGTGAGTTGGCTATTTCAAAACACTGTGCTTCCTGTATGGTTCAATTGGGGCATTTTATGTAGCTTCTTTCAATAGACTCTCGCGTGGTTAAATCACCCCGATGTTTTGGGACCATTTTGGGGGACGTTTGTGATGGTTTTGAAAGGAGCTGTTGTGGCTTTATGCCGTGGAAATGCTGTTGAACATGCTCCTCGCTGGATAACAACTGCATAATTAATTGCCTTAGAATTTCTTACTACTTGCCTTCTGGTATACCGTGCCTTCCAGCTTCTGCTCCAGCTGCATTTGTGCTTCATATTGTTTCAATCCAGGGTTTCCTTCAGTGTTTTACCTTTTCCCGTGGGACACCTTAACTGATTTTGGACCAAGATAGCTGATTGGTTAGAGCGCTTGCATTGTAACGCGGAGAGTACGGGTTCGAGTCTCCTTCCTGAGACAGTTTCTGTGTAGGGACCTTGAGCAAGTCCTTCACTCACAGTTGCTCAGCGCCATCGATTGATGCTTCGTCATTAGATAGTGGCCTTAATAAATGCGGAATATTAATAATAGCTGTCACTGTTTCCACAAAGTGTGTGCATAACTGCAATCCTCACCACATAAAATCATGACGAAGTGTTGCCATGAAAAAACAACCACTCATATTTTAATGGAGAATGTACAGTGCTGCTATGTCCCCAAAGCTAAGAACTTATGAAGCCATATTGGTTGACATGCCTTGCAAGAAGTGCAGAATAGTGCGAAATAATTACTTTTTGGCATACCACTTTACACGCTGTGTCATAATTTGTGTTCCCTACAACTTTGTGTAATAACAGTCCACGCTGTATCTCACGTTGGTAATTAGAAGTTCTTGTGAGATGTTAATTCGCTTGGTGTCAAGTCTGAACCGTTCATAACTAGAAAGAACATTGTCTGAAATGTTCATAACTTGATAAAAAGATTTTGAACTGTTCACGACTTGGTTGAATAATTTTGAACCGTTCATGACTAGAAAGAACATTGTCTTATGAATTGTACATAGCCTGGTGAAAGGTTTTGAACTGTTTGCAGCTTCATTGAAATAAAGTTTGAACCGTTCATAACTTGGTAGAAGGTTTCTGAACTGTTCATAGCTTCGTTCATTTCTGCTTTATTTCTTCAACGTTCTTAATTCGTAATTTTGCTGAGATGGTGATTTCAGTTTTGTTTCTTTTTCTGCTCATCTGACATCAGTTTTTCGCCGGAGGAAATGTTTGGAGGCATTTATTTTTGTCGTGTTTTGTTTGCAAGGTTTCGCTATCTTCGGCAGGCAGGGTTAACAGAGAATTTTTGTACATAGCGCGCTTGCATTTTGGGAGTAGTGAATATGGCGTTTTAATTTTTGTAGTGATTAATCAGAGTAATTGGTTAATTGGTGGCTCAGAGTGGTGGCGTTTTGTGGTGAAACCATGCGTCTTTTAGAGATGCTGGTTTCTGTGAATCACTGGCGGCGTTTGCGATTTTGTAAAGACATGGTTTTAGTGTGCCATTGGTTGATGCCGTGTGCATTAGACACAGTGCAATAGAAGTTACTAATAAAAAAATAGAAGTTACTAATTATTAAAAGTAGAAGTTACTAACTGATAAAAATAGAAATTACTAGTAAAAGAAAGACCACTATTATTAATAAAATAGAAGTTACTTATTGTGCAAATAAGTTATAATGATTAAAAATGCATACTAATTATTATAGAATAACTGTTGTCAACCATAGAAGTTCGAGAAGTTACAATTATGTAAAAATAGAAGTTACTAATTTTAAAAATAGAAGTTACTAATTATTAAAAATAGAAGTTACTTATTAATAAAATAGAAGTTACTAACTGATAAAAAAAGAAGTTACTAATAAAAGAAAGACCACGATTTTAATGAAAATGAAAAGTTAATTGTGCAAATAAATGCTGATTGATTTGCATAGAATGGGATTAACCAAATGGTTGACAGTTCAATTATGTGTGAGACGTCTGCTTTGTTTGTGCCCTCTGTAAACTCAGCTCTGAGGCTAAGAAGATCTTGAGGACTGGTCACCTAGCACTTAACACCCATTACTGCTTCTTGGGGTTAGCCTAGGGAACTGCTCTTCTCTGTCAATAAAAATTAATGCTTAGGATAAAGATGTTTTATGATTTTAGTAATTGATAATAACAAAAGGACCATCATTAGTATGGACTAATTATTAGTGTGAACTAATTAGTGTGAACTAATTAATTTGGGGTTAAGTAGTTGCTTTGCATTGATCATTGTAGTGCACTGTTGGTTGGTGTGTTGGCTTGCGTGTTGGCTTGCATGCTGTGGATCTCAATGTCCCTTCATTCCAGCTTAACGGCCTTTGTAATTAATTATGCAATCGTAATTATTATGCAGATTTATGATGACGTGCAGGCTGTCTGGCACCGACGCCCATCTCGTTGCCATGACAACAGTGCCAGATGCACACCAGACGTGTGTGTGTGTGTGTGGTTGTGTGTGTGTGTGTGGTTGTGTGTATGTGTATGGTTGTGTATGTGTATGTGTGTATGTCTGTGTATGGTTGTGTGTCTGTGTGTGGTTGTGTAGATGTGTGTGTCTTCTTGGCTAAGGATACCTCTCAGACAGTTCTTGTTTAAGTCTTATTGAATGTTTTGTATGGATATTAGTATCAATAATAATTAATAATAATAATATGATTTATATGATGCTGTAGCACGTTCAAAGCAGAAGAAAAGGGCATTTGTACAGGAGTGTAAGCACCTTTATTCCTAGAATACCTTTGTAGAACCCATCAAAAAGTAGTTTGTCTGAGTGGTGGTTAAGTACCCGGTATGTTTACACAGGGCCATCAAAAACACGGGAAAGTTTTTCCCCCCCTAGTGAAATGGATTTTGACTCAACTGTTAACGTTTGCAATGTATTTGTTTAACTATAACTATTTTTCAACTAAAATAAAACAGTTTACACAAGAACTTCCTTAAAATGCTGTGTTGGGTTTACACCAGAATTTCCTTAAAGAGCTGTCGGGACTATAACGAGGAGCAACTTATGACAAGGTTCGCTTACAATGACGTTCTCGAAATGTGGGATCCATGTACCTGATTGTGTTACTTGAGAATTCGTGTTATGGTAAGAGTGCTTATGAAGAGGTTCTGGTGTTTTCATGACTATATGATGCGACTGACTATTTTGCGCCTTTTAAAGAACTCTCAGTACGGCTGAAGATTGGCTGAAGGGTAAGTTAGGTGCTTTTGAGTGGTTGAACAGTTTTATGGGTAAGTAAGGAAGCGGTCTTGGTTTTTGCATCTCGCATTGCTATTTCATGCTGATTCCAGGATCCTGGTCAAAAGCAATACATTAGGCTTAATGATGATGGCTTGTTTAGAACTTTCTTGCTTACTGTATGTTGGTTGTTAGCTACCGCGCCCCAAACGATAGTCCCAATGTTTTCGACCAACTTCCAAAACTGACGCTCAGAATGGAGGATAGTTGAAATGTATTTTTGAAATGATATGATCTGTGTAAGAATATAAGATGTTGTAATTACCTTTTAAAGTAGAGTCTTGTGCTTACACAGTGTATGAATTGAAAATAGCTTCTTGGCCATTATTTCTTCTGAAGAATTTACAAAAGGAGAAGCTTTGCTAAGTTTGTTTTTAAAATGCAGCGATTACGGCCAGAAGACTTGTTTTTCACTGGTAACGGAACAGTGGACGTTTCAAGATCATATACTGGATTATTGGCTCGACCGAAGTTTGTCATAATATTTTCCATTGGTTCATGTTTTCCTCTGCCATAAATGCAGATAAATAAAGCCATAAAGTAAACAATGTTCGGTACCTTGAAGAGTATCCATGTAACCTAGCGAGTCTGTGACAGTCGTGGCTGTAAGGGCTGTGAAACTAAAATCCTTATATAATGTTAATAATAATGATAATAAAATGATAATAATAATAGTAATAGTAATAACAATAATAGCCCTAATAATTATAGTAATAATTATTGTAATTGTATTGTATTTACAAATTTATAAAGCGCCTCTCACAGTGAACACCAATCAGAGGCGCTCCCAGTGCGAAAGACCCCGAGCGAAAAGAGTGGTCTTAAGACAGCGAAAGGAAGCTCATGGACCACTGGTTATTATAAAAATTATAATAACAGTGGGCCCTAGTTATAACAATAGTAGAAGTTACAATCTATTTTTGCAGACAAGGCCTGTTGTTGAAATGTCTTAACGAGTCGATAATGGTGCCTTCACCAACGGAAAGAGTGCCTTTTCTTTCAGTTAAACCTTTCTACAGCTGCCCTTAGATGAGACCTATGGGAATATGGGTCCTGTGGATTCCATATGGGAATATGGGTCACGTATGGGCATGCTGGTAGGAACATGTTGCCTTACGGCTTTTGCAAAAAACTACAATCTTGAATCTCGCAGAACTTTATTTCTCTAAGCCTCTTGACTATTTTTGTAAATTATTATTAACTAATCCTTTTGTCGGCTTGATTCGTTTGGGGCCAGCGTTGTAACATTTTCGTTCTGTTTTTGGTTGAAGTCGAGTAATTCTTTGTGATGGAGAAGACTGGTGGGTTTGTGATTTCTACTGGGAAACATTGTGCTGTAATTAAACAAGATATGTTTTCAGTCGTGGTTCTTGGTGTTTATTAGTGTAATCGTAAACTCATATTTCCAGGAGAGAGAGAGAGAGAGGGGGAGAGAGAGAGAGAGAGAGACAGACAGAGAGAGAGAGAGAGAGAGCGCAGGGCACCAGTTTATTCAAGAGCGCTACGTCAAGTCAGTGGGGTTGTCCCTCCGCCAACATGCCACTACCCTACCTGTGGCAGTGCCAGTCCCAAGCATGGAGAAAGGAGAAGGGCGACGCAAATCATCTTTGTTATGACACAGTGTCGTTAAACAGCAACTAACCAACAACGGACCCATATAAAGCTCCCCATCTAACGCCTATAGAAATGTTCGCAAGACGAGAGCTGTCCATTGGATCATTGGAGGTCCGCGTCTGGTTTCCAAACACAAAAGTGAGGAGGCAGACCAGTTGAGATTTGTCTTTAGCACAAATGGTAGTTGGTTCTTGCCGTCATTGAAACATTAAAAGCACTCGATAGAAAGAGTTTTATTTTACAGAAGTATCCAACGCTGAAAAATAGACCTCATTAACATACGCACACAATTAATTTATTATAGGCCTACCGACCGGTCTAGCACTGCCGTTGAAAATAACGTTCTCGGTTAGCGAACAACAAGTCAAGAAAATATAGTTTTACATCACAGAAGTTGTAGAAAATAACGACTTTCTACGATCCACAACTAGTCTGAGGATTTCCCAAAATGTGAAACATTCCGGATAAAGCATTCTCTGAACTACCAATGAAATAGAAAGATACTTTCTTTCAAAATTGGATTTAAAAAATCACTACCTAAGGGCTTAATCTTCAATTATACAACCATAAAACACATTTCTTCCAACAAACAAAGAGCACAAGAATTTTCAGTAGCTGCAAAACGAACAAAGTGACAACCGAACATTAGGAGGAAAAATTAGGAGTTAATGACTGGTAATGTAACTGGTGGCATGCAAAGTAACATCATAATGTCCAGTAAATTTAATGGCCTGTAATTACATGATCAATAAAATTCTCTAAATGTTATAATGTACTAAACTCGTGGATAAGCAACACAAAACTGACAAGTTTTCAGTTGAGCATGAAATGACACAAAAGACCAAACAGATACAGAGAGAGAATTCCAAAATATCAGGTCAAGCAACTGATAAAGATCGTTCAGCCAGTACAGTTCTAACTTTGGCACGACAAATGATAGACAACCCGAAGATCTTGTTGAATATTGAAGAGACTCAGTGCTTTTTTTCAGCCGGAGCGTTCCGGGACCTTTTTCAGCTATTAAAAAATAATTTAATTAATTTAAATTTTTAATTAAAAATTATTTAAAATTAGTTAGATCCTTTTATTTAATTTCAGTGCTTTCAGTGTTTATTGATATTGATATAGGCTAATATGAAATAGAAATATTGGCATAAAATATACCCCTATTATTGTTCTGAATTTGTTGAGTTCCGGAACCATTTTTTATAATTTAAAAAGCACTGAAGAGGCTGATCACTAAGGACTGATTTTACATGCTGTGGTTGGCCCAAGTTCAATTTTCAACAAACTATCAGCCCAAATTTGACAGAGAACCTCTACTGAATAGGAAGCCAATGCAGCAATCTAAGTACAGATGTTACATTCCACATTATACCAGAATCCATGTTATACTGGAATGCACCATACGAATGTTCCACTGTACTTTATACCCATACTTTCATTCAGCCATACTTCACAAAACTCCGCCACTGCTCGTACTCTGACAGTGCCAGTCCGAAGCCAGGAGAAAGGAGGAGGGCGACGCTAAACATCTTTGTTATGACATATTGTCGTTAAACAGTAACTAACCAAATCATACTTGACAGTTTTACACCTGTAAATGTATTGGCCAGTAAGGCACGTTTAAAAGCTGCTGACATGGCAGCATTTTACAACACGATAGCGTAAAGTGGCAGTGAGCAAGCAGTTGGCTCAGACCATAGAACCAGACCATATAAAGCACCAGTGTGACAGGACAAGATTTAGTCCTCATAGACCAGATTTAGTCCTTAAAGACCATATTTAGTCCTTAAAGACCAAATTTAGTCCTCAAAGACCAGATTTAGTCCTCAAAGACAAGATATAGTCCTGAAAGACCAAATTAGTCCTTAAAACCCAAATTTAGTCGTCATAGACCAAATTTAGTCCTCAAAAACAAATTTAGTCCTCAAACTGAAAACGTTATGAAAACCATACCGATTAACTCTAACAGAATAAAAATTCAACAGACAAATTTATTATCTCCCATTTATATAGTTCCACTATGTTGACGACAATATGCAACTGAGCAGTAAGTATGTAAGTATTGGGACATTTACCTAGAGTAGTCAATTTAATTTGTCTGATTATGAGTTTGTTGGCTTCACGAAGAAATAACACACCAGGTAACAATAATCACAAATAACAACAACAGCAGCAGCAACAACAATAATAATAATAATAATCAAATAATAATAACAATGACTAAAAAAATGATAAAAATCCAATTCATTTAGCTCCAGAGCATAGCTAATGCTGAAGAATAGGTTGTTGCACATTAATCAAGAATTTCAGTGACAGTTGTTTGACCGCTTAGAATTGGTCAATTCACCTCACATTCAAAGGTAACATCAAGATTTCCAACTGTAGTCGCACATTACCAGCCAGCCAGATACCACTGAATCACAAATGGTATGTAAAGAAGTGAGGTAATTGCCAACACCACTTACCATTCGGACACACATTACCAGTCGGCCAGATACCACTCCGGCACAAATGGTACACGAAGAGGTAAGGTAACTGCCAAAACCAGTTACCACGCACGAGGCGAAAACAGTTACAAGGTTCGTGAGCAAATGACACATAGGATATGTTTCAACAATGCACACAACACACCAACATTTACATTACACGTAACACATTTCAGCTGAGATTTACATTACATGTAACCCATTTCAGCTTAGATTTACATTACACGTAACTCATTTAAGCTGAGATTCACATTACATGTAACCCATTCCAGCCGAGATTTACATTACACGTAACATATTTCAGTTGAGATTTATATTACATGTAACCCATTTCAGCCGAAATTTACACTACCCATAGCACACTTCAGCTGAGATTACACTACATTACGTTACAGCCAACAACCAGCAGTTCTGTCCCGTTTTACTCCGATTTTCCAATAATATTCCTATCAATCTGCAATCTATTCATCTCTTCCTGTTTATTTTCTTTACATTTTTCTCTGGTTTTCTATTACTCTCTCTAGCAGGACAATTCATTTTATATATACAAAATATAAAACGGTTTGAAATGTACGTACGTGTGGCGGCGGCAGCGCTATCTGGCCAATAATATAAGAACATTCTTCGTTATTGCTATCATGGCCCGTACTTAACCAGGGAGGGAGGGAGGGAATCTACTTAATCGTCGCTGTCAGGTTCGGGGGGTATGTCTCAGGGGGGGGTACACCTCTGAGGAGTTTTAATTATAAAATTGGCTCAATATAAATGTGTACTAATGATTACGATGACAAGCTTGCTAATGAACAGATTGTTTGTTCTCGTTACTGATGCTGTGAGTTGTTGCTGGCGTTTGTACTCGTCGGAGTTCATTTAGTGCACGATGGTCTAGTGGTTAGACTGCTGGCCTGTCAACCAAGAGGTCGGAGGTTCAAATCCTCTGCACCCATAGCCAACTCAGCTGTAATTAATACAATGACCGAAGCTGTCAGTGATATGTTGAGACGCCGAGGGAGAGGACTGGCCACCCGCCTTCGTTCATATGCCGAGGCTGAGAAAAACGGTAATGCTTCATACCCATGGCTGTCTCTATGGGACAGCTCAAGGGACTGCTCTTCTTCTTCTTCTTCTCCATTCAGTACTGAAGCTCCCTTACCCCAACTGTCTTTCCAGCTAGCCCCACGAATCTACCCTAGTTTACAAATAAGGTCATCCTGTATGAACCCATCAGAAAGTCATAGTTAAAAAGAACTATTACATTCAAACACCCACACATACATATTATAGTTAGTAGTTACACATACCAGCACAAACATACTATAACATAAACACAAACAATGCTACCCACATCCAGACACATCCGGCAAATGCCAACCCTCTAATGACCCACATTTTCCAGGAAGGGCTGCATCAAGCCGAGGGTTAAGACCGGTTTGTCCATCGAACGCTTGCATTAACAACAGAGGGTTTTGAAGGCTCACTGCAACATCAAGTCCCATGGGGGCAATACTGCGTCAAACCCCAAGGGATATAGGTACAGCTCTAACGGTCACATAACATAAGTACGTAAACAAATACATCTGTTAACACATGTCTATCACCTGGGCGGGGGGGAAGTCGTGGGCAAGGGTGGGCAAGAAAGGCTTGAGGTAAAGGCAATACAGATGCCCCCACCGATGCCATCAGCCAGAAAACTGTTGCAAACAGTTTCCTCCCCATTCTCACAGAACAGGGTACACTCCCAAAACGCAAATAAATCGAGAAATGGGAAAGACACATCTTTTAGCACCACAACATTATCAATATTATCAGAAGTGAAAACAAATAGGTAACATATCTGTTTCAGCACCTCTGTGAAGAAAACTCCTCATAAGTGTGGCCGATTGGTTAGAGCGCTCGCATTGTAACGCTGAGAGCACGGGTTCGACTCTCGCTCGAGGCAGATACTCACTCAATTATTGCTCAATGCCATCTATGTTCTGTCGTATTGTATTGTATTGTGTCTAAAGATTTATATAGCGCCTCTCTCAGAATAACTATTCAGAAGCGCTCTCAGCAAGAAAACCCCGGGGGGAAAGAAACGTCTTTAAAGAACGAGATACCAAAGAGGAAAAACTAGTCATTAGTTTAGCCCTTAATGAGGGGGAAAGTCATTCCAAGTATGGTCGTGTGTGCACTTCTGAACTTTGGAAGGACAGCAACATCACAATAAGTTTGTATAGTATTGTACTGTGTAGGGACCTTTGAGCAAGTCCTTCACTCGCAATTGCTCAGCGCCATCGAAGTTCTGTCGTATGGTCATGTTTGCACTTCGTAACTTTGACAATATCCAATAACACAACACTAACAAGAAAACAAGTTGAAAGAAACGATAGAAATCACAATTGAATATGCAGCAGTTAGTTGTTCCTTGCATGACACACGAAGCGCAGTAAACACCGGCCACAGAAATTGAATCAATCGCAACTACTTTCTGAGACGTAACCTACAGCAGGTATCAATCATATGCGTAGAAATAAAGCACAATCAGTGTGACCCAGACATCACTACGGCCTATAGTCAGATACTAGAGTGACCTACGGCCAAATACTAGTGTACCTATAGCCAGCCACTAATGTGGCCCATAGATACCAATCTAGATAGCAATGTTGCCTGAAGTCAGATACTAATGTGGCCTGATGCCAGATACTAATGTGGTCTACAGCCAGATACTATAGTGACCTACAGTCAGATACTAGAGTGACCTACAGCCAGACACTAATGTGGCCTGAAGCCAAATACTAACATTGTGGTCCACAGTCAGATATTAATAAGGCCAGAGGATAAAGTAATTAGACAAGAAAATATTAAAATTTACCTCCACAAAATAGCTCAGAAAAACTTGGCAGCTTCAAGTCACAACATCTCAATGTTTGTGTTAGCACCTTTGCCATATATATTCTAGAGGGGCTAAATAAATGTTCACATACAAGCACATACATACATACATACATACAGACATACATACATACCCTACATATATTCATGCAGACATACGTATAAAAATATTAGGACTGCGGAAGTAATGATTAATTAATCAATTAATTGTAATTAATTTTAACGACTAAATTTATTTTTAACGATTAATCGAAGCCCGCTTGTTATAGTTGATAAGGTGACCCAGTATTATAGCCCTTGTGATTATATTGTCAATAAAATATGTTGCTCACTAGAACCTAGTGCTCAGCATTAACATGCTGGTTTGTTTAAGTAATTGGTTGAAGGAAGACAATTGAACTGAAAAACGTAAACAAGACTACTAATATGAATAGTAAGTAAGTAAGTAGGGCTTAAATAACTAGTAAGTAACAACTAACTAGCAATAAATGTTAGTAATACTATTAAAAAATAAGTAATGAATAATGTTAATTTTGCATTTGTCATTACTTATTGGGGAAATACACTTAATCAAAATTAACTATTAATTAATCGTTAATTATTAAATAGTTAACTAGTCAAAAAACTTTAATCGTTAACAGTCCTAAAATCCATACGTACATACATACATACATACATGCATGCATGCATACATACATACATGCATACATACACATGGCAGTGTGTCTGGTATTATTTTCACAAAAATAGGTCAACAAATGAACAGATTCTTCAACACAGAAACAAGATGAAAAAACAGCTTTAAAGCCAAACAGTCATTTAAAAATCAGCAGACATTTCAAACAAAAAAACCAGCAGGTTACCACCTACCACTAAAAACAGTGATGTTTAAAGACCCCATCTTAACATAAAATTTCACACCTGGTCTGTTTTGCTGTGCAGTCTTATGTACATATTTTCAACCTCAGATTGTTTCACACGTTTAACGTAAAGATTCGGTCAGAAGTTAACAAATCTCTTAAAATTTTGCAGTGCAGCATTTTCAAGCAATAAAACAACTCCACACAACTAACAACACATCTTGTTAAAATCTAACAGCAAATTCAAAATATAATATATTAAACGCTGAAGAAACACCAAGTGAAAAAATATCCAAACGCTATTTACAAAAGTACAACGGTATCTACAAAAAGTGCACCAGAAAAGTCCAGAATATCAGACATAACAGCCTGAACAACAGCAAATTCTAAAACAAGAATAAAAATTGGCTGAATTATATTATTGACACGTTTCAATATCGTGTTGATTTTCCACAAGAGAAAAATGAGCAGTGATTGCTTCATGCGATGCAGGTTTAAGAAGATGAGCGAAAGGCGCTCACATCACGAGCGAAAGGCGCTCATATCGGTGAACAACAGTTTTCCAACTGTTCGAAAATACAGAACAACTGTAATTATGGAGCACACTGGTCCCTAAACAGCCGAACTTAACTGGGAAAACAATAATCTTCGTTGAGCATTAGGAGAAAACCTTTGTGAGATTTCTACAGATGTTCACTATTCGTTTGAAAATTATTATCAACTATAAATCGTTAATTATTTTTCATTAATTGTCCAATTCACCTATTTATTAATTTATCAATATTATTAGTTATTATTACCGATTAGCAACTTCTATTACACAGGGCATAAACCGATGGTGCACTAAACCCAACCAATCGTTTTCCATTTGCCAATATCGACACGGAGTTAAAACCTAGAGTGTGCTCGAAAGCATTCATGAAATCCAAGAAATCAGTCATAAACAGGATGCAAGGACTGCTTCGTGAGCGCTTGGAAATACTTTGATAGAGAGAAGGCCAAGCATATGTGAAGCTCAGATACTGTGCCTCATGGACACAATTGTAATCGAACATTTATATAGCGCCCTTAGCAAGCAAAACAAGCTTATAATTATGATGTTATATATCACTGTATTAAACCAACGACTTTGAAATTTGTGAGCCAACTAAAGCCGGTCTTGTATTTCACCACTATTGTACAATTTTATTGCTAACTATTTAAAATTATTATTACTGTATTACTTTTTGCGCATGGTAGCACCGATCCAATGCGATTTCAAACTAACTAGCAGTACAATGAAACTGGAAAATTTTAATTAGTGACTCCTAGGGACAACAGTGTCTAATGCACAAGGCATCAACCGATGGCACACCAAAACCAAAGATATCATCAGGTCAATATCCACAATAAGAAAATCAGGCCATTTTTATTATTATCATTATAGTATTGTATTGTATTGTATCTAAAGATTTATATAGCGCCTCTCTCAGAATAACTATTCAGAAGCGCTCTCAGCACGAAAACCTCGGGGGAAAAGAAACGTCTTTAAAGAATGAGAGACCAAAGAAGAAAAACTAGTCATTAGTTAGTCCTAGTCCTAGGAACAAAAAGATCATTACTAATACTATTATTTCATTATAATTATAATATTATTATTACTTTATTGTAATATATCATTATTATTAGCATTATTATAATAATAATATTATTATTGCTAGTATTAGTATTGTGATTATCATTATTATTATTAGTAGCAGTAGTACTAATATCACTATTTATACTGCAAAGTTGTAATGTCAAACAGGAACCAGGCGCAAATCTGAACTCTGGGTTGGTTGCATAAGACAACGGTTGTACAAGCTGTTGTCCACAAAACACTGTCACTAAACAACGCACGACTAAAAGTAGAAATGCAAAAAACAACAACACTGCACAACTCACACGGATTATAAAATGTTGAGCTTCTTCGACCAAGGCAGGAAAACTCTGAATGCCGTCACACGACCCACTTCGTCAAAATATATAGACGTATGAGCCGGGTCATCTCTCTCTCTCTATGATGTATACAAAAGTCTAAAAATAGTTACGACGTCATGATGACACCGTATGCGACTTGTCCGTATCGACAAGTCATGCTCCTATCAATGGAACCGATAGATACAAATCCTGTTCACAGCAGCAACAGCTAGTTATGGGCCCTAGCAGTAGCAACTGCTATCTAAAAGCCCTAGCAGTAGCAACTGCTATCTAAGAGGTCCTAGCAATAGCAACTGTTTATTACGGCCCTAGTTAGACACTTTTCTTTTTGTACTAAGTTGCGGTTTGTCAACCTAATGTTTCAATAAAGGAGTATAAATATAGTAATAGCAACTGCTATATATTTAAGGGCCCTAGCAGTAGAAAATGCTATTTAAGAGACCTAGCAATGCAACTGTCATATAAGGGCCCTTGTAGTAGCAACAACTACATAAGGGCCAAAGAAGTAGCAAATGCTACTTAAGGGCCCTAGCAGTAGCAAATTCTAACTAAGGGACCTGGCAAAAGCTACTGCTAAGGGCCCAATCCGGAACAACTGCTACACAGTGGCCTTTGCAGAAGCCACGGCTACGTGTGGCACCCATCACAAACAAATTCTTCAACAAACACGAACACACGCGGCTTTGCGCTTCGAGATTTTGTCAAATCACGACTCACGAACATTGCACCATATGGAACCAAAAACAGTAGACCTCTGTTACTGAATCAGTTCGGTCGAGGGAACCAAACGAACCACCAACGCTGCGGAACAAAAGCGTCCGCAACCAGCAACTTTGGCCATCTGGTGTTCGGTTAGTAAATGAAATCAAGACGCCGGGACGATCTTCGACGGCGTCTTCACATTGGCCGGAGTCTGCAGATTATCGAAGATGCTGATGGTTGGGATCGTCAGCGGCGATAGCGCCATATGGCCGCTCAGGAACGGGAACTGGAAAAGCGACGAAGTGGCGCTTCCGGGTCGCGGGCTGTTGTTGGCGAGCGGACTGAGCGAGCTCCAGAAGTGGAGCGGAGCCATCGGCGTCCTCTGCTGGCCGTGCGGGCTCGTCAGGAAGATGGTCGGGGTGGAAACACTTCCGTTGGACGCTTGCGCCGAGCTGGGATGCAGCTGGAAAGGCGTTCCGGAGAACAAGACGGTCTGGTTGATGGCCGAGCAGAGACGGAGCGGGTTCGGCTTGGGTTTCGGAACGGGGTTTAGTCTGGGTTTCGGTTCCAAGCCGCGGTTCAGTCGCTTCTCTTCGGATGATTCGATTGGGGACGTGGGCCGACGCTTCTGACCCGGCCTCTGTTCGGGTCGGTCGGGGTCGTCGTGGGTCATATCGGGGGTCGTTTCCCGGTCGGGGCTTGATCGAACGTCTTCGTGATCATCGTCGGAGTGCATTGTTACAGTGATCGGTGGGATTACAATCGCTCGTTTGGTAGGTGATGAAGTATCGGACGAATCTGAACCGATAGTGGCAGGGTTGCCAGCGATGGGATCTGAGGATGTGGCGCCCGGGGTTGAAGCGACGGAAAGAGAATAGGGACTGGACACACGATTGGGTAGAAGGGAGGAATGATTCGACAAAGTGGAGCTGGTTATGGTCAGCGTCGGCGTGGATTCGGAATTGGCCGGATCTCGACGCGGATAAGAGGTGGACAGACGCGATGCAAAAGGTGGAACTGCCAGAAGAGCGGAGGAGACGCTGTCCAAAACACTGTTGTTTGGAATGATCTTAACACCAAGGGATGTGGCATGATGGTGGGTCGATGGATTTGGAGTGAACAGGTGGGTGGAAAAGCTAGGAATGCCTAGATGAGCAGGGATATCAGAAGCGCGCAAACCGGTCGACAAGCTGGAAGCGCTTGTTCGTGGAACGACCGGGGGAACTGAGGAATCGCCTCCGTCGAGTGGAGCCGAGGCATCTGAAACAATTGAAGAGTTAGACACATCTATGTCACTTCTCGGGGACTGAACACCCAAAGGAACAACCGAAGTCTCCTCGTTTGTCTCAGGCGCTTGGCTTGAAACCAGGACGAACTGGGGCGTACCGAACAGGTCCGGTCTCGGATACCCCGCAAAGGACCACCCGACACCGAGCGTTCCGGTCTTCGACTGGCACCCGACGGAATCGGGCGCAAGGAAAGTCGGGAACAACTGAAAGACAGAACCACCTCCAGATGACGCCAATTCCCCATTCCCGCCACCCAAGGTAAAGAACGACGCGCCGGTACCATCTCCTTCCTGTCCCACTCCAGACGACATCGGCTGCTCCGCAAAAAGAACGTGGGGCATTCCCCCTGCACCAATTCCAACAGGAATTAGCGAAGTCCGCAGCGAAAAATTATCAGCAAATTGCTCCATGTTCGCCCAAATAGGCCGAGGAGGAGATTTCGAAGAACCCGACACCGACGTGGCGCAAGAAACAGTCGCGTTACCCACAACGTCAACAGATTTCGGCCGCGTAGAAGTCTTCGACAAGACCGCACCCTCCGTAGCTCGAGATTCCGACGCAAGATTCGACCCGGTAACCTTTCCAGATGACAGGAGAATAGTCTTTGTTTCTACGGCTTGTTTGGTGTGGGCAGATTTCGGCGAAGTCTTTTCCAAAACGTGTTCGCTTGACACAGTGTCCCTTTCCACATTCGGCAAAATCCTCGACGCGGAATTCGTCAGCTTTTTGTCGTACTTGTACGGTTTGCAGCTGGAAAACTGCGTCGCACCCCAGCATCCGATATCCGTGGCGGAGGAATCCATCTGCATCTTTTCGCGGAACGGTATCTTGTACTCGGTCTTGATGATCTCCGGAAAAGAGACGAACTGGTAGACGAACTTCTTTCCGATCACCTTCTTGATGATGTTCTTGTCATAGTAGTAGCGCAGCGCTCGGCTCAGCTTGTCGTAGTTCATGTTTGGTTTGTTCTTGCGGATGCCCCAGAGTCTCGCGACTTCCTCGGCGTCGAGAAGCTTGAACTCGCCGTCCTTGTCATCTGTCCATTGAATCAAGTCCAAATGTTGCTTACTTATTAACAGCTCGAGCAAGAACTGCCAGAGAGTCACGTTTGATTCAACACCTACAAAAACAAAACATGTAATAGTGAGAGTTTTAACAGCAATGAAGTGCAATGACAACATTCTAAACAGCAACAAAGCACGTAATAAGGACAGTTTTAACAGCTCAACAAATCACACAATGACAGTTTTAACAGCTCAAAAAATCACATAATGACAGTTTTAACAGCAAAAAATCACATAATGACAGTTTTAACAGCGTAACGCATCACATAATAAAAAGTTTTAACAAAAACAAACCACATAATAACGACACTTTTAAAAGCAACAAACCACATAATAACGACACTTTTAACAGCAACAAACCACATAATAACGACACTTTTAACAGCAACAAACCACATAATAACGACACTTTTAACAGCAACAAACCACATAATAACGACACTTTTAACAGCAACAAACCACATAATAACGACACTTTTAACAGCAACAAACCACATAATAACGACACTTTTAACAGCAACAAACCACATAATAACGACACTTTTAACAGCAACAAACCACATAATAACGACACTTTTAACAGCAACAAACACGATAGCAATGGTAATTTCAGCCTTGGTACAAAAGATGCAGTTTGATTGGATTGTTACCTTTCACGGTGTTCCGTAGAACTGAAGTGTAACATTCAGCCTCCCTCTTTGGAACCATCGCCTGCAGGTCGGACATTTTCACAGGGTGTCTTCACGTTTAGTCACCATTCGGTTCACCTAAAATCACATAAGAAACCATCAAAGAAATGTCCATCCTTGGAGTGGCATTCTTGGGGTGGTATTCTTGGAGTGGAATTCATGGGGTGGCATTCTTGAGGTGGCTTTCTTGAGGTGGCATTCTTGGGGTGGCATTCTTGGGGTGGCATTCTTGGGGTGGAATTCATGGGGTGGCATTCTTGAGGTGGCATTCTTGGGGTGGCATGGTGAAGATTCCCAACAACTGGGCCTACACGCTTGTTCCTGCCACAGACTCCATCCACCTATCCAATAAACGAAGCATCAGTCGATGATCCTTGAACACTTCTCTGTTTCTCCGAAGTGCTAAAAACGCTGGAAGCACCTCTGAATAGTCATTACTGCTAGAGGCGCTTTATAAACGCCCAGATACAGTACAATACAATGCCGAGCAATTGTGAGTGAAGGACTTGCTCAAGGTCCCTACACAGTAACCATCTCAGAGGATGGATCACGCCCATACTACTACTACCACTACCACTACCACTACCCCTATCACTTCCACTACCACTATCACTATCACTACCTCTACCTCTAGCACTACCACTACCACAACTACTACTATTATTACAACTACAATAATTATTATTACTATCATTAAACATTTATTAAGCATCACTATCCACTAACCAAAATCAGTCTTCAGTACTGAGCAATTGTGAGCGAAGGACTCGCTCAAGGTCCCTAAGCAATGCAGGAGACTCGAATCCGTACTCTCTGCATTGCAAGGCAAGTGCTTTAACCAATGAGCTACTGTGACCAACGACTAAGGAGAGGCAGGAGATAGGTTCAACTGTCGAGCACTTCAACACCGTAGCAAAGGAAGCAAACAAACTGTCTAACTACTTACCATCTGCAGGAACTTAAGAATCCGATCCCTGTATATACACTCCAAACAGCCGCTTTCATAGTCTAACTGCCTCCACCTCCCCCTGTGTCTGTCTCCCTGTCTCTCTGTATGTCTCTCTCTTTCCCTGTGTGTGTCTCTCTCTGTGTCTGTCTCTGTTTCTCTCTGTCTCTCACTATGTCTTTCCTGTCACTATCTGGCTCTCATTCTATGTCTCTCTCTATGCCTCTCTGTCGGTCGGACTCTTTCTGTCTGGCTGTATGTCGGTCTCTCTCTATGCCTCTCTGTCTGTCTCTGTCTCTATCCGTCTTACTCTCCCTCTTTTTTTTATCTCGGTCACTAAACTCTCCGTTTTTATCAAGAACTGAAACACATTTTTTCGAAACTCACAAGCGAATCAAGCATTTCCTCATAAATGACGTGCTGTCCTGCGAAGCACTTTGGCACTTGCTTTGTAAGGAAAGGACCCCATTGGCCATCCCAGCCGCCGCTGGCCTAAACTCGGCCCATTATTAGAACTGCCTAGGCCCATTATAGGCCGAGAGGCGTCAAACTAACCAACGGACCGCGACAATCACTGATGCGGAATCCACTCACAAATGCGCACAAAAAGCAGTCGCAAACACGTATTGAAAAAGATGTGTAACCCTGCTGGGCACGTGATAGATAATTGGGCCTCTTGTCTGCCCCCAGCTACTCCTCTATCTGTCTGTCTCTGTCTGAATCTGTCTTTGTGTCTGCTTCATGGTAGGACACGGATTTGGAAAATCAGCGGTTTGACGCGCATGACTGTGGGATAGAGAAGCCAGTTGGCTAGAGTGCTTGCTTTGTAGCATGTAGAGTAGGGGTTCGATCCTCCTTCCCTTGAGACGGTTACTGCGACAATCACTGATGTAGGGACCTTGAGTAAGTCCTTCACTCACAATTGATCAGCGCCAACCATTGATGAGTAGTCTTAATAAAGTGGCTTTCTGTCTGTCTGTCTGTGTCTGTCTGTGTATCGATTGATGTGTGCTTATCAAGCAATTGCATTTAATATATACATAAATGATAATGAAGATGATGGACGAATAGATTAATTAATTAATTAATTAATTAATTAATTAATAATAATAATAATAATAATAATAATAATAATAATAATAATAATAAATAAATAAATAAAAATAACAATATAGTGGAGCACAGTGGAATGTTTGACTTGTAACTCACAATATGCCAATGTTGTGATTACTCACAACTGCTCAGCAACATCTATGTTCTGTTGTATGGTCCTTGTGCTCAATTTGGAATACAGGTGTTATGCGTTGTATTCCAACTTATTGTACTTTATTGTATTGTTCATTCATTCATTCGGGAATTTATATAGCACCCCTTTAAGGAAGCTACTCAGAGGTGCTCCCGACTCCACCACGCCCAGAAAGAACAGTTTTAAGTTTAGTGAGGAAAGTATCAGGCAGTAGTCCCAGTGGTAGTCCCATTGTGTTCGTTGCTGACCTCTGTTTGGCTCTTTTGTCCTACTTCACTGCACTGCCCAGTAATAATAATAATCAGATTTATATACTGCCTCTTCACGAGAGGCATTCCCGAGATAACTATAGAAATAATTCAGGATCGAACAGAATGGTTTTCAAGTTCTTGTGGATAGAAGACCAAGACATGTTAGGTACACAATGTTGGACCAACCACAGCGCAGCCTCTGTGCTTCATCGCGGATGATCAGGTTAGAGGAGCAACCACTGTCTGTGTCTGTGTGTCTGTCTGTGTCTGTCTGTGTGTCTGTCTGTGTGTCTGTCTGTGTGTGTGTCTGTCTGTCTGTCCGACTGTCTGTCTACCTCAAGGTTCTTCACCATTCTGGTCTCAGATCATTCTATCGGCTAATTTCCACAGTCTTATATTTCTTCGCCATCTCTGTCTGTCTGTGTGTGTGTGTCTGTCTCTCTGTCTGACCTCTACTCCATCTGTCTCTGTCTCTCCATTCCTCTTCCTCAATCTCTGCCTGCTACAGATCGAGTGGAACAAAACTGGAAAACCCATCAGTGTCATCGCAAGACAAGGGAACGGATTTAGGCCACAAAAAAATGCAATCTACTAGCAGCGAGTAGGATGGGGAGAGTAAGATGGGGAGAGTCGGATGGGGAGAGTAGGATGGGGAGAGTAAGATGGGGTAGGTCGGGCACAGTAGGGCATTAGCCGTCATATAGGATTGCAGCCCCCCACTCGGTTCATATTTAACACTCTAACAATAGAAGTGTACTAACAGCAACTCGGAAACCAATGCAGCTCATTGTTAAAGTATTAAATTGTATGTATGTATGTATTTACGACGATAGCGTTGTTGATAGCAAGCTACTTCTAGAACGCTCAACCAGTATTATGATGTCTCTCCTGCACAAGAGTGCAACGAATAACGACTATATCTGATGACAATATTGATCGAGGATTATCGTAATCATAATTGTAATCTCCAAACTTCTAAATTGCCACTCGAAAGCCAAGCGCAGGGTACCAGCTTATTCAAGAGTGCTGATTATGATTATGATTATTACTAAGATATGATTACTATTAATAGTGAATGCCTAATGCAACGATCACAATGATGATCCTTTAGAGCAGGGCAACTTCTTTCAATAGAAGGCCACCCTAAGATTTTAAGGGCAGCTCAAGAGCCGTATGCCAATTGCAGGCTAATTTGTGCATATTCATTTGCCCCAGAAAATGAGATGAGATTGATTTTATTCAAACTAAATATTGCAGAATAACCTTTAAAATACGTTGCCAACCTCTGCTTTACAGCAAAACTCAGTGTCATGCGTAAACTTTGTCATAGAGATCAGCCTATAGCAAATCAGGTGCACAACAGCCACATTGGTATACGCTTTGGTGATCAGATACAGGTCTACAGCAATGATACCATAGTTTTTAATACTATCATTTCATTAATTCATTCATTCGTTACAAAGATTTATATAGCGCCCCTTCAAGGCTACTACTCAGGAGCATTCCCAACCCCAGCACGGCTAAAAAGGACAGTTTTGAGGTGAGAATAGAGTCAAAATGGACCCTGGTGAGCAAGCACCGAAGGGAGCCCGTTCCAGAGCGAGGGACCAACCACTGAGAAAGCACGATTCTGTTTAGTAGATGCACAGGCAAAAGGGACCATGAGCACGCCCCGCTCAGAAGAGCGGAGAGAGCACGATTCGGGCACTCTAGGTAGGGCAGCAGAGGCCGCAAAGATAGGCTGGGGTGAGGTCCAGCAAGGACCGAAAGACCAAAGCGATGATCCGGTATGAGATCCGCTGCTGGAAGGGGAGCCAGTGGAGCACATCCAGCATATAGCCAGAGACGCGGCCAAATCTGGGAATACGTCTGGAAAGGCGTGTGGCCGAATGCAGGATCAAATCCAGGCACCCCAACTGGGAGTCCGACATGGAGCGATCAGCAATAATCTAGTCAGGCTGTGATGGAGTTACTGCTAGTACTACTACTACCACTACTACTACTACTACTAATACTACTACCACCACAACTAGTACTACCATCACCACTTCCACTACTACTACCACCACTACTACTACTACCACCACTACTACTACTACTACCACTTCCACTACTTCTACTACTACTACTACTACTCCCACTACAACTACTACTTATAATAATAGCAATAACAACAATAATATTAAATATAATAATCGTGATAATATGATCATGACAACGGAACTACATGGACTCCAACCACTCCAAGCACCTATCAAAGAAAGCGAAAGCGCGCCCAATCAATTCGAACAGGCGATCGCAGGCATCCATTGACCAGTGCATTCAGAAATCACTGGTCTACCTGGTCCAACCCAAGTCCTCGTATTGATCGCAGGGACGGGGGATGGGCTGGGGGCCGTGGATGGACGGGGGATGGGTGGACGGCAGCCACTGCGCGTGGGCGTGCCCGCAAATCGCGCAGACGCACTAATGACGCTCGATGGAATTTAGTCAGTTGTGAAACTGTTACCTTTCGGATCGATAAGACGTCAATTATCGCAGGATTTCTTTCGTCTTTATCGCCATTAAGTCGTTTTTCCACTCCACTGATTCATCACACGACTTACGAAGACTTGAGAAGAGAGCACATGAATGCATGACGTCACTTTCACACTCCCCGCCCACATCCGCATTACGTCATCCGCTAAAAATAGACCATGTTTAAGACACGCCTTTCAAGGTCGGCTGTCGACGCTATCTGTCCAAATAATTTATGTGGATTGTTTGCTTTATTGCGGATGCGCATAAACGCTTCAACTATGTCTTCGGGCCTCAGGTCATGAATGACTAGGTAGTATGGTTATATTCGTCTTAGACAGTATATTCGTACAATATACACATCTTTCACTTTCTTATTCCCTCGGGCTGTCACGCTGAGAGCGCCTCTGAATAGCTAGTACTGTAAGAAGCGCTTTATAAATTCCCAGATACGATCTAATAATTATAATAATAATAATAATAATAATAATAATAATAATAATAATAATAATAATAATAATAATAATAATAATAATAATAATAATAATAATAATAATAATAATAATAATAATAATAATAATAATAATAATAATAATAATAACAAGGTTTACGGTGGTTCAGAAGACTAGCATCTGTGTGAGAACCACCCCTAAAATTTACATGTCTCTAATAGCCCATCTGTCCGAGCCTGGCCTCGAAGCTGTCGAGTGTCTCCACCGAAACAGTCTCATCGTTCAACTCATTCCAACTCATGCACACCTAACGGCTACGACTTTCAATTTCACCCTGTAAATAAGGGTCAACAAATTTTCGAATACATGAAGACTAAAACAAATGGAAAATGTTCAAATAACCAAATTCAACCAAATAATTGCGATTTTTGGGAAATTTTGACAAACACAGTTTCGCTGTATTTTGAAGCACGCATCATTTCTGACAAATCCTGAATATTTATGAAGTTCAGACCAATAGTCCAGCTTGGGACTCAATTCTAAAGGCATACCGCACAAACCATTGTTCATTTTTCGGACAATCAGACTAATTTTCCGCGAGTACAAGCGTCTATCAAAATTAGGCACTATTTGTTAACGACTTAAGAAATGTTTCAGATGAAAATATTAATTTATATAACACTTTTTTAGAAATCTACTTACTTACTATCAGTTGTTGGGCTTATATTTTGCGCACTCTTGCAGCGCACATCCTTAGCAGCAAATAAAAATGTCGCAAATTGTAAATAATGAATGTTTATTCGTACTTTTCCATTTTAAAGATCTTCGCATAGCTATATGCTTTTGTAATAATAATGATGATGATAATAATGATGATGATGATGATGATGATGATGATGATGAATTGCAACATTGTAAGCCTAATGGTCCCAGATCCTGCAAATTGATCATCTGACGTGGTCATTGATTTTTTCTAGGAAATACATCCACATCTTTTTTCTTAATAATAATAATAATAATAATAATAATAATAATAAGACGATTTCTATAGCGCCGTAGCACAGCCGAGGCCTTAGTGGCGATCACGAGATATCTTTCAGTTTGCATAACTGCTGTTAAAGCTTCCCACCCTGACAAAAATAAGCGCCTCTCCAACATTAGAATATGGACTGTTGAGCCATTTTGACTTCGGGTGATGCTGGTGTTTGCTTAACCCCTTCGCTGCGGATGACGAGTATGTCTCGTCATGGAAATGCATTGCCGTACGCGGATGACGAGTATGTCTCGTCATAGATATCCTATGCCATACGCGATTTACGAGTGAGTTTCGTCAATAAATGTATCGAAGTAGGCGGCAATCCGCACGCGAGACTTAATCGTTGCCGCACAGTAGAATATAAAAAATCTAATTCTTCACTATATGTAAGACCTAGAGGTCAGAACAGGCCACGTTCAAGGTAAATCATGACGTAATTTATTACACATGTAGATGGGATAAAAGTAGTCCCACTTGTATTTTTGTGAAGTCAGTGAAGTTATTGAGTTTTCGGAAAAATTAGTGAATGAACATAATTATAAAGACATTTATTATAGAGAAATTTATTTGTGTTGATAAAGATATCAACATAAAACTGTAAGCCGACCACTTACTGAAGATCTCAACGAAAAAATTTGTAAATTTTACACACCTGATCAAAACATAGCTCTTGATCAATCGCTTATTCTTTGGCAAGGGCGTATGCTTTTCAAACAATACTTGTCTGCAAAACGCAAGAGGTTCGACATAAAAATTTATGATGTTTGTGAAAATTCCGGATATACTTCTAGATTTCGGGTTTACATGTCGCACACGGGATTAAAAGGCCGTCGCAGCGAAATGGTTAATAATGGGATTTTCGTTTAAATTAAATAATCCAGAAATGTGTCTGAGAGGTGCTACATAAATTTGAGTTGCCATGTGTGTCAGTTTGAGATGCTTTTCTTACAGCTTGAGTCTGATCAGTAGCCATGGAAAGTGATAGCCATAGCGAAGACAGTTCGGTGGAGGGCGATGAGACAGTAACGTCCGAAAACAATTGTGGGAATGCTGTTGGAGTACGATCTGCGCGTAACAATCCTTTCTTGATAGATGAAGAAGACAAAGATAATGAAGACGCGCATGGGTTCGAGTCTCCAAATGATGTCTCGAAACCGGACAGTGAATTGCCAAGACCAGCTTCGGAATCTGGGTTTATGGACTCGATGTGCCAATCGGAAGTTGATTCCATTGATCTGAAGAGCAGCGAGACGCTGACTTCTTCGATGATGACGTCAGGCATCGAGGTTCTTGACAGCTCTGACATCGAGATCATCAGAGAAGAACGAGGATCGGCAGACTCGATCGAAATTCTAGAATCTTCCGTTTCCGTGACAACCGATCAGAGAAATGACAGTCCTGCAGACGAGTTTAATGATAAGACAGTTCTTGAGTCGGACGTTATGAATTCAGACATTGATACAACGCTCGAGTGTTCGACTTCTAATGGAATGCACCATTCCAGTCCAGATGACGGTCGCGTGACACAAGACGCAGGCGACACCACGACTCTAAAGTCGGGCTCAAGCAACGACGTCGAGAGTCGCGGCGACACCCCGGTGAGCAACACGAGCGACAGTTCGCATTCTGGCACTCTTCCGAACGTCGGCTACTCGAAACTCCAAGAGTCGAATCCATCATCGTACTCGCCGTCGCCGTTCGACTCGCCGACACACGTCACGCTCGCCTCTGCTCAGAGCCAGCCGCCAGCACCATCTGGCGACACCGACCACGCTCGACCGGAGAGCCTGAGTCTGCCGCGCTCGCTGCAGTTCTGTGATCGTCAGCGACTCACGAAAAAGGAGAGCTACTCGTCGCTGAGCGAGTACAGTAGCCGGAGTGGGAGCATGGACGCGCTCATCGAGGCGGCGACGAGCACTCCGTTGCACACGCAGGGTACGGTCTGCGTCGAAGGTGAAATGACTACCTTCATTGCACATGGTTTTAACGAACTAATTAAAAAAGGCAAAGGTGAGATCTATTGTGCTCTATTCAGAGCTTGTGGTCAGAGGTTTCTTTTGTTTCTAGTTGTTGCTGATATTCTGGTCTTTTCCGGATTGGTCAGAGGTTTCGTTTGTTCTTTTGTTGTTCTGGTCTGTACCAGGTTGGAACAGTTCTTCAGTTTAACAGTTATGTCTGTGTGTATGTATGTGCATGCATACTACAGTACGTGGTATGTATACAGTGGGTATATATGTATGCTTGCAGTATGTATGTACATTTATGAATGCATACGTACATGGTGATGTATGTGCATATATTGTATACAGTATGTTGCGAAATGACTAGATTGTATCCTGCTTTTGAACCACCACCTGTGCTCGTCAGGACTTTTTGATTGCGGCGCTGCGAATCTGGAATGCTCTTCGGCCCTCTGTTCGTACCAGTAATGCTGCATGTGGGTAACTGGGTATTTGGTTTTCTCTAGACTCTTAAAGATGCACTTTTTCAGTTGTTTGATGGCCACATGTTGAATGCTTGTGAGAGACTCATAAGTGACGCTTTCTAAATATCTTATAATTATTACATTACATGTCTGTATGTATAGTGTGTAACTGTATGTAATCGTTTATATGTATGCCTGTATGATTGTTTGTACATAACATGTATATATTTGAGCTTTGTATGTATGATTGTGTTTTCTGTGTATATTTGTATGTTTGTAACATGTACATATGCAGTATGTGTGTTTATGTATGTATGTATGCAGTATGTATGCATGTTTTATATATGAATTTGAAAAGGTGTACAGCACATCTTAGGCACGTTGAGAAAGCTTTGTAATTCAGAGCCACTGATACAATGGGGTGTGGTTTATTTGGTTGTTCGGTTCATTGAGTTCATTTTATGGTTAATCTTGTTTAGCCCTTGTTGGGTTATTGACTAATTAAGTGAACTTAGACCTAACGACCTTTAAGGCACTTTTGTGTTAACTGTATAATATAATATGATAATAATAAATTAATTAAATTAATAATTGTATAATATATTTACTTAATCAAATGTTGTTTTATTTTTGTTAATCATCCTCATAACAAATGCTGATCTATTCAATCAATCAATCAAGTTGTTTTTATTGAAACCAAAAAAATATTACAATAATGCCAGAGAATGTAAATTTCAATGACTTTATCATAACGAACAAGGCTTCGTTCGGGTCATTTGAGGTCATGTCATAGTCAGGAGTCAAACTGGATGTCATGTCATTATTGGGAGTCAAACTGGTAGTCATGTCGTAGTCGGAGTCGAACTGCACTGTTTCAAGGCGGGATTTACCTAAAGAGTTGCAAAATCCAGCAACCGCTAAAGCTCGTTCACTAAGAATAGTTCTGGTTTTAGGCATGACCAAAGGAAGACAGTCAGATGGCCTAGTTGAATAATAATCTTCTCCTCCTCTTCCTCCTTCTCTTCCTCCTTCTCTTTCTCCTCCTCTTCCTCCTTGTCCTCCTGCTTCTGTTTCATATTCTTCTTTTCTTCCTTGTTCTTTGTGACGTATTTAGTTGCACAGAAGTTTCGAAACGGCGTCTTTTGTTAGCATCGGACATGAAATGGTAAATTAATGGTTGATTTGAAATCTCTGTCACTTGCTTTCCCAGAAAATCCTGCGGCGAACTGGGTGAACGAGGTCGCGCCAAGGTCACGGAGCTCAAGTAGCATATCGAGTACAACATCCGGTTGGTCGGCTTCAGTTGCATCTCGAGCGACCAGGTATTAACAGCCAGAGAGAAGTATTCACTCTTATGCTAAGAATGCATAGCCCTACACCCTGGCTAGTTTTTGGCCCAACCTGGCCATAATTAGGTCAACTTCCAAATGATCAGTCCACCAAGAGGAAGAGCCTGTGGTGGATATGCTTAGGTTAAAGTGTGGCACCTGATTATCTCCACAGTTGTAATGTGGCTTCTTATGAGCTTTTTCAGTGGCCTTCCTTGGTTCTGGAACTATCTCCCTGTATCTAGCTGTTCATTCTGCTCAGTATCTCTCTCCCTGTATCTGTCCGTTCTGCTAACTCTTTCCCTGTGTGTGTCCGTTTTGCTAACTCTCTCCCTGTATCTGTCCGTTCTGCTTAATATCTCTCTCCCTGTATCTGTCCGTTCTACTCAGTCGCTTGTGTCATTTCATTCTCAACTTAAGATTTACCTTTCTCAAATTGCTTATCCACCTGTATGTTCTAGTGGTTGATGCCTGGTGCATTAGACCCTGGCACAATAGAAATTACTAATTAGTTACTAATTACAATTTCTGTTAGTACATTGGTTGTTTTCTGCTGCTAGGTCTCCATCTAGTGTTTATACTCAGAGTCCAGATGACATTCCACCGATTGACCCCAAAGCACTCTTCGATGTCGAAATGCATGCACGTAAGGTCGCCGAAAACCTCGACACGCTGATGCAAGGGCTTGTGGGAAAGTTACACAAGGTACGCAAGACTTCCGTATTTCTCTTATGCTGTAACGTTATGGTTTTGCTTTTGTCTTTCGAATCCTATGCGGTTGCTCTACTTATGGAAGTGTGTATACGTATGAAGCAGAATCCAATCCATTACACTACTTATGGAAGTGCATACATATGAAGAAAATTCCAATCCAGTTACACTACTTAAGCAATCCTTGAGAAGTTCTACAGGGAGATTTGACACCTAGCAAAGCATGGGCCATTCCAGAACAATGGTCTTCTATCTTTTGTAAAGTTGATGGATCATTTCCACCATTAAAAATATTACTTTTGTCTACTCCTCTGTAGTGCATGACCTTGGTGTTGCTCTGGACCAGGAGCTAACTTTTGCTCCTCACATTCACTCACTCAGCCATGGGTGCTTGTTATTATCAACTCTGCCAGCTATGCACTGTTGCTCGTTTCCTTACTCCTACCGCTACTGCTGTCATAAGTTCCCACAGAACATTAAAATCTCTGGAAAAGGAAGATTGTCCTCGATTTTGTCAAGGTCCTTGAGATTCAGCAGTTGTTTATAAAACTGTATAAATATTATTTTGATTATTTTTTATTATTTGTTAATGGTTTGTTGTTTTTGCAGATGTCGACTACGACGGTTGACTGTCTGGACGTTTACAAGGAGGCGGTTGACAAGACGTGCGACTCGGTCGATGCAAACATTAAGGTTAATGTGCTTATATGTATTTATGCATGTATGTATGTTTGCTTGTATGCATATATTTATTCATTAATTTCTAAAATTTGTAAAGAGCCCCTTCACGATTTCTACTCACAGGTGCTCCCGACCCAATCTTGGCGGAAAAGGACAGACTTTAGGCTGTTGTAGAATGTGTCAGAAGAATCCCTAGGTAGAAGAAGTCACAACTCCAGGGGGAGCCCATTCGGACCAATGACAGAAAATGCTGCAATAATATATAGAGGTACATGCGAAAGGAGCCAACAGTTCATCTTGAGCTGCAGAGCGAAGAGTGCAACGGCCATGAAGACCCAAAATGTATTTCAGAAGAATTGAAAACAGCATAGAAGTCAGAAAGAAATACTAGTGCCCAATTTTCTATCTGGACAGATACCTAACACCTTTCGTATATCTCTCAAATTATGTATTAAAATGCAAATTATGTATCATTATTGTATTGTATTGACAGAGCTTTTGTCTTTGTTTTTGTTTAGTCGATGTATGCCCTGATGGCGAAATGTGAGGAACTGAATCGGACGATGAAGCCGGTCTATCGTATTCAAGATCAAATGTATCCTTTACAATACAATACGGTCCAATACAACTGTAATTTGATAATACCATAATGTACAAGATTCCAAACTGCTCACCTGGAAAATTATTTAGCAGCACTGTTATTATTATAATTAGTATTGTTGTTTTATTATTTCTATTGTGAAACAAAACTGACAAGACAATAATTATTATTATTAAAAAATATGTAAGATTGTAATTGTAAGCACACATTTAAAGAGAGAGAGAGAGAGAAAGAGAGATAGAGAGACAGACAGACAGACAGAGAGAGAGAGCAGAGAGAGTGAGACAGAGACAGACAGAGAGATATAGAGAGCAAAGAGATAGAGACAGACAGACAGACATAGAGAGCAAAGAGAGAGAGAGTGAGAGAAAGAGAGACTTGTCATAGGCCTGTAGTGTCTCGCGTTCAGTTCACATAGTGACTGACTCACAGCAAAATTTGAACCTGAGGAGTTAAAACCAGATTCTGCATCGTGATCAGTCATTTCCCTTGACCGTCCATTTTCTCGTCTAGCAAAGAAATCAAGCGTCTGCTGGACCTGTTCGAGACCCAGGTTTCCGACGACGAACCTTGAAGGGCGTCAGGCCACTCCCTGGAATGTTCCAGCTCTCTCTCACTTGCACCGATGATCGTAATCAACGTAACAGACGTCACTTACTTTTTGCTTCAATGTTCTAATCGTTGTCGGCCATTTGTATTCTACGTAAGCAGACGCTTTCATTCTAAGTTGGTGTGTTCCGCTTTGGTCAGCGTCTGTGTGATATCTACGTCAAACGTTATTAAATGAATGTACAGTGTGGACTCTAACGCCAGGTCATGCATGAAGAGGGTTAATACTGAAACAGTCGGTATTTAATGCTAAACTGCAATTCTTGAAGAAGAAGAAAAAGAGCTAACCCAAAGGCAACCATGGATATGAAGTGTTAGCGACTTGATTTTCTTAGCCTCAGCATACGAGGGCATCTCATCTTTCCACCGACAGTGTATAGTCAGTGTGCTCATTACAGCTGAGTTGGCTAGGTGTGCAGGTGGAGCAGAGATCTCCAATGAAATTTCTGCCCTGGCGGGGATTTGAACCCCAACCTCTCGGTTGACAGTCCAGCGCACTAACCACTACACTACAGTTCTTGTACGGTGCGTGAAACCATTACGTCATGTTAAGTTATTACTAATAACTTACGTCCCCAAAGCTAATAACTTATTAGCTTTGAGGATGTAACACCAATTCACGTTTTAGGCAGAATGATGTCCAAACAAGTTCACACTGTATTTGGTTAACGAAGGGGTTAATCTATTGTTGTTTATTTGGAGACTCAGCTATTGTGGTTTAAATTAGTCATGCGTATGGACTCTGTAGTCATTTTTGTTTGCATACTGCAACTCTCTCTTTGTGTCCACGTGTTATAATGTGGCTTTTGTGGGTTCGATCCACCTCTAAGATGGTTACTGTGTATGAACATTGAGCGAGCAACAAATGGTTTCTCAGTACCATCTATTTATACTGTATTGTGTCTAAGTACTCCAGACCATACTTAGAGAGTGTGGAATTATGACGTTAATTGTGTTATAACATAGCGAGTTGCATGGATGACGGATGCTGTTGGGGATCGTCCATAACTGACGTCTATGCCCTTGTTAAAATTTGGCAACACCTTCTGCAGTGCCCTTTGCAGACATACACGTTCCATTGGAGTACTATCTAGCACTGGATAATAATAATAATAATAATAGGCTGATTTGTGTAGCGCCTTAAAAGCACAGTCGAGGCTGAAGGAAAGGGCGCTGTGCTTGTGTTAAAAAGTCCATGACATTCATATATGATTGTTTAAAAAGATAGGTCTTGAGTAGTGATTTGAATGTCTCCAAAGATGACGTGTTCTTCACATGATCTGGAAGACTGTTCCATACAGTGGGTCCTTAGACAGAGAGACAGAGAAGGAACAGTCACCAAACCTCGTAGAAGACCCCGGCACGGGACTTGTAACAGATTTTCCGAGTGGTCTTGCAAAAGATTGTTAATTGGATAAGGATAGCTTGTTGAATCTTGATGTTTCAGTGTTAAACTGTGCTAAATGGCGTACAGAGACGCTCTAAGAGAAAACATGGCCATTGCATTTGAAGTCGGTGAAAAATCATAACAGTTTACCGTAATTCAAGCCATTTATCTGCGTAAGTTGATACGTTTGATGTAATCCGTGTAACGATAATAATTACGTGATGTAATCGGTGTAACGGAATCTGTAATGTAACCAGTCAATTGTATGGTGTCTGATATTAGCTTGTCCAATATTGATGGGACGAATAAGTTGATACAAAGTTACTTGTCTTGTTTAGAAAAGCAGACATCTTATTAATACTTTAAACATTGAACATTTAATGTTTCCATGTTGATGTTTCAAATACGGTATCTGCCCGTGTAAATGTTTTTGAAGCATTAAAATTAAATTATGTCAGTGTAAATGTTTCAAAGGTGTTGTCCTTCGGTGTAAATGTTTCAAAGGCGGTATCTTTCGATGTTAATGTTTCCGAAGCATTATCTCTCAGGGTTAATGCTTCAAGCTGTTCAAATCCTCCCCAGACTCTGACCTGGCACCGGAAGGGACCAAACAACCTGGCTATTGCGGACTTGATTTGATAAAAAGCTGGTTAATAATCTCGTCTCTCTGGCGTGGCTTTTGTGTGGCGCTTAGAAATTTATGAGATTTACATTACATAGATAGTGATACTTACTACTTAGGCAGTGACGCCTAATAGGCTAACTACGTGATAGTAGTAATAATCAGTGGCGGCGCTGCACCAGGGCAAATGCCCTGGTAAAAAGCCTTTGCCCTGGTCGTTGCCCTGCCAGAATTGTTGCCCTGCCGAGAATTTTGTTGGGGCATAAACTGCCCCTGCACATATGACTATCCTGACTATACCCTGGTTTAAAAAAATGTCTGGCGCCGCCACTGAATAATAATAATAATAATATTTATAATAATATATTTTATTAGCCTGTAATAATCGATTATAATAATAATAGAAGAGATGTCATTAACTCATAAGTCGTCTGTTAGGCTAAAAGATTCATTTCGTTTCGCTAGGTGTCGCTGTTATAATCCTGTACGCAACGTTAGACTCGATTCATTTAATTTAAGTAGGTGGCACTACACGCGTTCAGAACGTGGCTGCCCATGGATGTTGACTCATTTCATTTCAGTAGGTGGCGCGGCGGTGTTTTAAACCGCCGCGTAGATTCAAATTTCCGTGTAATTAAAGTTCGGGTTAGTCTATTGCCTTGCTTACGAGGGTACCCCTCATGCTTCCGAAAATTAGTCCTGCCCAGTAGTAACCGTTGAAGAAATCGGGAGATGCAGCTAAGGGGTCGTCCATTAATTATGTCAACAAATTTTAGGCCTTTTTGACCCCCTTCCCCCCCTTGTCAACAACTGTCAAACATTGACGGACCCCCAAAAATTATGTCAACAATCCCAGAACCCCCCCTCCAGCAGCGTAGCCAGGCTGACATTTTTTTTCTCAATGACCTTTTTGGGAGATTTCAACTACTACGATGCCCTTTTATCTAGATGACCTTTTTTAGTCTTTCGCTACCTTTTTGGGATTCATTGGGGGAAAAATTTGTTGACGTCAACTTGCACCGAACCCCCCTTCCTCCCCTGTCAACAACTGTCAAACTTTTCCAAACCCCCTCCGCCCCCTATTTTGTTGACATAATTAATGGACGACCCCTAACACCGAGTTTTTTTTTATAGCGGTAAGCTTGATTTCAAAGGCAATGCGCGTGGCTGATTATAGCAATCATGCTACTAAGCTACTTCCTTAATTCACTGTCAGACCTCTGTGCACAAGTTGAATTGGCCTATGAGGCTCAGCATTGGTCTGCAACCTGATTATTCGGAATGGCTGACTCACTCGTTAAGGCGAACACGGTGCTTATTCTCTGTATGCGAATGCAATACACCTGCATTTGAGATTGCCCTTCTTGCAAAGTTCAGAAGTGCACACGCCTCGATGGCGCAGATGCAATTATATTGCAGAGCAATTGTGCGCGAAGGACTTTTCACGGTCCCTACACAATACACAGTAACCGCCTCGGACGAGAATCGAACCTGTATTCTCCGCGTTACAGGCCGACCGCTCTAACCAATCGGCCACCGTACCACTCATATTGAAAGCCATAATGGTCTATAACACCTCTGGCACCATTTCTATGAGCATTAGATGAGACCCGTATGGGCCTTTGTCAGTGTGATTCTCCTTACAGATTTTATTTTAGTTATAGTTACAGTTATAGTTAATGGTTTTTTATTTTAGTTATAGTTATAGTTAGTATTATTTTTAGTTATAGTTAGAGTTAATAGATTTTTATTTTAGTTAATTTTAGTTACTACTTAGTTACAATAATTAAGGCTATAAGCAAAATTGTGCGTATTAACAATTTGCTCAGAGCTTTGAAAGCCTTTGAAGCATGGGTGCATTCAGCTTCATGAATTCACGAGTTTCCAAAGTAACTGACAAATTGCATAATAAAAATATCGCATTTTTTTCTCATTTACGTCGAATCGTCCATATTGCACTTCCTATTTTTATTTTTTGAATTAACGAAAATAAAGATGAATTTTCGTTATTGTTATTTTCGTTATAGTTATAGTTATAGTTAATGATAATTTTTAGTTATAGTTATGGTTATCGTTAACGAAATCATTTTATTTTCGTTAACGAACATTTTCGTTATCGTTATCGTTAACGAGAATCACACTGATTTAACCAAAATTCAAAGAAACGGAATCTTAACAAACAGTTAGGTTTTAAAGTTCACAAACTCTCGTGCTATTCTTGACAAGTCGATATTTGCTTTCCATCATACTGTACAATAGTTTATTATTTTACAATATTGACACATCAAGCCCCAGGCTATTTGCGGCAAACTACTTTACGGAAAAACCAGCGGCCTAAAAATAGCTCGTAACGTCATTTGGGGATTTCCCAATGGCGCTCTCGATTGACCCTCGTTGGACCTGAACATATTTTAAATTCTCACCTTGTAAGTTCATCAGACTTGCATGTGCGATCGAAAATACAATAAACGTCTAGAATTATTTATTTTTTGCCGTTCGTGGCCGGAAATTACGGAAATCTGTGCGGAAAAGAGGAGACAACTCGATGGAAAAGACTGTTTATGTTTACGATTTGCCGATATCCTTAAGACGGCGACTGTGTGTTATACTTGACAGTCCTGTAGGAAGTCCGTGGAAACTGCTAGGTAAAATATAAATAAATGTAAAATGTAAATAAATGTAAAATGTAAATAAATGTAAATGTAGACGTTTTTATATAGCGCCCTATGGCCTCGACCCTGCTCATTTTTCAATGAATTGATCGGGTGAGATCCTTCCTCGGCTTGACCACCCTGGCACCGGAACTTACAAAACAGCCTGGCTATTGCGAACTTGATTGATATAGCCCCGGTAAATATGCTGGTCTCCCTGACGCGGATTGTGTGTGGAGCTGAGAAATTACGAAGATTTACATTCACTCACTGGTGTAAATCATGGGGTGACTGTCCCCCAAAGTTTTGACTGAGGCCTATCTGTCCCCCTCAAATGCAAAAATGTGTCCTCCGAAAAATCTGTTCCCCAAAGTTATGTAAAGATTTTCACCTCTGCATTCACCACCGCTGTCCATTTGAATGGGTGCCATCATGCCATGCCAGTTAAAGTCCCAGTGTACGTACCGTGCTAGTCAGAGATTAGGCCACAACACTGATCTAACAAATAGGGAGTGGAATCGAGTGGATGGGAGCTGATAGGGCTTTGTTGATTTAACTAGAGCTACCAGAAAACCGAAATGGCGCTATACAAATGCCTGATTAGAACACATTATCTCATTTTAGTTTGACATTTATAGAGCGCCATTAGCAATTCAACGTCCTCTTTTCTTCTTTATACTTGTGCAGCAGAAAAAATCGGTCTGAGCTACAATGAAATCGTTCATCTGGAGCTTGCCTTCCAGCGACCGGGTGGCAGTCCCACGGAAGACCTTCTGACCCGATGGGGAGTTCAGAACCCCACAAAGGCGGACCTCATCGCGTACCTCGATGAACTGGGATTCCAATATGCGGCCGATCTACTCAGGTAACAGAGGAACTTTGAGACCTTATTATCATCATTTGCAGTGCAACAGTAGCATCAACATTGGAAATGTATTCAGCAGCATAGTTGTCATCATGGACATCATCATCGTCGTTGTTGTCATTATTCATCATCATCATAATCATTATCATCATCATTGTCATAATCATTGTCATTATAAAAATCATCATCTTCATTATCACCATTATTATCATCAGTATCAAAATCATCATCTTCATTATCGTCATCATTATTGTTATCGTCTTCATTATCATCACCATCATGATCATCATAATTAATCATCATCAAGTCATCATTATCATCATTGTTAGCATCAATATCATCATCAATATCAGCATCGTAATCATCATCATTATTGTCATCATATCCATCATTCTGTGACAGCATGCCAATCAGAAGCCCATATAGGACTCATATTCCCACATGTGCGCCTACCGAAGAGCCCCTTTCGGTCCACCTTAGATTTCATGACAGGGTCATCATCATCATTATCATCATCATCATCATCGTTCTTCGTTATGTCTCAATCATTGAAGGTGTTGTCTTGATGTTGTCATAACAACCACTGTTTCTGTAAGCATTGTTATGATCCTGAATCAATTATTTAGGCCTTATTAATTAGTATTATAATTAGGAAATAACTTACAATATTTATTAAAGAAGTGTTGAAATTAGTAAATAATTTACAATATTAACTATGTCAATGGTAAATAATTTAGGTAGGCAAGTGAGTATATCCTTTATTTGCACACCCAGTGTTTTAGTTGTCAGGGATTGGGGGTTAAACCCCTCTAGCTCTTCTTCTTTCCCCCTAAGCTAAGTAACTGAAAAGATGTCTGAGTGTTAGACAACTAAACTATCTCATGAGTCGTTATATGTTTCTTGTGCCACGTATTAACAAACATTAGAATTTTAATTGGTTTCATGTGATTTGGTTATTTGCAAAAATGTTTCACCCCCGGCTCTTTTTTCGATAACTAGAATACTGTGTACACCTATTTTTACAAATGCCTTTAATTAAAACATGCTCATCGCATTGTCTTATTTGGTCAAAACTAACAACAGTTTTAATGTCTGTTTTCTGTTAATAGGAATGGTTAACTCCAGAATAGAATAACGTGCTTCGAAAACCGATTTGACTTAGTAGGAGATTTTCCCTGAAAATTGTAACTCACCTTATGTTCTACGAAATTTGACAAAAGTGTATATTGCCCTATAGAAACTGATTTGTACAGAGGTGTCAGCAAGGTTTGAATTGTCAAATTTCAACAAGAATTTCTTACATACCTAACACTGGTATGCATGCTAAATTGTTGTGGGTGTATGTGTACTCGATCCTTACTTGTGTCAAAGATCTGGGGCTCACACGTTGAAAATATTTAGATGCATGTGAAAAAGAAGATACGTTGAACCATTGAAAGCTGTGCTGGGGTTTGACTAGCGCAAGGTAGTTTTTGGGAATAAACCGGAAGGGTTGAAAAATGAAATGGGGGTTGACCCCCCCGACAATTCAAAACTTGGGCGTTCAAACCTCGAGGGCATGGGAACTGTCCCCAATTTCTATGATGGTGACACCTTTGGTGATGGAGATGTCTATGTGTTTGGATTTTCGAAATTCATTCGTAAAACTTGTCACACTGTAAAATGAAAACGGCTGCAAAAACAGGACTTCAAATCGCAGAAGTGTTAACGTAATTATTTCATTAGTTGCTGTTTAACGACACTGTGTCATAACAAAGATGATTAGCGTGGCCCCCTCCTTTCTCGACGCTTTGGACTGGCACAACCAGAGTACGAGCAGTTGGGTAGTTTTGCCAGATAACTTTGGGTCATTAAAGTACATGTACATGTAGTTGCAAAATTGTTCTCTCAATAGTCGCTAGATCGCGCCACTGCAGATACGTAGTAACACGCTTGTATTCAATCGTTAAATTAAACGAAATTTGCAAAACCGCAATTGCGTATTTTGTTTCTTTTAACGTGAAACTAATGTAAAAAGTGAAACCGTGTTCTTGGACTTCACTCTTTGCCATGGACCCATAATTTTGGACCATACAACCCGACTGTCGCGAACCTGATTTCAATTCAATTGAGTTCATAGGCTTTATTGATCTCCAAAAATAATACAAGTGATCATGTATGTCTGTCTGTGTGCCTGTCTGTATGCATGTGTGTTTGTCTGTCTCTATGTATGTATGTAGGCCTATGTATGTATGTACATATAATAATAATAATAATAATAATCTTTTCTTTATTAAGCGCCTGACAAACGCACTGCGCTGTACATTTACATGTTATGCAATTTAAATCTTAACTACTAACAGAACAGACAGCCTGCAATACACGGCGCTAATAGCAGCCTACAAAGCATATCCGCCCTACGGGACTCGAACTCTGTACCTCTCGCTCTCTACGCCAGTTGTTATCCAATGCGCTATCGGGCATACGTATGTATGTTCGTCCATTCGCCTGTCCGTCCGCCTCTCTGTCTGTCTCCGTATGTCTCTCCATAGCTCTCAATTTACTGATGTTTTCCATGTCGCCTGCTCTATTCCGGAGACAGCGTTTTTCACAGTCAATTATTTTATTGCCTCGTTTCCATTCACTCCCGTCATTCAACGAACGTCATGCGTACACTTCCGGTTCTCCCAGAATTCATCGGTCGTAGACACGCATTGCGCATGTCAGGCCTTCGACGCCCGGAAACGTTAATTCCGCCTCTAATTAATATTTATAGGATTTCATTAATATTTATGACTTCTGGAAAGACACAGAATAATTATCGATGTCCGATTTTTACGATGTTTTCCATTCGATTGATGACCTTTTCGAGACCCTTTTTCTTTCAACGCGCATTGATACATGCGAGCGATATTACGCGTAAACAGAGTTTTAGCGCTAGATAAATAAGTTGCCTGCTGAGAGGAAAAGTAACTCGCACCGCGTAGAGTAAGAATAACTGGTCCAGCCGCCTATGAACGGTGAGAGTTTGTGGCTGAACTGACCGTACAACGTGCGATTGTTCTTTTCTCACAGGGAGAAGCCACTTCAGCTAAAATAGGTGTAGCGTACATACACGACCTCCGACAAGAATATTCCCGGGCTCGCGTACGCCTCCAGGCTGCGGCCGACCGCTGCCCGTTGAGCCAGGGCTCTCCACAGCCGCAGAAGCTGAAGCTGCCTCGTCGTATGCAAGCGGCCGCGCTGTGCCGCGGCAGCGTTGCCTTATGTGACCATTACGATCGGGTGAATCACCGACGCTGGCGCAGTATAAATTAATTCGATGGGCGACGGTTTGGTTTGCCCGGAGGAGCGCTGCCGAATATTCCGGGAGCGAGTTGCGCTATATGATTCGTCGTACAGGGGCTCTGAAAAACCGGGCGAATACGGTAGCGTGCATTGAGAAATAGTGCCATCGATTTTCGACGGGGTTGTGTTCGACGTCTCTTGCCGAAAGGCTACACGGATTTAGCCGACATGGGGTTGAATAATCCGAAACACGAGCATGGTAGAACTGTAGTTGCATCAACGGATTACGGTGCTATCCACAGATGGCGTATTAATCAGACTCGTAGCGATGAAGGCCAGGGTCATGACGATGTGGTTTCTCCGGGTGATTAGAGCTCTATGCATTTTCGAGGCAAAAACTCGTGAATCTTAAATTAACTCGATTTCGACAAATCGTTAATATTTTTTATTTGCTGTGTTCGATGTGATTTTCGGTTGAACCAGAGCTTTAAGTTGCATCTATGATCTTGCCACGCCCATGATCCGAGGTATCCATGGTAACCGGGTAAATGGTAGTCTATGAGTGGAGAATTTTTAAATCTGCTCATACTCTGGAAGTATAGGCCTAATTTTCAAGTATTATTTTTCTACAGAAATATTAAACGATAAGCTCAGTGTTGAATAACGAAACTAGCGTCAGGCACGTAATGATGACGTCGTAATTATTCGCTAATTTAAAAAACAAGGTGTGAAAATGCACCACTCTTCACGATGACCCATTTACAAACCCGATAACACGTAAAGCTGCACGCTGATTGGCTATCACGAAAACTAGGTCAGCTTACGGCGCGAACGAAGACGTCGAAAACATCGGATTAAAACAGGTCAAACGCCTACTGACGAGCAGTGTGGAGTTTACAATTTACGCTAACGAGATCTGTGTCACACCATTTTCCGAAATGAGTATTTTCGGAAGTATTTCCGGATTTTTCTCCGCGATCGGACGAACTGGTTCGGATTCGCACGAATCTGGATCGCTGTCGGAGAGCCTGAGCGAGTCCTCGTCCATCCAGAGCGTTGCGGAGACGCAGACGAGCGGTAGTCGACGGACATCGGCCGTGTCCTTGGTCGGACCGACGGGCCCGGCCATCCTGGACACGCCGGATGTCGACTTGAGTCACCTGAGCGAGGAAGAACGTGCCCAGATTGCGGCTGTCATTGCCAGGGCGAAGACCCTGCAGACGTTGGACGATCTGACGGGAGGAGAGCCAGTGAGGTGCGTTCGATTGTGGTAAATGCTTGTATTTACGCGAAAATAGGTAAACTACAGCCAATCGTGTACCGTTAATTCAGGTCATGCTTCTATTCCGGCGGAAATAGGTCAACTATATATATATATATATATATATATATATATATATATATATATTCGTTTAATGAGAAAACAATCTGACAAAAACGCAGAAATGTTTACATAAGAGATTGAGTAGAAAATAAAACACAGAAGTAATAATAAGGTATTTAATAAAGTAGCGGCAGCCATAAACAGGCGCCCAGTCCTCATGTAGGACTAGCAAGCAACCTGGAAGGCGCCATCCGTCTGGTTGATGATGGTAAGTGTTCGAGGTAATGGTGTGTTCATGGGTCACCGGTTTATGCTGCAAAGGTGTCGTATTCGAGGTATAACGGTAGACTCCTGTCATGATATTTGAAAGTACAAATGGTGGTTGATGTTATTGTTATAAGTAGTGTCCAATTCTGTGGGCCTGCGGCGCAGCACTGGAAAACGTGGCTGTTCGTTTTCGAACATGACGGCGGCAGTGAAGTGACGACTGTAGGTCTTAGAATCGTCGAAAAAGGCGTAAATCCACGTGGGTGGCTATGTAGACATTGCAGAATCCGTCTAGGTCGAGAAATATCCTCGAAAGAATGTGGTGACTGATGCAATCTTTATTGTCGTATTCAGAAAGCCTACGGAGGACCACATGGAAAACGAGGCTGTTAGTCGTTAGCAAAAACATGGCGGC